>JARPMR010000019.1:11395920-11995920 GCA_029955525.1 Oeneis ivallda | reverse complement strand
AGTGTTATGTTGTGCCCATCACTAGTCGTGACTAACTGATAGGTGTCAGGAACGCATTCTCTGAACGGCCGAACTTTAACGTCATACCGTCTACGTCACAGTCATAAAGCTGTAGGATTGCCTAAAAACGATTATTGTTACAGTGAGACTATCGCAATCACCTTTGATTGGTTGAATTTGTGGCCTTCTTGCGGCGTTAATACATTTTAACCAATAGCGAAAGAGTATCAGCCCAAATGACACATCACATCACAGTCACACTGTACCTAACGATCATTTTTAGACAATGCCATTCCCTGGTAGGTACTGGCCATGGAACTAGGATTTGCAACTATAGTCTTCCTATTTCTATGGTACTGGCCAAGGTACTGGTTGTCCCAGCTGTCCCTGTACAAATGACAGCTTAGATGGATTGAATTTGAAGCGCCACATGGACTGGAACTAATAATTATTAAAGGATGCAGGAATTGCCAAAAGCGTCTACTATCAGATGTGAACCAGTGTCCTCACTTATTTTAGTTCCTTGGACACTCGTAACTGTTTACAGCGCCAAAATGGCGTCAACTAAATAGGAATAGAAGGTCCAAGAAAAGTCCAGTGTTATTCATAGAATATTTAAAAAAGTTCAGTGGGTACTTAGAGCTGAATCTCTTTTACGCCTACTGACATTTTAAATTGTAGATTACATAGTTCGAGAAGCATAAATAGGTAGGTAGCTACCTGTTTCAATCATAAAAATAGTATTCCTTACCTACCGTAAGTAATAGTATTATATAGATAAGTTTATGTTTATCCTAGAAGTTTCTTGAAGTTCTTGGAGTAATCCAACGAAATCAAAACTGGGAGCCGAAATCCACCTTACTCTATGGTCTATGGGCTACGGTTGGTATTAACCACAGATTTATAAATAATAAGTCTGTGGTATTAACCAAGAACCATGGAAGTAGAAAGCACCTAATTTTCAGACACGACACGACACACAAATACACAACACAGAAATAACAGGATAAACTGCTAATCTCTTAGGCCATCAGTAACCATCCGGAATATTCAGAATACCGATTCCGTCTCCTGCGTTGCTATAAACTAGTCGGATCTTTGAGTTGGTAGGTATCCGTACAAAGCATAGAGCACGGTTTGCGGAGAGCGGGGTTTGTAGTACGATACGAAGTTCGAACATTACATCTTACAACATTGGTGCAGTATAAAAGTTATTGGATCGTTCGCTAGATGTCGTTATGATATATTATTCATTTTGAAACTGCGTCGTTTGTACTTTTTAAGTAGTAATCTAGTAGTACTGTTCTGCTTCTGTGATGTACTGTGTGTAACCCCTGCAGCATCAGGATTCATTAGTCATGGAATTTAATCAAATTACTGCATAGTTTATGCAGTCGTTGCTTGATACCTACAACAACTATTTTTGATCGACAGTTACTAGATCACCAGACACCACAGCTTAGGTGGACAATCCCCTGCAGCATCAGGATTGAGGAGTTAGAACCCAAAGTTTTTATGGGACTATCTGGCAAAGTTTCTGTAGGTACTTATCGATTAAAAAGATTTACGCAAATCGATTTAAGAATCACGGATAACGATAAAGATATTATCTTAATAAAAAATTCTTTTTAAAAAGCCGACTTCAAACGCCCGCGCCATTACAAAATAAGTATTAAAGTTATTGTTGATTTTTATAAACCAAGAGGACCGATTTCGATAAAATTTAATTGGGATGACCTGGGAAGTAGGTAGGTAAAAGAATTTTCCAAATATTAGACCGGAACTTTTTGAAGCTGTAACCTTTTTACTTAATTCGACTAGGAAATTGAAACTGAAAAGTTACTGTAACCAAAGATTTACTGTAACTTACATAAGTTAAGTTAAGCAAGTTTCAGAGAAAAAGGAAAAGCCTTGATCAAAGGATAGGTAAAAAGACAGGCAAAAAAGAGTTCCTCTAAGGATTAGTTTTTTATTTTAAAGAACAGAATCCTAATATTATTATGTAAATAAATCCTTCCTGACTCTTTGTCAGCATAAATAAGTTGACGCTGTTTCCTCAAGGCGTAACATGGGATGAATATTTTAAGGAAAGTTTTCTTGTGAATTGTTTGGTAGGTGCTTTCAAAACGTGGACCACAAACTTAATAAATACGAGTATACATAAGTAGATACAAACTATCAACAGCATAACCTACAAATATTTTATATCGTTTTTTTTTAATTTGTAATAATGGGCAATAATTATAATTATTGTCCATTTTTACAAATTAAAAAATTAATAATTATGCTAATAATCTAAACTCTCACCTAGTGAGAGACTGAGTTGTCAAAAAGAAAATAAACGGTTGGACAGGGTATATAATATTATTATAAATGCGAAAGTTTGTTGGTTTGTTGGTTTGTCCTTCAATCACGCCGCAACAAAGCCACGGATCGACGTGATTTTTTGCATGGGTATAGTTGAGGACCTGGAGAGTGACATAGGCTACTTTTTCTCCCGGAAAATCAAAGATTTCCCGAGGGATTTTTAAAAACTAAATCTATGCGGACGAAGTCGCGGGTGTCAGCGTAGGAGGTTCTATGGGTATTAAAGTCTAGCCTAATTACCGATAATCTATTAATAATTAAATGAAAAGCAATTAACTAGTAAATGAGATCAGAAGGTAAAATTAAACAAGCTAAAACCATTTAAACTTTTATATTTTCAATGTTTTTCTCTTTCTTTTTTAATCTACCACCACTTCGTAAGGGCTCATAAGTCTTAGAGAAGAAATGGCGAAAGAAACTCCAGAGCAACCCATCTTTTGAATTATTTCATCAATTTGGGATTTGTCATATACCTACAAATAAATTACCCAATAATTACACAATAATATAAGCATATACAAAGCAACAATCAAAATATGACTAAAAGCTAATACTTAACTTTCACAATCCAGGAACACCCTGCGGCCCTTCTGCAAACCACGCCACGTGTCAACCACCAGTTTTTAGTTTGAAGTACAACTCACAGTCCAAGGAAGACTGAGTCTTTCGGCAAGGTACACCGGTATTTATAGGCTGCCACGTCACGTGGTTTGTCACAATAGATACACATAAAACAACACCAATTCCTAAGGTCATCATACCGTCGGTTTATTGACGCTGTATATTGACTATCATGACTAGTATAATGACAATAACAATTAGATATATTCACTAGTGGTTCGCCCCGAACTGAGACCTCGCGATAACGGTATCCCATGATTATTCATTCAATCGATACATGACGACCAAAACTGACATTATTATTATTATGCCCGTTTTCACCAAACATACCTAAATCATCCCCTATGTAGGAGTCTCTTTACGTAGGTAGCTCCAAAACACAATCCTAAGTCCTAACATCCGTCCCAATGTCCTTTTAGGTGTCCCGTACAGGATCGTGATAAAGAAGTTGACAGTAATCATCACCTAACTTATCATAGGTAGCCCGTAAAGGTAAGGGAACGTCAGTGAAAATATTGAATTATTATGTAGGTATACTAACGAGTGAAAACGGGTTAGGGGCATCTGTACAAATCGTCATCTATCGACGCGAATAGAAAATATACAAAATGCAGCAATTAATTTGGCCCAAATTAATTGCTTAATAAATTGGGCCCAACTTAGCTCTTGGTAACAGCAGTCGGACGACACGAAATCGTGCCGAACCCATCAAGTTTTTATTTAAATCCTTTATAATCACATAATTTAATGAACCCGAAATCTCAAATTATTGAAGTTTGATATTTAACTAAAGAATAATTTTAATTGAATAATATGATATTATGTACCTAAATAATAGTAGTCGACGCAAAACTGTTTTTGGGATAGATCGTAGTCGTAACTCCTAGTAGTCCTAGTTCCATGGAATAGTTATGTGTGTATGGAGTGCGCCATCTATTAGCATTATTGTGAAGCTATGTGAAATTTACTGATGCTCATTAAAAATTAAATAATCTCGTTTCTTTATAATATTCATATAATTTTAGTATTTGTTGTTCAAGTACAGGATACAAGTGAAGTAAGAAAATAAGTAGAACTTGAAAATATATAGAAAATTTTCTCAGAGAGCGTCTTCAAGCGAGCGTATTAAATCGCCACTTTGGAAGCCCCCCATTTCGTCAATTTTAGGAAAAAAATAAAAAAAAAATACGGTTGTACTCTGTTCTAAATTGTCTTTAAAATGATACACAGAAAACCTATGAATCGCAAATAAAAAAAATTTCTTCGCATTCGCTTCTATGAGAGCCCCCCTGAAATAAAGATTTTTATAACTTTTTAAGCCATTTTCGGCTGGAGGCCATCGGTTTACATATTATATCTAAATTTGAAGTAATTACGTTCAGTAATTCAAAAGTTATAAGGCTCTGACAGACGGACGGACGGACGGACGGACGGACGGACGGACGGACGGACGGACAAGTGCAAATCGCTCTAGTAAACTCAGAGACCTCGCTTCGCTCGGTCAATAATCTTGTCATCATACCGTTGGTTTATTGATACTGTATATTGACTATCATGACAGTAGTATAATGACAATAACATATTTATAATCTTGTCATCATACCGTCGGTTTATTGACACTGTATAATATTGACTATCATGACAGTAGTACAATGACAATAACAATTAGATATATTCATAATCTCGTCATCATACCGTCGGTTTATTCAAAAAAAAAATTTCAAAATTCAAAATTATTTATTTCATGTAGGCCAACCTGTGGCTCTTATGACACGTCAAGATTCTACCACCGGTTCGGAAAGCGGATTCTGCTGAGAAGAGCCGGCAAGAAACTCAGCAGTTGTTCTTTTCAAAATAATCATTTTACAATATTAATAAGTAGCTATTACATTGTAATAAGTTTTAATACTATCTTGTGGGCAGCTGGATGGCAAGCTGATTTAACCCGTGCATCTTTGTTAGAATAGAATATGACATTTCCACAAAACGTACTACAATTCAATTCATGTCAAAGACGGGCAGACAGAAAGCAGCCCCATTCCCGCCGGCGGCACCCGTTCACGAGCATGACGCATGATCCAGCCATTGCTTCGCTCGACCATATTTGAGGGAACGTAACAACCCGCACCACACGACACCACCACAGAAATGTTTAAAGAGAGCGTGACATACTTAGTCTACCCGTATCAAAGCATCGAATTGAATAATATTATTCAAACACTAATTTTAAGATCCCATGCAACTTTGTCATTAAGAAAGTCATTAACTTTGTAATAAGCGCGACTCAGTAAGTGAGTTTTTACGCATTGTTTAAATTTGTGCAGTGGCAAATCTAGCAATTCCTTCGGAATCATATTATATAAGCGTACGCTCAACCCCACAAAGGATTTTTGCACTTTGCGCAGGCGACATGATGGAATTTCTAGTTTATGACGATTTCTAATGAGTCGATTGTGTGTATTGCCTCTTTGTTTATGCAGATGAATATTTTGTCTCACAAAGACTATATTATTATAAATGTACTGTGAAGCTACCGTAAGAATACCAATCTCTTTAAACTTTTCACGAAGAGATACGCGCGAACCGAGTTTATAGATAAATCGAATGGCTCTTTTCTGTAATATAAAAATAGTTTCAATATGAGCTGCTCCGCCCCACAATAAGATTCCATAGGACATTACACTATGGAAGTAGGCAAAGTAGACCAGCCTAGCCGTGTCTACATCGGTAAACTGTCTGATTTTTCTGACAGCATAGGCAGCTGAGCTGAGTTTACCCGCTAATGTCTCTATGTGAGCGTCCCACTGAAGCTTACTATCCAATGTCACCCCCAGAAAAACTGTGGAGTTCTCAATTATAAGGTTTTCCCCGTTTATTTTTATTGTTTTGTCAACTTTCTTAACATTTGGTACAATAAATTCTAAACACTTAGTTTTTTTAGCGTTCAAGAGCAAATTATTAACAGTAAACCAACGCGATATCTGAGATAAGGTATTGTTCACATCGTCAAAATTTACTTTGTTTCTGTCAGTTTTGAATATTAGAGATGTATCATCTGCAAACAACACAATATTGCAAGCATCGCGGACATGATATGGTAAGTCATTAATATTATAGTCATTATTGACACTGTATATTGACTATCATGACAGTATAATGACAATCATCATACCGTCGGTTTATATATTATCATAAATTGTACAATATTTGTCCAATTCTGGCCCGAATAACACAAAATATCCACATAATCTCACACGGGCATCAGCTAGTATAACAATATTATGTTTGAGAAGATTTGAGATAATAATCTATGTGTTAATCAAATTAATAAAAATATTTAACTCATAGATTTATTTGCATATCTATCGGCTACGCAAGTGGATTTTTTTAATGATCACATACATACATATTACTATTAATAATAATAGATAATAGCAGGTTACAAGCGTTACCGATGTACCTATAGACCAGTGCAGATACCTTTGAGGCTTTGAAAATGATGAAAAATTAAAAAAAATATAGTAGGATGAAACCCATTGGAAAAGGAAGAGAATGCAACAAAAATGAAAGGAACAATAAATTACGGGCGATCTGAGGTCGGGAAGTGGGGGGGCGGGGGGGTTTAAGGGTAAAAAACGGTTTAAATCTCAATTTCTGGAAAAACTACAAGTCCTATGGAAAAAGTTAAATGCAAAATTGTAGGTAATAAAAAGATGTACAACTTTTGTATTTAGAGTTTTTTCACATAACCTCAAAATGTATGTGAAAAATTAAAATAACCAAGTTTTTGGTTTTTTATTTTTATCTTTTACAAAAAAAATATTTTTCACGAAATTTCGTGAAACTTACCATTTTACGTCCCAAACACACTGTAATCTTTACCATAGTAATGTATATTTTTTTTTACACCATCAGAAAGTAGAGATTTCAACGAACAAAAAGCTCACCGACTTTTTTAAAAAAGCAGATATTTTGACGGGAGAATTTTCGTTTGAAAATTAGGTGCTTTTTCAATATTTCAATATTAAGTCAAAAAAAAGGTGAAAAAATAAATATTTTAAATTAGAAAAATTACAGTGTATTTGGGACATAAAATGGTAAGTTTTCACGAAATTTCGTGAAAAAATATTTTTTTTTGTAAAAGATAAAAATAAAAAACCAAAAACTTGGTTATATTTTAATTTTTCACATACATTTTGAGGTTATGTGAAAAAAGTCTAAAAACAAAAGTTGTAGATCTTTTTATTACCTACAATTTTGCCATTTAACTTTTTTCCATAGGACTTGTAGTTTTTCCAGAACCTAATTTTATTTATCAGTTTATCTTCAGATGTTACGGAAATGTTTCTGAGAGACAAAAGAATACTATAGTATTTTCTTATACAGACTTAAACTAGCGGCACGCTATGATGGCCGGTTTGACGTTTGTCCGCTCATGAAGTTCCGTATTAATTGATAACGACTTTGAAGGAAATAATTGTATTACTTTATTGACGATAGTGATGTGCAGAGATTCATAAATTTTATCGAATGTAGTTTTAGGTTTAGGACTCAAAATTTATTTATTAAATTGATTTCTAAAATGTATACAAGTGTAGAAAAATCAGTTTGCACCATTTAAGGGGTGAATGTACTTGTGAATATGAACAATTTTCACTATGTGGACAAACCTCTGAAATCGCAAAAAAATATCAGCTGTTTCATACAAAAGGTAAAATTTTTATTTTTATATGATATATACCACAACTCGGCATTTGGTTTTCTAAATTGAAAATTTTTAAAAATGGAATCTAATACGATCGTCACATAGGATCGCTGGCTAGCACAACTACTACCTCCGGCAAACTCGCGTCAATGCTCAATGCAAAACAAAGCAGTTTCGAATTGACGTTGCTTCGAAAAGTATAAACTGTCAGTGCAATGCGATTGTGATATAGTTTTGACCTGGCTTTGGATTTCAAATATTGATACTGCATTACTGTTGACCCTTGCTCGTTAATTTGGACTCTGTTCAAGCCCTTTGTTGTGGATTTCGTCGATATGACCGAACGTACGCAGAGAACTGTTCTAAATAGTCAGACACGTGAGTTCGTAATACGCCTTCGTAACTATTTCGATCGTGAAGCTCAAAATGGAGGGCCAATTTTACCTATAACGTCAGTGGTTGAACGCGTAGCTGATGCGCTTAATATTGGACAACGAACTGTTAGACGGATAACTAAAAAAAAATATGGCGAGACTGGCACAGAAGAAAATAAACTTCACACACCAAAAAAGAGAAAACGAGCAAAACCAGTCGTAGGCATCGATAGCTTTGATGCCGATGCTATCCGAAGACATGTTTACGGCTACTATTTACAGAAGGAGTATCCAACAAGAAAAAAGTTGGTGCATTCACTGAAGGAAGCTGGATTATTCTTCGGTGGGGAAAGTTCTTTAACGAAGATTTTGAAGACCATTGGATTTCGATACAAAAAATGTAACAAACGCAAAATATTGATGGAAAGATTTGATATAGCGATGGCAAGGTATACTTTTTTACGGCAAGTGAAAGAAATCAAAAATTGGCAAAATGTTGTGTTCTTGGATGAAACATGGCTTAATGCTAACCATACTGTAGGCCGTTCTTGGAACGATGACACAGCAGCATCTACTTCCAAAGTTCCTGTAGGAAAAGGATCGCGACTTATAATTTGTCACGCCGGAACCATCAACGGGTTTGTCGAAGGTTCTCTCATGGCTTTTGCGTCAAAAACCACTGGAGACTATCATGAAGACATGAATGGAGAAAAGTTTACTGAATGGTTTACCTCAATGTTGTGTAGCCTCCCTGAACCATCTATTATAATTATGGACAACGCCCCATACCACTCGATGCAAATTGACAAGCCACCTGCCCAATCCCAAAAGAAAGCTGATATCGTCGCATGGCTTCGTAAAAATGGCGTAGATGCAAACATGAATATGTTAAAAGCGGAATTAGTACGTCTTTTAAAAGAAAACAAACCAACCAAGATCCGATACGTCATTGACGAAATAGCATTAGAACATGGGCACAGAGTTATACGGTTACCGCCTTACCATTGTGAGTATAATGCGATTGAGTTGGTGTGGGCTCAAATTAAGGGATATGCTGCAAGACACAATACAGAACCCCCATTTACCACAAAAAAAATGCTAAAATTATTAGAAGAAGCTTGTGAACATGTGACTAAAGGAGACTGGGAAAAGGTTGTGAATAGAACTGTTAAATTAATAAGGGAAGATTATGAAAGAGATGTGAAAATAGATAATATTATAGAAAACGAACATATAATTATTAATGTAGGTGATGATAGCAGTGACGACAGTGAAAATAGTAGTATGGACGAATCTGATTAATTATGGCCTTTTGTGGCACCTTTTTTGGTATCTTTTGTATTCATATGTTTCTTGTGTGCATATAAAGTATGTATATTCATTTTCATTCAAATATTCAGTTCGTTCAAATAAATTAAATAAACATATACATTTTTGTTTTATTAAACCTATTTAATCAGGTACAAAAACAAAACTTAATTGTTTTTTGTTCGAGAATAAATTGACATTCCACATCACTATTGTAATGTGTCAAACCGGCCATCATAGCGTGCCGCTAGTGTAGTCACAGTCGGGCGGCGTAATGGTTGCTATACCTGTATCTAAGCCGCAAATCAAGCAGCTCTCAGGCTGTGATCTATAAAGCGTGCTCTGATGCTCAGACTCAAGACCTGTCCTGGCCTATATCTGTTCTTTGCCTTGTGTCGAAGCAGATTCTATCTCAGCCTCAGTCAACGGTCTGAGACGCAAATCGGTTTGGTAAACGGCTGGATGTTCCTAAGCAAACTGACGTACTTAGGTACTGAAGTTATAAGTAGTTTGCCTGCTGAGTTAGCTTTATCGCGCGAACCTGATTTCGCTGCAAATCCGCGGCTGATTGAAACAGTTGGAGGGCTCTTACCCGCAAATAAAATATTCTATTTTATTCTATTCTATTCAAACTCACACGTACGGGTTTGCGAACGCTCCATTTTCTAAATCGTCCAAGCTCCACTCTCTATCTCACAGAGCTGTAATAGTATATTACACATCTAGGGCAGTAAAATAAGAAATGTCTCAGATCACATGTAATTGTTGTCCGAGGCGAAGCCGAGGTCAATAAACATGTGATCTGAGGCTTTCTTATTTACTGCCCGTGGTGTGTATACTATTTTTCTCCTCGACGGAGGCGGAAAGCGACATTTTCGTTTAGCGCAGCGGGAGGAAAATTGACGCTTTCCGCCCGGAGGTGAGAAAACTCATTTTCTCTTTCTGCGGTATATTTTTCATTGCATAAAAAAATATAAATATTGAATGTAGCATTCCAAGATAAAAATCCAATTTCTTTTGAGATAATGATGCGTTTGCAGATCATTTCGCACTTCTAGTAGATAGGTAGGTACTATTACGACTCTATACAACGGACACTGACGACCTCTCCCGGGAGATCTTACCGATTCCAAATATGCTACCTCCAAGAGTCTGCATAACGCCTTCGCCACCCGACGACCCGCCCACAATACGAGTTGTATTGTAAGGATTGAGCGTCCTGCCATGGATACAGTTGTAGGTTTCATACCTGCCCAAAGTATAAAACGATTAAGTGCCGATTTCACAACGTCGAGTGACGTCTATCCGAGGAATAAATTGGGCGTTCTGACTATGGAACTAGGAAAACGACTTTGACAGTTTTTGAATATTGAAATCTGTGTCAAAATATAAAATTTACGTGACCGTCGCCTTAGGATAGAACCAAATTTGTGAGGATCGATTCGGATTTTGCCTATACAAAACTGTCATTTTCCATACATTCGTGTACGCATCGAAAAGTCGATTTGATCTGTACACGTTTCTATGGAATTTGACAGTTTTGTATGGGTGAAATCCGAAACGATCCTCACAAATGTGGTTCCACCCTTATAGTATTTTTATGGACCGACCGAACCACAGATGAATGATTACGTATACCAGGATCGAACGTTAATTTTCGCTAAGTTCGTGTTCCCATACTACGAAGTTTTGCTTTAATTTAGAAACTACATGTAAAGCGACACTGCTCTTCAATTCTCCTCTGCGTCCATCTCCGCTTTGGCGGATGCCAGGTTTAAGATATAGTCCAGTATACGTTAGGAAGGTTAGATACATGTATTCCACAAAGAAATGAGAATTTATCATTCAAAATTAAAAAAAAATCAAAATTATTTATTTCACGTAGGCCATCCTGTAGCTCTTGTGACACGTCCTGACTACCACCGGTTCGGAAAGCGGATTCTGCTGAAAATAGCCGGCAAGAAACTCAGCAGTTGCTCTTTTCAAAATAATCATTTTACAATATTATGATGTAGCTATTACATTGTACCTAATAAGTTTTTTATACTATCTTGTGGGCAGCTGGATGCCAAGCCGATTAAACCCATGCAACGTTGTTAGAATAGAATAGAATATAATATTTCCACAACGAGGGGAAGTTCCAAAAAAGCAAGCAAAGCATTGAGGATGAGAACTAAATGTGTTCGATTTCAGTGTGGGAGAGACGTAAAATATAAATCATAAAGAAATACCTAGTTGGAGCATTATTTGAAACGATTGGACATGCTTGGCTTGAAACGATTGGCTTTGCTTCAACTGCCCACAAGGCAGGGTAATCTATACTAATATTATAAAGAGGAAAGATTTTTTTGTTTGTTTGTTTGTACCGAATAGGCTCTGTAACTACTGGACCGATTTTAACCTCTTGTGAGCAATTTGCTTTCCGAATCTGCGGTAGAGTCTTGGCTTGTTAAAAGATTCTCAGATTGGCCTAAATTAAATAAATAATTTTGAATTTTGACGAGTAGGTTATATTATGAC
Organism: Oeneis ivallda; assembly: GCA_029955525.1. Lineage (NCBI taxonomy): Eukaryota > Metazoa > Arthropoda > Insecta > Lepidoptera > Nymphalidae > Oeneis > Oeneis ivallda. The sequence continues at coordinate 11,984,025 of JARPMR010000019.1, read as the reverse complement.
CAAAAGGATTTATCAACCCTTAGACGTCTACTGCTGAACAAAGGTCTCTTGCATGGGTTTCCACAGGTCTCGATCTTGTGCCGCATGTACCCAGTGGCTTCCTGAAACTCTTCTCATGCCCTGTCCACCTAGTTAAAATCACAAGCTTCTGGTGTGGCGGATCCCGCACCGGTGGACCAACGACATCAAAGTAATTAATAACAAGTGTAAATTAAAAATTTTATTTTTAAAAAACAAGCTTTTAGTAGTATCATCTAGAACCACACTACTTGTCAAGACGAATCAAACGAGCCCAAAGTTTTTCCAGAAATTGAGATAAACCGTTTTTTACCCTTAAACCCCCCTTCCCCCCCACTTCCCGACCTCAGATCGCCCGTAATTTATTTTTACTTTCATTTTTGTTGCATTCTCTTCCTTTTCCAATGGGTTTCATCCTACTATAATTTTTTTTGTTTTCAAAAATTATCTACCCTGGACTACTACTACTAGTAAATCGGGCTATAAAATTATAGATAGTTTACGGATAGACTCTATTGTAAAATACAAATAAAGGAGTTTAAGGTACTTAGTTCAAATTATTTAGATATACTAGCCGCTGAAACTATTAACTGACGTGGCAAATGAACTGATTACGAAAGTACCTAGGTAATTGGTAAATTATTTGGAGAGTTTTGTAGAAAAAGTTATATAATGATAGTAAAATTATCAAAGTTTAAATGTAACCAAGGAAAGACATGAGCATCACGATCATCTTATGAAAAGCAAAAAGTGTCAGTCAGTGAGGTAATAATAACAAGCTTTAGAAAAAAAAATATTTTCCCGAAACATTGCCTTTTGTTTTAATATACGAAGTAAGGGGAAGAGTAGAAAGTGGCTTGGATAATCTATTGTTATCATAACTCAAGATAGAAGATCTTCCTGCCGGCTCAGTGGTCTCTAATGTCTAGGTCTAATGGTTCTGTGTACCTACTTTGGTAATCTGCCATCTTCAGGTACGTTATATTATTTCAGTATTTTTAACCGATTTCAAAAAGGGAGAAGATTATCAATTCGTCGGAATCGTTTTTTTATGTATGTCCACCGATTACTCGAAGACGCCTGAACCGATTTGGGAAATTCTTTTTTTGTTTGAAAGGGTACTTCCCAGGTAGTCCCATATAGTGGGATTAATATGAAAAATTCTTTTTAAAAACCGACTTCAAACTCCCGCTTTGCTACACTACACACGCACTATACAAAAAATAATTTATTGTTGATATTTTAAAAACCGCTCGACCGATTTCGATGAAATTTATATGGGACCACCTGGGAAGTATACCCTTTTCGGCCATATTGCACATGGCCTTATGGCCGATGTGCAATCTATCGCCGGGTACTGTATGTACTACTACTATATACTGTACATAAAATCAGTTGGAGTGCAGATTAACGAGGTAATCTGCAGATTACCTGGCTGAGTCAGTTAAAGTGCGGAAAAATAATTGAGTTCTCACATTAACTAGATAATCTGCAGAATTCCTAGGTAATCTGCAGACTAACGACCATGCATACGGTAAATTCCATAAAACAGGTTCTTGTTTGAATAAAACATTTTAATTAGTTGTAGGTAATTAAATTACTAACCTAACCTAACCTAACATAACCAAACTAAACCCAACATGTGCTATATACATATTTTGGCAAAATCTAAAGTTAGGTTAGGTTGGGGTTATACATGAATAGCCAGGTGTCCGGCCGCAGGCCGGGCACTTAGGTTGTCTGGGCACTTAGGTTGTATTGGGTCAATGTACCTAACTTAAGTTTAAAAAACCTGAGGGGCGCGGGAGGAGCGGGTGAGCGAAACAAAAGTATTTCGTTCAGTGTCTTCTGCAATTTAACGATGTACCATTCGTTATTGTGCAGACTAACTAGGAAAAGTGCAAATAAGACCTTTTTTAATTCAAATTTTGCACTTTAACGCATCGTATGCGTATCCGAGCATCTGCAGATTACCTAGTTAATGTGCACATTAACGTATTATGCACTCTAACGGTAACATATATATTGCATATCGGCATATATATCGCCGGGTACTGTAATGAGTTCTACATACTGAAACCCCACATGGCAGGGTACAAAAAAATAAAATTTTATTTCGACTCTTTTTTCATGTATGCCCCTTTATTTTTTAATTTAATTTAATTTTTTTATTATTTGTTGTTTTAATATAGCGACAATAGAAATACACACATTGTGATTTCAACTGCCTACCTAGGTTTACGAGATATTGCCCGCAGACGGACAGATGGACGGACGGACGGATAGCGGAAGCTTAGTAATAGGGTCTCGTTGGCACCCTTTGGGTATGGTACCCTAAAAAACACCATAAAGATTGAGAATAATAAAATGGTAGTGATAACGTGGTGATAACACAGTTCGAAAAAGGAAATTGTGTAGATGGGAATCAAATGTCAAGGAGCTTCGATTGAATCTGTTGTATTCCGGAAATAGTGAGGAGAACGCGAATAGAAGCGAAATCTTCTTGATCTTGTCACTTGGATGAATGTGGTGAATAGTCTTCCGACCTTTGGAGAAAATGAAAGTGTTTGTGAAATAGGTTTTTTTTTTAAAGTTTTTTTTAATATACATAATTATATTCTAAATACTAATACCCAAGTTATAATTAGTTGAAATAATGACAGCCGGAGGTGTTCCTGGCGGTGCGTAATAGAAACGTTACATCTATGAATACTCTTAATATGTTTATCTACTCCAGCATCGAAAAGTTCCAATTTCGAGTTTGACAGCTGAATCGAAATGAACCCTCTTTCGGTTTTGCTTCTCATTTCGATGCAGCTCGTTGTATGGGAGCTGAATCGAAATGGTTATCTTCTTAAAATAGGATACCTAAAGCTAAGGCTCTGAGTTCTGGCACTTTTGTACCGTTCATATGACAGAGGCGCCACAGGCGGCTGGTGGCGGCTTACGGAGTTACTTTTTGTTGACAGAGGCGCCACAGGCGGCTGGTGGCGGCTTACGGAGTTACTTTTTGTTACTTTATTGAGCCTACGGCGTATTTTGTTAATGATTTTACTTCCTTGTCGTAGATAAAATCTTGTATGCAACTGAACGTAATTAGTCATTTTAATTCTCGTACTATCCTATTTTGATACTCGGCAAACCTCGTATCAAAAAACAGCACTCGAATTAAAATGACCCTCATTACGATGCAGTTGCATAAATAGCTATTATGCGTTACATAATATTCTATATCACAAAAAATAATTCTGTTATGATTCATAGGATAACTGGATATTTATTTTATTTGAGTTTTATAAAATTTGGTAAAGACAAAACATTTTCTTGTACAACTTGTACAAACTACTAGGTACCAGGTATTCTACTTATTAGAGTTCTTGCAATTCACGAGGGCGACTGACTTATGGTTGTGTGTGTGTCGTATCTGTATAAGTGTGAGCGAGCGCAATGCTCGCGCCTGCTCGCTCCCACCTAGGCTTTGACAGGCACGTACACTTATGCAATGTGCATGTACACGAAGTAACCACAAGTAAAGCTCACTCGCCTTCGTGAATTGCAAAAACTGTAGTTAAATTAAGTATAAAAAAATAATGTAGAAGGGAAGGGAAAGCGACAAATTTTATTGTCAAACTAGCTGATGCCCGCGACTTCGTCCGCGTGGATTTAGTTTTTAAATCCCTCGGGGAACTCTTCTTAATTTTCCGGTATAAAAAGTAGCCTATGTCACTCTCCAGAACCTCAATACCCATGCAAAAAATCACGTTGATCCGTAGCCCCGTTGCGGCGTGATGAAGGACAAACCAACAAACCTACAAACAAACACACTCGCATTTATAATATTAGTAAGGATTTTATTTTTATTCCAATGATGTTGGACCGACTTAAAGTCAAAATAATCGTACGTAGCTCACAGGAATTCCGGTGAATAACGTTACTCACAGGAACATAGGACGCATTCGGATTTAAACAAAAAATGTAATTATTATCGTATATAAAAATGTAATTATTATCGTATATAAATATATAAATAAAAATGTATATTCCTTATATCCCGTGGTAGAAACATCACGCGTGAACGGCTGGACTGATTTTGACGTGACTTCCAATGACAGATAGCTGATGGTATAAGCCTAGCATAGGCTACTTTTTAACTGATTTTCAATAAAGGATCAAAAAAGTATTGTGTTTTTTAACCTATAATTAAAATCAATATCTCCATGATTTCTAAACCGATTTGCCTGAATTTTTTTTAATCGATACAGAACCTTTGCGAGATGGTCCCATAAAAGTTGTAGTTGTTGTAGTAGTTATAGTAGTAGTAGTTGTAGAAGTAGTTGTAGTAGTTGTAGTTGTTGTTGTAGTAGTAGTAGTTGTAGAAGTAATTGTAGTAGTTGTAGAAGTAGTTGTAGTAGGTAAAATCTGGGAAGTATACCTTTTGAAACATAAAAAGAATTTTCCAAATCGGTTCAGGCGTCTTAGAGTAATCGGTGAACATACATAAAAAAGATTCCGTTGAATTGAGATCCTCCTCCTTTTTTGAAGTTGGTTAAAATAAGAATAAAAATTAGTTTAAATTTGAAGAAGTTATGGAGTAAAACAGTCAAATTAGTTCAACCCCTATCTCAGAGAACATACATCCATCCATACATCCCATCCATCCATCCATCCGTATACTAAGTACATCTATCCATACATCCATCCTCACAAACTTTCACATTAGTGGGATAAGTAGCATAGGATATAGTTAATGTAGTTAAAGTTAGTAGCAGGAGGATACAAACATAAATACGTACATGCATACACACATACATACATGGATACATATATACATACATGCATTCATGCATGCATACATACATACATACATACATGCACTCATGCATGCATACATACATACATGCATACATACATACAAACATGCATACGAATATCCCGCGATAACTGTCTGTTTTCCCGGGATAAAAAGTAGCTGTTGTTACTTTTCCGGTCCTCAACTATGGCTATCCAAAAAACCACGTCAATATGTAACTCCCTTCGCACATAATTGAAGGATAAATATATGAAAAGTAGTATACTAATATCGCGCAGGAACCATTTGTTTTCCCGGGATAAAAAGTAGCCTTTGTCACTTTTCAGGCCCTTAACTTTACCTGTGCTAAAAACCACTTCAATCTATAACTCCGTTGGCGCATAATTTAAGGATAAATATGTGAAAAGTAGCATACAAATATCCCGTGGGAACTGTTCGTTTTCCCGGGATAAAAAGTAGCTGTTGATACTTTTCCGGTCCTCAACTATGCCTATCCAAAAAACCCCCTTCAATATGTAACTCCCTTGGCACATAATTGAAGGATGAATATGTGAAGAGGCATACTAATATCCCGCAGGAACCGTTTGTTTTGCCGGGATAAAAAGTAGCCTTTGTCACTTTTCAGGCCCTTAACTTTACCAGTGCTAGGAAAACTACTTCAATCTATACCTCCGTTGGCGCATAACTGAAGGATAAATATGTGAAAAGTAGCGTACAAATATCCCGCGGGAATTATTTGTTTCCCGGGATTAAAAGTAGCCTTTGTCACTTTTCAAGTCCTCAACTATGCCTATCCAATAAAACACGTCAATCTGTAACTCCGTTGGCCCTTAATTGAAGGATAAATATGTGAAAAGTAGCACACTAATATCCCGCGGGAAGTGTTTGTAGGAACAGTTACAGTTACAGTTTTATTATAAGTATAGATAGATAATTATTAAATTTTATGTAACAATGTCAATTTTTGACGTTCGTAAGCGTTAGGATATGCAGTCGCTTGTGCTTGAAATTTCAAAAACTGATCCTTGCTATGGTTTTTTGAAACCGAAGCTTGCTTGCTTGTTTGCTTGCTTGATTTCTTGCATGCTTGCTTGCAGGATTTAAAAAAACCCGAATTTCGATGAAAAAATCGATGCTGCGGATAATGTAAGCGTGATTTAAGTACAATCAGCGCCATCTATCCGTGGTTTTTCAAAATCCCGCGGGAACCTTGGATTTTTCCGGGATAATTTGTAGCCTATGTGTTATTCCAGGGTGTAATCTATCTCCATTCCAAATTTCAGCCAAATCCATCCAGTAGTTTTTGCGTGAAAGAGGAACAAACATACACACAAACTTTCGCCTTTATAATATTAGTAGGATAAAATACCAGTTAATTTTCCTAACTTTTCTCATAATTGAACCTATTTGGACTTTTGAATTTTAATGCACCATTGAATGTGTGGCAACCGAACTTTCTAATAGCTTTCAGCTTTCTAATCGACCACAACAATTTCATGTGTGATAAAAATGTACTCAGTTTTAATTTAAGTTATAATACAGTCGTGTAAAACTCAAGGTTGTTTGAGTGAGAATTTTGGAGTCAGAGTAGACCTTCACAAAGCAAATAGACTTGAAAGTCTATAAATGTATTACAAAATAGTCACTTTCTCCTACATTTAGGTACTTAAACTAGGTACTAGTACTTATGGCCGATTTCACCAACGCAAAATAAGTCTTATCCGAGCGTAAATTTTATATTTTGACAGTATTTTCCATACAAAAACTGTCAGATCGCCCAATTTATTCCACGGTAAAACGTCACTCGACGTAAATTTGTGAAATCGGCCATTATTATCTCAAAGTTGAAAAGTATCTAATAAATATTTGTAATCTTTAATATAATATTGACATTTTAATTTCATTTATTATACTCTATTTCTTGCATGGAAGTAGGAAGACTAAGTCGTAATTCCTAGTTCCATGATTTCTTGTAATCGGGAACTTTTAATCAACAAAAATGTTTAGTACAAAGAAAAAAATGGAATATCAATAAAATTAGAAATGTTACATTTTGGATTTTGAAACGTTGTGCACTGTTGCAAAGGTCGTTGTAGCAGATGGTACAATAAGTGTTTTTACTTGAGCCTCTAGTTAAAGCACTTTGCTCACAAGTGTTCCCACAGTCCCGTATTATGTAGGACAAACCTGTAAGATGAAAGAAAATCAAATGAATAATATTTCAACGTCTACAAAATACGTCTTCCTCATAAACACGTACTTCTAAGGTCTATTATTTTTAAGAATAAAAAATATCGTAAAGCACGTATAAAATTATAAGTAAAGTAACTAGCTGTACCCGACATGCGTTGCAATGCCACGTAAAGTACAAAGAAATTATGTTATAGATTTTTTGGGCCAGGAACCCTCGCGGGCGTCCCCAGACCACCTTACCAAAGTTCCATCACAATCTGATCAATGGTTTCGGAACGCATAGAGGACAAACATATAAACATTGATTTTTATATATTTACTTAGAAAAATAATAAATAATAATGCACCCACCATTCAGCTCTTCCAGCGTATTGCGTGTACAAGGACCTATAGACAGACAGACAGGCAGACAAAGAGAAATGAAATGTTTTGAGCTCTACATCGGTAATGGTCAGCTAATAATGCTTGATCTATTTTTAATGTGCAGATTTTCACCTAGTTGCAGTGTAATTGACCGACCGAAGCGAGGTCTCTGAGTCTACTAGAGCGAATTTGCACTTGCCCGTCCGTCTGTCCGTCCGTCCGTCCGTCCGTCCGTCCGTCCGTCCGTCCGTCCGTCTGTCAGAGCCTTATAATTTACTTTTGAATTACTGAACGTAATTACTTCAAATTTAGATATAATATCTAAACCGATGGCTTCCAGCCGAAAATGGCTTAAAAAATTATAAAAATCTTTATTTCAGGGGGGCTCTCATAGAAGCGAATGCGAAGTAAAATATTTTTTTTGCGATTCATAGGGTTTCTGTGTATCATTTTAAAGACAATTTGATATAGAGTACAAAACTATTTTTTTTTTATTTTTTTCCTAAAATTGACGAAATGGGGGGCTTTCAAAGTGGAGATTTAATACGCTCGCTTGAAGACGCTCTCTAGCAAAATCGGCTATGTATTTTCAAGCTAAACTTATTTTTTTATTGGAGTTTACTCCTTAAGAATCGATTTTAGCAGCCCGGTATGAGAAAAATCCGGGCAGTAAAACCAATTTATCAATGACTGACACAACGTTGAAATTTCTACCCTAACGTTGAGTAAATAAGGTTGGTTTTCGTGCGAAAGAGTCCCCGAAGCGAAAGTCGGTCGGGGCGCGCTCGGACCCGAGTCGCGCGCATAGAGAAGGATATAGCGTCGCGCGTAAACTCCAGTCGTGCGTCGGAGGCCGGAGCTGACACACACTTTTTTCACTTGTATCCTGTACTTGAACAACAAATACTAAAATTATATGAATATTATAAAGAAACGAGATTATTTAATTTTTAATGGGCATCAGTAATTTTCACATAGTTTCACAATAATGCTAATAGATGGCGCAGTCATTAACTATTCCATGGAACTAGGAGTTACGACTACGATCTATCCCAAAACAGTTTTGCGTCGACCATTATTATTTAGGTACATAATAATAACATAATATTATTCAATTAAAATTATTCTTTAGTTAAATATCAAACTTCAATAAACTATTAATTGCTACATTTTGTATATTTTCTATTCATGTTGATAGATGACGATTTGTACAGATGCCCGTTTTCACTCGTTAGTACATAATAATTCAATGTTTTCACTAACGTTCCCTAACCTTTACCGGCTACCTATGATAAGTTAGGTGATGATTTCTGTCAACTTCTTTAACACGATGTACGGGACACCTAAAAGGACATTGGGACGGATGTTAGGACTTAGGATTGTATTTAGAAGCTACCTACGTAAAGAGACTCCTACATAGGGGATGATTTAGGTATGTTTGGTGAAAACGGGCATAATAATAATGTCAGTTTTGGTTGTCATGTATCGATTGAATGAATAATCATGGGATACCGTTACCGCGAGGTCTCAGTTCGGGGCGAACCAACTAGTTACTACTGTTTATCTAGATAAACAATAAAATATATAATGTAATAGTGTGTAAAAGCTGCTTTAAACTTAGGAATTTTTCCCTGCCTTCATCATCATCAAAATCAGCAACCCATCAACGGCTTAGTACTGAGCGCAGGTCTCCTCTCAGATAAGGGTTATAGACCATAGTCCACCATGCTGACCCAATGCAAATTGGCAGAATTCATACACCTTTGAGAACTTTATGGAGAACTATCAGGTGTGCAGGGTTTCCTTCACCGTTGAAGCTTGTGATATTTAATTTCTTAAACTTAGAAAAGCCAGAGGTGCGTGCCTGGGATCGAACCTGCGACTCCCAAATAAGAGACCGCAGTACTAACCACAGGCTATCACTGCTTTCTTATTCACTGCCTTCACTCTTCATTAACTTATCAATTTTACGAAGATAAATTAATACATTTGTTTAATTTCCTAAGGTCTTACCTTTATATTTATAAAGTTTTGTCAAACAAGATGGGTGATCTGTACGACAATACTTTACAGCAGTAGTTCTATCGGGCGACCAGCAGACAGGATCGTTTATGCTGCTGCAAGCATAGCACACTCGTGGGTGATTCAACAGTACAGCACGAGATTTTCCTAAGTACGAAACACCCATTCCTTTTGTTGGTTCTTGGTGGTTTAGTTGTATATCATTTCCGCTTCTTTCCAATATTTCATCACTTTCTCGCTCATCACAGCTTTCATCTTTAACATTATAATGATTTTGTCTTAAGGAGTCTTTACTTCTATTAATCGGTATATTTTTACCATAATTTGAAGGCTCAAAATGTGTGATTGGTATGTTTTTATTCTCATCCATTATGGGTTTATTATTTTGTCTTAATAGCTCCGTTGAGGGTATATTTATATTTTTTGGGAAATTGTTACCATAATTTGAGAATGGTTTAAAATAATTATTATCATCCGTTAAGGGCATTTGGAAATGATTGGGTAACATAGGTTCGTGATTTGTGTTGGTCTCTGAAAATCTTCTATTACTCGTAGGTTCTGTATCCACTTTTATGAGGACTGGATTGCGCAGGATATCTACTTCGGGATTGTTTTCATAACTCATGTACGAATTCATCATATTGGAATGAGGCACAGGAGTGTCACTGAAATCGTTTTTTATCAACAGGGAATCAAATGCCAATTCTTTTTTTATTGTTTCAACGGTATTGTTTTTGTCATAGTCTATAACTACTTTTTCGGTGGTGTGAAAAAGCATTGAATCACTGTCATCTGCTGGTGTCTCCTGTGGTTTCATAGGAATATTATTTCTTAAAGTATTTTGACTGTCGTGTTTTCGCGACTTTGGCTCTTTTATATTATTTGAACTGTCTTTATTTCTTCGAAAAAGGATCTTTTCAGAATTAGTTGGTCTGTGTTGTTCTGTGTTTGTTAATTTATCATGTAATTGCGATGGCGAAGCTATATTGACCTCAGAGTTTAATAGAGGTACATTTTCATTATAAATTTTAGGTTTTGAAGTAATTTGTCTTTGTTTTTCTTCATAAAACTTACCCTTAACTGAGTGAATCAAAGACGGTCCTATGTTCATATATGTTTCATTAATCGCAAATTCTGGTTGTTGTTCATAATTTTGAGCTTTACCTGAAATTATTTACTTGTTAATTAATATAGAAATTTAAAACTTAAGGATGTCTTAGGTGATGTAACACTGACCTAGAGAAAAAATTACACATAAAAATAACACTAATAATGTCATTTTATTTTATTTTTAATAATTTACTTTAATCTAACCGAGCTATACCTAGCCCCGTTCGATATGAAAAACCAAAATCAAATCATTTAGTATTTTAACAGTGTTCTGTAGATCGATATGAACCTATTGTAAATGCGCATGATGGAAAGATATCGAGGAAACAATAGACGTTCCACAAAAGTGGTTTTCATTGTTCCGAAGTGCTTTCTTTCAACCATAGCTTGGGGTCTTATTTCGGATACAATGGCACTCTCCATTGATAATATTTATTGAATTTGACGGTATATATTTTCATAAAATATAAAAACATATAAAATACTATGTAGTTTAGAACCCAAACACAGGTTTTTAAATAATTGTCTCCTTTTTGACCGGGTTAATCTTAGGAAATACATAGTAGTGCGTATGTATCTACCTACACGTTACGCAAGGCTTCAAAAAGTTTGAAAGGGATTTTCAAAAACTAAATCCACGTAGACGAAGTTGCGCACATGTCTTTAGTAATTACTATTTGATGCCCACGGCTTCGCGTGGATTTATTTTTTAAAATCCCTCAGGAAGTCTTTGATTTTACAGGATAAAAAGTGGACTATGTCACTCTCCGAGTCCTCAACTATACCCATGCAAGAAATCACGTCGATCCATTGCTTTGTTGCGGCGTGATTGAAGGACAAAACAACAAAGAAAACACATTCGCATAATTATAATATTGGTATGATTGGTATGAAGTATGATAGCTATTGCAGCAGTGATAGCTAAGCAGTGATAGCCTAGTGGTTAGGAATGTGGTCTCCTATTCGGGGGGTCACAGGTTCGATCCTGGGTTCGACCTCTGACTTTTCGGAGTCAAGTGCGTTTAAGCAATTAAATATCACTCACGATGAAAACATCGTGAGGAAACCTGCACACCTGAGAGTTCTTCATAACGTTCTTGAAGGTGTGTGAAGTCCACCAATTCGCACTGGGCCAGCGTGGTTGACTATGGCCTATAACCCTTCTCTGAAAGGAGACCTGCGCTCAGTTGTGAGCCGTTGATGGGTTGCTAATGATGATGATGATGATGATGACAGCTAGTCGCGTTGTTATTATCTTAGTTCCCAAGCAATTAACTTACATCACTTTTTGCAAGAGAAAATGTTGCCGAAGATACGTACGCGAATAATTTTAACAAAGGCAGGGACGAAGTGTCACTCGACGTAATTGGACGTGCGTTCACAACCCAGGCGGAAAAAATTGTTAGGCTGACATAGATTTTGAAAATGTTTTGTATTTTTTCCTCTGCTACTATCTAGACTGGGTTGTCATTTCCTGCCAGGTCATTCGCAGGTAAGGGGTATTTAACTTGTCATTGTTAAAAAAAATTTAAGATTTAGATTTATTTTGGGTTGATTTCACGAACGTAAAATCTTATCCGAGCGTAAATTTCATATTTTGGCAGATTTTCAACTATCAGAACACCCAATTTAATGAAAGGTGAAATCGGAACTTAAACTAAGAAAATGACAATAATGTGTTAACTGAGTGAAACCGTGATTTCGGATTTTTGAAACTAGAATTCGTGGAAATCACTTCCCTCCCTAATATCGTACGTGCGTATGAAATGAACAAAGAACTGAGACTGTATATGAGTTAGCGATTGTATATTTGTGCATTTTGTGCAATAATTTTCCTGGAAAAACTCCTGCTCCGATTTTAATTATTTAATTAGTATTTTTATGATAAGTTCTTATTTTGTCTAATTCTAAATTTTACTTCATTTATTAACTGTCAGCAGTTTAATTAAGAAATGCGAGAGCTCTTTAAGTATTTGAATGGATGATAAATTGTTTTGCAGGTATTTCGAGCGCTGAAAAAGTTTTTAAGTGCTGAAGTGCTGAAAGTTACAAAATTACTTTTTCACTTTCGCCGTGAACGATGACTAATTAAGATGTGGATTAGGTACAAGGTTTTACTTAAACCGGAAAAACCTCTTCGTTACGGTTGTGAATACAAAAAAGTTGCCTTGTGTTTTAACTAATCTAACTCATAATTAGTTAGGGGTTAGTTATAGGCCATAGCTTCATCAGTGCAACACTTCATGGCGCGGACTGAAAGCCGAAAGATCTCTGATTCATACTACACCCAGTTGCACTATAATTATCGTATCTCCTCATATGAGAAGGTTACGCGGTTTACGCTTAGTTAGAGGGAAAAGGGGAATATTAGTCATGTTATAACATGCGAATAAAAATTGAACTTGCCTACACTATGTTGTCCCGAGCTCAAAGATTTACATAACTTGTGAGTTGTAAGTTTAAAACTAGGTATACTTACACGTTTTTACGAAAATCTGGCAAACTACAAGCCTACCTAGTCGGATCAGATTATTTTCAAGAACGTATACTTATAAAAAACTTCATTTATATTGAATTACCTAGTTAATATTAAAACCGGCCAAGTGCGTATCGGGCCACGCGCAGTGTAGGGTTCCGTAGTTGAAAGTCTCAACATACATTTTGAGTTCCATGGTTTAAATACTATAATATACTACAAAATATGCAACTTACGCTACGTGTAATATCTAACTTAGAAAAACCGATATAGCTCTTTCACTAATAAACCCTACTTAGCCGTGATAGTTTTCCTTTAAAATTCATTATATATACTACTGCTGTGAATTTTTTCTTGTATCCTATATACAACCATTTAGCTGGCAGAGGGGGGGGACACTTGACTCTAATAAAATTTAGCACTTTAAAATATCATATTTCACAAACGGATCCCTGAATTGAAAAATGGTGTTCCCACACCCACAACGTTTTTGAAAGACCTATTCAACAACACCCCACACTATGGGATAGATGAGAAAAAAAAATTCATCCCCACTTTACATGTAGGGGAGGTACCCTAAAAAAAATATTTTTCATAATTTTATTTAACCACTTTATCGACGTGATTGATATTTATACCCTTGTCAAATTACAGATTTCTAGTACCAATAGTCTCTGAGCTAAACCGCGGACAGACAGACAGACAGACAGACGGACGCACATAAAGTTAGGTAATTTGGTGCTTTATAAGCTGAATCTTGTAAGCTGACTGAAATGCTGAAATTTATTTTTGAGCGTACGTTATCGTAGTAAACTCACCAAAAACTTCAAAGGAAGCAGTGCGGATCTTGTACAGCGTTTTATAAAACGGTTTTATAAAAATATGCTTTGGTCAGTGAAGCTTGAAATCGAGAGGCTGCTTTCAATTTTGTTAAGGAGTAGTAACAAAGAAGAATTTCTTTTTTTTTTCAACTCAATCCCCGGGAAACTCGGCCAAAATACCTACTGTAATTAGTACGCTTCAGTTTTACAATTTTTTATGTTAATAACTGACACTTGTTTCCGTAAATAGAAAGGCTTTCACTTAATTTATTCCCAGCGGTAGGTATCTTTTTAAAGCTTTTTGGGATAGTAATCTTGATAAGTACGTACCTATTTTTAGTTGAGATTGAGTTTAGACTTTCAGCCCGAACCAGAGGTATCATACTATCATACCTACTAATATTATAAATGCGAAAGTGTATTGGTTTGTTGGCTTGACCTACAATCACGCTGCAACAGAGCAATGGATCGACGTGATTTTTTGCATGGGTAGGTATAGTTGAGGACCTGAAGAGTGACATAGGGTACTTTTATCCCGGAAAATCAAAGAGTTCTCGAGGGAACTAAATCCACGCGGACGAAGTCGCGGGCATCAGCTAGTAGATACTTACTATAAAATCGGTCATAACATTTGCAAGTCACCCATTTATCTTGTACCCACTTTTAATAATACATTTTTCGTCCTTCTTTTTTACTTAGTGTTTTATCAATTGGCAGTGGGCTCTGTCACAGATACTGCAACTCAGGCATAAGTATATATAAAGTGGAGACTGGAGACACATAGAGAGAAACAGAGGTACAGAGTAATTGGGAACCGGACGGATGACGTAAGACCTATTTTTAAAGTTTTATAAAGCCTATACTTTACGGTTTCCGAATAAAGTTAAAATTACCTATGTAGATATCTAAAATGGCTGGCTAGGATTGAACCCGTATTTCTCAGAAATCGCACCCTGATGTTGTTGACTTTACACTACAGCTAAGGTCTAACTGCCCGTCGTCGCCGAAATTAGTGATATTACAACTTTCAATCAGTTCAATGCAACTGTTAGCGACACCTTGTAGCGATACATTGCAATTATCGATCTACTTCTCAAAGGCCCCAATTACAGTGGTTGCTTTTTTTTAAACAAGAGATACCACATTGATCTCAATTTTTGAATTATTATGTATTTAAAAATTGATTCAGAAGACCGTTATTGGTGACGCAATCACGGTCGACGCAAATCGAGAAAGCCTATGTAGGTATGCCTAGATGTGGACGCATGCATGCTGATGAATCGATGGGTGGAATATACACGACGAATTTACGAAATAAAATAACCTAACACAATATTTACATGTTGCTAATGATCTCGTCGTAACAATTGTCGCTTCAAACAGAAACGAAGTTACGAATGTAGCTGCGGAAGCAAAAGTTTAGTATGAATAATTGTCACCTTGTTAGAGAAGTACAGCTCTAATCGTGTTGGTTATGTTGTACCAACTTATTCTCGCAAAATATAAGTGAATTCGCGCTATAATCAGATCCAACGAAGATTAATGAAATCCCTAATCATTTTAAATTTAAAGCCAAAGTTGTGAAATGCGGCCTCTAAGCGTTGAATAAAGTGACGGAAAACTTAATTAGCGCTTTAGAGAACTTGGTCGGATAAGACGCTTTTTGTGCTAGATAGTTATTTTTTAACTGTAGTTATAATATTCAGTCCATACTTAATAAAAAATCCATGCATGCAATTTTTACCCGACTTCGGCAAAGTAAAAGGAAGGGTTATGAATTTATGATTTTAGCAGTGTATGTATGTACAAGACGCCGAGATAGCTCAGCGAGTCGCGAACCTTAAGTGGAAATGGGC
The DNA here is from genome assembly GCA_029955525.1 of Oeneis ivallda. Lineage (NCBI taxonomy): Eukaryota > Metazoa > Arthropoda > Insecta > Lepidoptera > Nymphalidae > Oeneis > Oeneis ivallda. Next base: position 11,968,356 of record JARPMR010000019.1, on the reverse strand, counting down.
GGGGCGCATAGTTCGAAGAGCTGATGGTCGTTGGGGTCCCAAGTTGCTGGAGTGGCGACCCCGCACCGGGAAGCGCAGTGTTGACAGACACCCCACTAGGTGGATCAACGACATCAAACGAGTCGCAGGGAGCCGCTGGATTCAGGCGGCGCAAGACCGAAGCCTTTGTCCAGCAGTGGACGCCTATTTGATTTCTTGAAGAGAAGAAGAAAATGTATGTACAATAATTTTACATTGAGTATGTATGTGACTAATTACGTATTTTCCACCGTAGCGCCTATACCTACTGCTGGACCGATTGTGATGAATGAGGTGTCAATTGATTCGTTATTATGGTCCGGATGACTTAGCGCTACTTAATATTAAACGAACATAATCAACGTGCCACCCAATTTTCCCTAGTCGGTATATCTACAGTTCTTAAACTTTTTTGTCTTTCATGATTTTATTTAAAAGCAATCTCTTTAGAATTATATAGGATAGGAACAGGAAGGGAAAAATTCTCATTGAAAAAAGAATTGGGCCTTATTTACGAGTATATACCTAAACAACCATTATTGGATTTAAATTTGGCTTAAACAAGCCTTCCTGAGTTCATGTGTGGGTGTGGGTAGGTACATATTCGACCGAGCGAAGCGAAGGTCTTTGAGTTAACTAGGGCGATTTGCACTTGTCCGTCCGTCCGTCCGTCCGTCCGTCCGTCTGTCAGAGCCTTATAACTTTTGAATTACTGAACGTAATTACTTCAAATTTAGATATAATATGTAAACCGATGGCCTCCAGCCGAAAATGGCTTAAAAAGTTATAAAAATCTTTATTTCAGGGGGGCTCTCATAGAAGCGAATGCGAAGTAAAAAAAAAAAAATCGCGTTACATAAAATTGTTACGTATCATTTTAAAGATAATTTTGAACTGAGTACAAAAATATTTTTTTTTTAATTTTTCCCTTAAAATTGACGAAATGGGGGGCTTTCAAAGTGGCGATTTTATACGCTCGCTTGAAGACGCTCTCTAGAAAAATCCGCTATGGATTTTCAAACTGATTTTATGTTTTTAGGTCACTTATATCCTGTACTTGAACAACAAATACTAAAATTATATGAATATTATAAAGAAACGAGATTATTTAATTTTTAATGGGCGTCAGTAATTCATATAGCATCAACATAGCTTCACAATAATGCTAATAGATGGCGCAGTCAGTAACTATTCCCATGGAACTACGAGTTAAATTCAATGTTTGATAAATAATTCAATGTTTTCACTAACGTTCCCTAACCTTTACGGGCTACCTATAAGTTAGGTGATTGATGTTTTCTGTCAACTTATTTATCACGATCCTGTACGGGACACCTAAAAGGATATTGGGACGGATGTTAGGACTTAGGATTGTATTTAGGAGCTACCTACGTTAAGAGACTCCTACTTAGGGGATGATTTAGGTATGTTTGGTGAAAACGGGCATAATAATAATGTCAGTTTTGGTTATCATGTATCGATTGAATGAATAATCATGGGATACCGTTACCGCGAGGTCTCAGTTCGGGGCGAACCACTAGTGTATTTACATTTCAATGGATTAACCAGTGCGAGGGAGGGATTCAACTGAATAAGGCCAGCTTCACGATCCGAAACATTGTACGCCGTCTGCCAAGTAATCATTGAGTTAAAAAGACCAGAGGATCGGCTGAGTGAACTTGACTAAATATTCTCCTATTTTTTTTAATTATTTTTTATTAAAGTGTTAACATATACTTAAGGAAATATCCGAACTTTCGCGCTCGAGTGTGTTGACTTTACACCACAGCCATGAACGAACTACACGTCAGCAACGAAATTTTTTACATACTAGTGGTTCGCCCCGAACTGAGATCTCGCGGTAACGGTATCCCATGATTATTCATTCAATCGATACATGACGACCAAAACTGACATTATTATTATGCCCGTTTTCACAAAACATACCTAAATCATCCCCTATGTAGGAGTCTCTTTACGTAGGTAGCTCCAAAACACAATCCTAAGTCCTAACATCCGTCCCAATGTCCTTTTAGGTGTCCCGTACAGGATCGTGATAAAGAAGTTGACAGTAATCATCACCTAACTTATCATAGGTAGCCCGTAAAGGTTAGGAAACGTCAGTGAAAACATTGAATTATTATGTAGGTACTAACGAGTGAAAACGGGTTAGGGGCATCTGTACAAATCGTCATCTATCGACGCGAATAGAAAATATACAAAATGCAGCAATTAATAGTATATTGAAGTTTGATATTTCACTAAAGAATAATTTTAATTGAATAATAATATGTTATTATATTATGTACCTAAATAATAATGGTCGACGCAAAACTGTTTTTGGGATAGGTCGTAGTCGTAACTTCTAGTTCCATGGAATAGTTAATGACTGCGCCATCTATTAGCATTATTGTGAAGCTATGTGAAAATTACTGATGCTCATTAAAAATTAAATAATCTCGTTTCTTTATAATATTCATATAATTTTAGTATTTGTTGTTCAAGTACAGGATACAAGTGAAATAAAAAAATAAGTACAGCTTGAAAATATATAGCCGATTTTCCCAGAGAGCGTCTTCAAGCGAGCGTATAAATCGCCACTTTGAAAGCCCCCCATTTCGTCAATTTTAGGAAAAAAATAAAAAAAAAATACGTTAGTACTCTGTTCCAAATTGTCTTTAAAATGATACACAGAAACCCTATGAATCGCAAAAAAAATATTTTACTTCGCATTCGCTTCTATGAGAGCCCCCCTGAAATAAAGATTTTTATAACTTTTTAAGCCATTTTCGGCTGGAGGCCATCGGTTTACATATTATATCTAAATTTGAAGTTATTACGTTCAGTAGTTCAAAAGTTATAAGGCTCTGACAGACGGACGGACAGACAGACGGACGGACGGACAAGTGCAAATCGCTCTAGTAAACTCAGAGACCTCGCTTCGCTCGGTCAACTATTTCAATCAGTTTAAGAAACTGCTAGCGACATCTAGTAGCAACACATTACAGTTGTCGCGATTCCCAAGAGATGTGGGTTCGAACCCCGCCGGCCTCGGAATTTTTGATATGTACTTAATATTTAAAAATTGGTTCGAATATTCTCCTATGTTCTTATGTTTGGTTTTTCACTCCAAGCACGGCTTATTGCCACCGTGGTAAGAAAGTCCTACGCGCTGTGCTAAGTCGCTTACGCCTTTCTGCCAAATACCACTTGTTTAGCTTTTAAGAAAGCCAAGGAAAAATAGATTCATCATCATTCATCATCATCATCATTAGCAACCCATCAACGGCTCACTACTGAGCGCAGGTCTCTTCTCAGAGAAGGGTTATAGGCCATAGTCCACCACGCTGGCCCAATGCGAATTGGCGGACTTCCCACACCTTTGAGAACATTATGAAGAACTCTCAGGTGTGCAGGTTTCCTCACGATATTTTCCTTCACCGTTAAAGCAAGTGATATTTAATTGCTTAAACGCACTTTACTCCGAAAAGTCAGAGGTGCGTACCCGGGATCGAACCTGCGACCCCCTGAATAGGAGACCATAGTCCTAACCACTAGGCTATCACTGCTTACAAAATAGATTATACAGGGTATAAGGGACACCATAACGAAAACTTTGTGTATAAGTTATTGCCTTTTAATGACATTACAAAATTTTATGTCACTCATCTCGGAAATGATGGGTTTCCAAATACCAATATTATAAATTTTTCAGTAGGTATGCAATGTATCGCGAACAAGGGAACGCACCGTAGTAGGTGCGGTGCGCCGTAAGTACACTAGCGGCACGCTATGATGGCCGGTTTGACACATTACAATAGTGATGTGGAATGTCAATTTATTCTCGAACAAAAAACAATTAAGTTTTGTTTTTGTACCTGATTAAATAGGTTTAATAAAACAAAAATGTATATGTTTATTTAATTTATTTGAACGAACTGAATATTTGAATGAAAATGAATATACATACTTTATATGCACACAAGAAACATATGAATACAAAAGATACCAAAAAAGGTGCCACAAAAGGCCATAATTAATCAGATTCGTCCATACTACTATTTTCACTGTCGTCACTGCTATCATCACCTACATTAATAATTATATGTTCGTTTTCTATAATATTATCTATTTTCACATCTCTTTCATAATCTTCCCTTATTAATTTAACAGTTCTATTCACAACCTTTTCCCAGTCTCCTTTAGTCACATGTTCACAAGCTTCTTCTAATAATTTTAGCATTTTTTTTGTGGTAAATGGGGGTTCTGTATTGTGTCTTGCAGCATATCCCTTAATTTGAGCCCACACCAACTCAATCGCATTATACTCACAATGGTAAGGCGGTAACCGTATAACTCTGTGCCCATGTTCTAATGCTATTTCGTCAATGACGTATCGGATCTTGGTTGGTTTGTTTTCTTTTAAAAGACGTACTAATTCCGCTTTTAACATATTCATGTTTGCATCTACGCCATTTTTACGAAGCCATGCGACGATATCAGCTTTCTTTTGGGATTGGGCAGGTGACTTGTCAATTTGCATCGAGTGGTATGGGGCGTTGTCCATAATTATAATAGATGGTTCAGGGAGGCTACACAACATTGAGGTAAACCATTCAGTAAACTTTTCTCCATTCATGTCTTCATGATAGTCTCCAGTGGTTTTTGACGCAAAAGCCATGAGAGAACCTTCGACAAACCCGTTGATGGTTCCGGCGTGACAAATTATAAGTCGCGATCCTTTTCCTACAGGAACTTTGGAAGTAGATGCTGCTGTGTCATCGTTCCAAGAACGGCCTACAGTATGGTTAGCATTAAGCCATGTTTCATCCAAGAACACAACATTTTGCCAATTTTTGATTTCTTTCACTTGCCGTAAAAAAGTATACCTTGCCATCGCTATATCAAATCTTTCCATCAATATTTTGCGTTTGTTACATTTTTTGTATCGAAATCCAATGGTCTTCAAAATCTTCGTTAAAGAACTTTCCCCACCGAAGAATAATCCAGCTTCCTTCGGATAGCATCGGCATCAAAGCTATCGATGCCTACGACTGGTTTTGCTCGTTTTCTCTTTTTTGGTGTGTGAAGTTTATTTTCTTCTGTGCCAGTCTCGCCATATTTTTTTTTAGTTATCCGTCTAACAGTTCGTTGTCCAATATTAAGCGCATCAGCTACGCGTTCAACCACTGACGTTATAGGTAAAATTGGCCCTCCATTTTGAGCTTCACGATCGAAATAGTTACGAAGGCGTATTACGAACTCACGTGTCTGACTATTTAGAACAGTTCTCTGCGTACGTTCGGTCATATCGACGAAATCCACAACAAAGGGCTTGAACAGAGTCCAAATTAACGAGCAAGGGTCAACAGTAATGCAGTATCAATATTTGAAATCCAAAGCCAGGTCAAAACTATATCACAATCGCATTGCACTGACAGTTTATACTTTTCGAAGCAACGTCAATTCGAAACTGCTTTGTTTTGCATTGAGCATTGACGCGAGTTTGCCGGAGGTAGTAGTTGTGCTAGCCAGCGATCCTATGTGACGATCGTATTAGATTCCATTTTTAAAAATTTTCAATTTAGAAAACCAAATGCCGAGTTGTGGTATATATCATATAAAAATAAAAATTTTACCTTTTGTATGAAACAGCTGATATTTTTTTGCGATTTCAGAGGTTTGTCCACATAGTGAAAATTGTTCATATTCACAAGTACATTCACCCCTTAAATGGTGCAAACTGATTTTTCTACACTTGTATACATTTTAGAAATCAATTTAATAAATAAATTTTGAGTCCTAAACCTAAAACTACATTCGATAAAATTTATGAATCTCTGCACATCACTATCGTCAATAAAGTAATACAATTATTTCCTTCAAAGTCGTTATCAATTAATACGGAACTTCATGAGCGGACAAACGTCAAACCGGCCATCATAGCGTGCCGCTAGTTTAGGCCGCCGAGTACTCTGAACTTTTGATAAACAGCTGATCGCGCATATTACATCGCTGTTTTGTGTTAAACATTTTAATTTATTGTTGTTTCAATTAAAATCAAGTTTAAATAGGTTACATAGACAATTCCATGTTGTAATTAATTTAAAAAAGAAAAAATTTGTCAAAATCACGAAAAGACCGATGACAAATTTCAACGCTGAGCGACTCAGAATCATGTACTGAATCCCTGGTCCTAGTTTTCGTAAGGGTCTCTTATACCCTGTATATAACCTCTGAGATACGGAAAATTAGAAACCAAAGAAAATTAGCTAGATAACAATTAATAATTTATTATAATTTTTTTTAAACCAACTTCAAACACCCGCGCCACTACAAAGTATATAATAATTTATTGTTGATTTTTTAAAAACCGATCGATCGATTTCGATAAAACTTACATGGATCCACCTGGGAAGTATACATAATATACCCTTTTAAACAAAAAAAAAGAATTTTCCAAATCGGTTCAGGCGTCATCGAGTATTATCGGTGAACATACATATAAAAAAAGATTCCGACGAATTGAGAACCTCCTCCTTTTCTGAAGTCGGTTAAAAACCAGTCAGACCACTGACTCTAGTACTATGACAACTCTCTGCAAGTAATACGCATTACTTGCTATCTAAAGAAAAATATTGTTAAATAAACTTAGTATATTTTTTTTCAAATGTTGCCTCGATTTTCTCAGTGATAAAGAAGCAGACAGACTGATGGGCTGAGTTCCGGCTTCCTACCCAAAGGGACGATAAAGTCTGTTTGATATTCGGCATTTCCTGTGGAGCCGAGTTGAGAACTCTGTGATGATTTATGTAGGTAGAGCTAGTCGTGGTAGGGATCGTTGGTACAGCCTTAGATACATTGAATTTATAATGAAGTCAAATGACAACATAAAAAAATATTAAAATGCTTTGCGTAACCCATGGCACAGTACTATTCTTGATCTTTGTCAGAAATACTTTTTAACAGACTTTTCTTTCTTTATGTATGTTCACCGATTACTCAAAGACGCCTGAACCGATTTGAAAAATAATTTTTTTGTTTCAAAGGGTGTACTTTCTAGGTGGTCCCATTGAATTTTTATTGAAATCGATCGAGCGGTTTTTAAAAGTAATACAATAAATATACTTTGTAGTGGTGCGGGCGTTTGAAGTCGGTTTATTAAAAAGATTTTTTTATATCAAATTATATTATTATTTATTTAATGTGTAAGCGCGTAATGGTCTTACTAATAAAAACTTTGAGGTAGATACACGTACATACAATATTTTGCGTTTGTATTTCGTACTCACGCGTGATAGATTTATCGTCAACAATGGCGTACCCAGACTGCAGTTTGAATTTTAATGGAATAACAGAGTTTCGGAAGCCGAGCTGCAAACTGAGAATTAACTGGGAGCTCGTTACTCGTGAGTGGTTTTAACATACTCTTCAGTTATCTCAGGATATGCCCGACAGCGTCTTGAGCTGGACACCAGAATCCCGCTTTTTCATCCTATTGAATTGAATTAAAAGATTTTAAGTTACATATTCAAAACTGCAACACATCCAATATTCTGAAATATATTAAATGTATAGAAATGGTTTAAATCTCTATAGTATAATATAACCATATTATTTAAACATTTTGTGACTCGTTTTTTCAGCCCAGTGCCGCTTTTTGTTTCACTTTCATTCAAGTATCGATATTTTGAATCAATGAAACTATTGAGTTATTATTATAAATTATAAACTAACTGAAGAGTATGTTAAAACTACTCACGAGTAATGAGCTCCCAGTTAATTCTCAACCTGTAATAAAAACTATTGTTTATTTTAATAATAATTATCTAGTAGATAAATAATATTATGATGGTGAAGTTTTTACCCGCGAGAATTCTTTAATTTTCCGGGATAAAATGTAGGCTATGTGGTAATCCTGGGTATGAGCTATCTCCATTCCAAATTTCAGCCAGATCGGTTCATTCGTCGTGGCGTGATGGAGTAACAAACATCCTTGACCCATCCATCCATCCATCCATCCTCACTTACTTTCGTACTTATAAGTAATATTAGTTTCTACTAAGTAGGAAGGAAGTAGGATTAAAAGCTGTGTTGAAAAAAAAGAGTTTCAAAAATGTAAATACGGGATTGTTATTCTAGTATAATAGAATATATAATAGTACTAGTACTATTATATATTCTGTGCCCGTACTCGCTATATCTACCGTTAACCGTAGCAATAACGAAGTCTCATAAATTGTACAAAGACTTTGTAGATTGATATGAACAATTTGAGTAAACGAATTAGATATTCTGTTATTGAATAAAAATACGGCGCAAGTGAAATTTTGAATTTCCTGTACTTTTATTTTCCCAGTGTAGGTATTTTGTGGGATTCGTGGGTGTGATGTGCGATCACCTTTAAAGATAATTTATTAAACGCAAAATTCCTAACTGTTACAAATTTAATTAACGAGCAAACATAATATAAATCGCTTACAATTTCTCATTAGCTTTTTGGACTTATAACTGACCATTTATATGCTAATGAATCCGTACTCTATAGAGATTAGGTATTTGAAATATGATTTAACGTTAACCGTTACCATTAATTTATGTATTATTTAAATTTATGCTACCTTTGTGTGCACCATTAGGCACCAGGCTGTGATGGGTCTCTTTAGATTGGATTCAACATAACAAGAAAGAAGTTTACAAACTGTCGTCCATCTACTGCAACTTGGATAAAAAATCCGCCGCATTCATAATTTTCGTATAAACTGTAGCCTATATGTCACCCTGACCTTAAGGTCACGATACGATTGACACTTCCTTCATCAAAATCGGGTAAGTAGTTTAAGCGCTATGGTGGAATATACGTAAAATAAAAATATACGTCATCATCATCATCAATAGCTTATAACAGTCCACTGCTGGACTAAAGGCCTCTACCAAGGGGAGGGTTTGCCCATAATCACCACGTGGGGCAGGCGGGTTGGTGATCGCAGTAGATGGTAGTAGTAGCACAGAGGACGCTGCTGCCCGTTCTCCGTTATATTCCCTTAGTCGCCTCGTACGACACTCGCGGGAAGAGGAGTGGTGGCGACAACTGTATTCTGATCTGCCGTCACCACACGGCAAATAATTTATACATACGTACATAAAAACATAAATAGGTAGACTGCTAAAATCATAACCTTTTTAGCTTTGCCGTAATGGGGTGAAATATAACACGAAGTCCTGTAATTTATCCCTAAGCTCTTACTTCCGTAAATAGTGCACACGGCGCAGCGTAAACAACAACGCATCTATGCACCTGAGATCGCTAGAAACGAGGACACGCTAGGTGATTTTCCGCCGGCAAATTGCGAAAATGAGAACGGACTGGCATATTTCAAAGTTTTATCGGGGTTGGGATATATATTTGCATAAACACCGCAACAGCACGTTCTAATACGGTAACGATCACGTAGAAAATTGGTTTACAGGCATTATCTTTACATTGATCCTATCGGTACTCATAAAATGCCAGGTTCTTAAGGTACTTTAAGTTGTGAGCCTACAATCATTATCATCTTAACCAACTGTGGACTTGACGTCCACGAATTTGTACTTATATTTGGATTTGTAAAAGATTTTATAATCCTAATCGAAACCGTACAAACAGCGTTTTGCGGCGCATAATATGTCATATTATGTGTTAACAGTCTTAAGATTTACATACCCATTAAATAGAAGTTAAACCGGGTTTAAGCTTCGGTTAACTACAGAGGTAAACCGTAGTGTACTCGTAGATACATACCTCTAAATGCACTGTTAGACGACCGAAAAGTGACTTGCTCGGTTTCGAGCGGTTACTCGAAATATTTCGCAAGGACAGCCCACTAATTTGTTGCGGTACTCTAGCTACTCCAGAGACGAGAGAATTAAGCAGATTGTTCCTACTTTGTTACGAGTGCTTGGCAAAATTAAAAACGACTGCACAATTTAAGAGAGCTTTGATAGCCCAATGGTTTGAGATGCAGACTGGAAGCCTAAAAGGTCGAGTCGGTTCAACCTCTGTTGCATTTTTGTCGTAAGCACTTTATCAGAAGCTTTACGCTTATTGGGAGGGGAAAGGGGAATATCGGTCAAGTTAGGTAAGGCGCATACATACAACTTTTACATCGACTAAACTGTTTAGTCGAGTTGTGTACTTTTCGTGAATTCCACACAAATAAACTATAATCAAAAGCAAATCGTACGGCTTTTTGATTTTTTTTGTCGAGCAACTATCGTGTTGATAGTTTGCGCACATTCTATGATCGCAGTACATTCCTATAAACTTATGAAACACAACTAACTAGTGGTTCGCCCCGAACTGAGACCTCGCGGTATCCCATAATTCCCATAAGGTAGTTTTAACTATATTATATTGTAATTAAAACGCGCCAAATCTGATGACGTCAATCGTCATCTGCTTTCGTGGATGGGATGCGTATTTACAATATTAAAGACAGCGCCATCTAGTAACAGTATAGTGAAGTTTTGTTAAAAACATTGATGCCCATTAAAACTCAAATAATTTCGTTTCTTTATAATATTTATCTAATCTTAGTATTTGTTGTTCAAATACAGAATATAACTCAAATTATGTGTAAGTTTCAAGTTTTAAAACAAAGTGGTTTTAGAGATCTAGCCTCGAATACAATCTCCACTTTGAAAGCCCCCCATTTCGTATGGGAGCCCCCCTGAAATAAAGATTTTTATAACTTTTTAAGCCATTTTCGGCTGGAGGCCATCGGTTTACATATCATATCTAAAATTGAAGTAATTACGTTCAGTAATTCAGAAGTTATAAGGCTCTGACAGACGGACGGACGGACAAGTGTAAATCGCTCTAGTAAACTCAGAGACCTTCGCTTCGCTCGGTCGAATAGTTGTTCAACTAAAAGTTGTATGTTTGCGCTAGGCCTTAAGCAGGGCTTACATTCTTTAAAACAAAAATGGTTTCCTGCTTAACTGAATTTAGGTCACAGAGCAAATTTTGAATTATCAGATTTGACCGTTTAGGAAAAATATATTTACGGCAGCTTTACGTGGTAAAACTATTGGGCCTCGTATCGTTTACTTATTTTATTAATCCATAGTGTTATGCCAACAGTTTAGATGATACGGACTCACATAATTATTTAATTAAACGAGCAATACTTGTATAATATATAACAGGGGGTTTCGGGTGCGATAAATCGATCTAGCTAGGTTTCATTTTTAGAAAAGGTCGTTCTATCCGTGTTTTCAGGCAATGAAAACACCCTTACAATATCATTAGAATACGAAGGTAAATTTCGCCGTCATCTATAAATTCCCGATCGCTCGACGGTAATTCGGGCGGTCCCGAAACCAGAAGACCCCCGGTTCGAGTCCAAGACTATATTTTCCCCTATGAATTTTTTTATTATTTTTTTTTATTTATTTTATTTTATTTTAATATATAATTTCCAAAAGCAAGAAGCAATTAAGTCACCCAGATATTATAATATTATAGATCTTGAGACGAATACCTTCTAGAAAATGTGTAAATTATCTTTTATTGACGTCAAAGCCACACAAAGCCTCAGTGTTGATTAAATCTTCGAGTCTTTGTTACCTTAAAAAATATATTTTTATGAAAATCTGACAAACCATTTAAATATACATCAGCTGAGATTCTAGGGCGTGTGAGTGTGTACAAAATTTCATTTTGGGCCACGTTCCACCGAATACCTACTACTGCAACTGGTAGTAACACGCGTAACGAATGGTTAATTTTTAGGGTTCCGTACCCAAAGGGTGCCAATGGGACCCTATTACTAAGCCTCCTCTGTCCGTCCGTCCATCCGTCCGTCCGTTTGTCAGCGGCCTGTATCTCGTAAACCGTAATAGATAGACAGTTGAAATTTTCACATATGCCGCTATAATAACAAATAATAAAAATAAAATTAAATTAAAAAATAAAGGGGGCTCCGATACATGGAAAAGGAGTCGAAATTAAATTTTATTTTTTACCCTGGCATGTGGAGTAACATTGTCTAGAGCTCATTAAGAGGAGTTCAAATATATATTTTTTTATATTTTTTAGCTACAAAAATGAAGAAATGGGGGGCCGTCAAAGTTGTCAGTTTTAGACCAATTTTGTTAGGGGGTCTATCTCAAAAACTAAACTAAGTAGTTATGAATTTGAAATTTTGGTATATTATGTACTATATAGTGTATTTAAACAAAAAATACTGAAAACACCGATTTATAATGCAGTTTGTAAGTTGCAATCAAAACAAACGAGCATTTTTTCCCCTTATGCTAATTTAGTACTTTCTAAGAACTAACATAATATCTTAATATGTATCTAGTTTTAAAAAAGTGATTTGGTCGTATGTAACCATAAAAGAGCGAGGCCCGACTCGCAATTTGCCGATTTTTAACAATATCTACGTACCTAGGGTACCGTACCTGTTATGTGAGGCGGAAGACAGTTTGAATTTCAGACAGGTTGAAGTTTTGTCTAGTCTTTGTAAATATTGAGCGCCTGAAACGTTTTTATGTACTTTGGAATTAAAAGGTCCACAGGGGCCCATCCTAACTTTTCTTCCAAGCTGTAAAAGCTTTTCGTAGTCGCAGGGATCAAACAATATTTTTAAGGATTTCTTTTCTCTTCATTTATCTTATGGATATTTTTAAAGAAAAATTCCTTAGTGAAGAATATTACAAAATACTTATCTTAAAATCAGCGGGCGATGGAGAGAGCTATGCTCGGAGTAACCCTGCGAGATGAAATCAGAAATGATTAGATTTGTAGGAGAATCAAAGTCACCGACATAGCTCAGCGAGTCGCGAAACTGAAGTGGAAATGGGCGGGGCACATAGCTCGAAGAGCTGATGGTCGTTGGGGTCCCAAGGTGCTGGAGTGGCGACCCCGCACCGGGAAGCGCAGACCTAGACCCCCTAGACTAAATGGACCAACGACATCAAACGAGTCGCACGGAGCCGCTGAATTCAGGCGGCGCAAGACCGAGGCCTTTGTCCAGCATTGGACGTCTGTTGGTTTAAAAAGAAGAATCTAACCTAAATTAACTCATTTCCTATGTAAGAGTCGCCTAACTTAGCCGCTATATAGCTAAGTGGTACCTAACCCCTTACTTACCTAGTATCATTTTCGCCATATTCCAGACTGCTAAAATCATGAACTTTCCTTTTGGCTTTGACGTAGTCGGATAAAAAAAGAAAAAAGATTACCGCAATTCCAAAAAAGATTACCGTAATTCCAAAAATTTTTGATTTGCGTCGTCGAATTAACGCTTATCCACTCCGCTCCGCTTCAATGAACAGTTGCCCTAAATGCAGATTGAAATGTGCTAAGCTCTCACGCTCAATAGAAAGTAAGTTAGGTATTGTTAACAATGCTTACCTTGTTAGGTCTTCTTAACTTATGAAACAGATAAGAAAATCCTATTTAATTTGTCCCGTAATCACATTCTACGGACGGAATAAACCCCTCGGTGATCCAACTGAAAGTTGGATCGAGGATAGTATACTCTCAGTAGGGCAACCACATTAAAAGGTAAATTATGGCATTTTATATTTCAGGGCGTCTAAAACTAATGGCTTGGCTGTTGGAGGGGGAACAAGAATATAAGTCGTGTTCAACATGGCTAACAAATATCTTAATATATATAAATTACGTGTCACGTTGTTTGCCCGCGATGGACTCCTAAACTACTTAACCGATTTTGATCAAACTTCGTAACTATCTGTAATTTGGTCTAATTTGAAAGATAGGATAGTTTTTTGGATTAGGATAGTTTATTTGTTTTATTTATATAAATAAGTCTTAATATATATAAATTACGTGTCACGTTGTTTGTCCGCGATGGACTCCTAAACTACTTAACCGATTTTGATCAAACTTCGTAACTATCTGTAATTTAGTCCAATTTGAAAGATAGGATAGTTTTTTTGGAGTAGGTTTATTTGTTTTATTTATATAAATAAGTTGGCGGTACGAAGTTCGCCGGGTCAGCTAGTAAATTGTAAAAACACCGTGGGTCAACTTTTACTTAAGAGTGAAAATATTAAATTGTAAATATATTGCATGTCCAATAATATTATTTTGGTGGAAATTAATGAGTATCTTTCATTGGTCTATTTTGGAAACCTGTTAAAGAAAATGCAGCATACTTATACACAAAAAACAACGATTTTTTGATAGACCGCCGTCATAAGGCGAGTCGCAGAGAGCCGCTGCATACAGGCGGCGCATGACTGAGATATGTGGAACTCTATGCAAGAGACCTATGTCCAGCAGCTTATCGCTTGATAAGAAAAAGAAGTAAAGATTTTCGATTACGTACAAATTGGATGTAGGACTGTCCCAGAGTTGTCGCCAGCTTGGCATTTCTAACCCGCAGGTGCTGAATATAGCGATGAAAAACTTCGTTAACGCCTGGCAGCTTAAGAATTATTTACGAATGTTTTTTCATTTCCCGAGCCAATGAAGAACGGGTAGGTATTGTACTTTGGATGAGTAGTATTACAAAAGTTTTATTAAAAGCGTGAACGCCGTCCTCCCTAAAATAAGATTTTGTTTTATCTGTTCCCTGTATAGCTGTTGTTTTTATTAAAAAGGAAATCGACGTAGGTACTCCATCTATCTCATTTTTGTACGTATATCTATCTATGAAACTTGCCACAAGTCGCATATCATGCCACAAGATAATATAAGCGGCGGTTGACACAAAACCGAGACATGTGGGAGTCTCTACAAGAGACCCGTGTTTGCCCAGTTATGGTTTGTCGGTTGACAACCACGGCCCTAGAGGATCCCATCCCTAAAGGGCTGTAAAGGAACTGTTTAAAATTCAAAATTCTTTATTTCATGTATGCCAACCTGTGGTTCTTATGACAACTCAAGACTCTACCAGCGGTTCGGAATACAGATTATGCTGTTAAATGGCAATGGCACAAATATTTTCAAACGTAACGAACTGCTCGCATTTCATAATCAGGCTCTCATTTTGATAATTTGTCTACCAGAACGCGTAAATAGCGTTTACCGAATACCAGTTTCACTACTGAACAAAATAGTGTACTGATAAAGGAAACACGAAACAGAATACAGATAGTAATCTTATCCGATGAAGTATTTTGGATGTTTTCCAAACCTCAAGTTTTCGTGGACGTTGTTTCGAGCTCTACGCATTCAGAATTTCAACGATAATTCAGCTTCTGGCTCTTGTTGATTGATTTTGAAGCTATTGCACAGCTTTTATCGCGGGCTTTGAGCGTGGCGACCGAATTAAGAAATTCCGTAACGAAAATAAACCTAACACCATCGTTCAGTAAGCGTTCAACATTTTAGAGGTTCACAAGTAGCATAATTATGCAAAAAAATAATTAAAAAACAAACAAACAAGAAAAGCGCACTGTCACTACTTCGCGAGTGAGATTCGAACCTGCGACATCATACACCATACGGTAAAGAAAGCGGCCGCTCGCCCACTGCGCCGAACATAGCTACTTGTGAACCTCTAAAATGTTGAACGCTTGCTGAACGACGCATAAGTTGATAAAAAATGCTATGCTTTACCGCGGCAGTCCGCGAGTGCCACAGATTTTTTTGCTTAGAATCTATGCTGTTAAGTAATAATATCTAGAATATGACTTGCATATTAGTACCTGTACTTTAAGTCCCTATTCTGTGTTAAGGTTACCGCTGAACAAATGCTATTTTGTTTTTAAGTTCACCAAAATTTGACCCTCAACCTAACCACGAGATACGAATATTTATACAACCCACTTAACCATGTTTTTTGCTGGACAATAACTTTAACGATAGCTTAATTTTAAACTTGTTATTATTATGTTTTACAAAGTATACTTTGCAATTTTTTCAATGACTCCTAAAAGCGATAGGTTAATAGCCATCCGTGCTTGCTTGAATGCATGCTTGAACTTAAACTAACTTAAGTTCTTTGTAATCGAGAAATTGGAATAAAAAAAATTCGATTCAAAAGATTTGGTAACTTGGATGTGACAACATGGCATGAAATAGGAATTTTAAAAAAACAGGTAATCTGAAATCCTGCGCAACGCAGAACTTAGCTTATAATTTTTTACTTATAAGCGTAAATTTATGTATGAGTAGATGCATCGTAATGCATTTCTGGTTAAAATAATCTAAATATATAAAAGGAAAAGGTGACTGACTGACTGACTGACTGACTGATCTATCAACGCACAACTCAAACCACTGGACGGATCGAGCTGAAAGGCTTATAAGATAGATAGGTAGCTATTATGACGTAGGTATCCGCCAAGAAAGGATTTTTTGAAAATTCATCTCTAAGGGGGTAAAATAGGGGGTTGAAAAATTGAACTTACGTGAGCGAAGCCGCGGGCAAAAGCTAGTAAGTATTATCATAAATGTTCCATCGAAGCTTATGTGAATAGCAATAATTTATGCTTCGATGGAACAATAAACAGGATTATCCAAATATTCTGCTGACCAAACGGAGGTCAATCTCAACGGAAGCAGCCTCAACTACGAAGGAGATATTATAGTGTTCTACTGGAAGAGCGGCAGTGTAAAGCGCGAGCGGCACATTGTAGATTTTTTCTGGTTTGGCAGATTATAGCAAAAGAAATTTTGCGTTCCTTGTGTATAATGGAATTCTGCAAAGTAACGCCTATTTCTATCCAATATTTCAAAACACTTTTCATCGCTTAGTGAGTAAAATTAGCTTTTGCTCACTGGTTTTAGGCAACAAAGGTGCTTTAAAGCTAGTGACGTGAAAAAAGCTACTATTAAGTACTTATCCTACAGCAAGAGGTTTACCGCGTACCTTTTTGAGATCAACGATAGTAAGCTATTGGACGTGTATCAAATGGACGTAATCCGACCATTCCGATGGGAATGTGTGGACTATACCTATGTTTAATTCCTCACGTACATTCCATTACGACGTACGAATCCTTTGTCAGTGGACGTCAGAATGAAGCCTAAAACCCGAGATTTATAGAGACCCTGCTCTCGGGTTAACCCTTCACGATACCGCACTATGCTTAACTAGTACCTAGTTTTGATTCCCGCGGGAATCCTTTAATTTTCCGGGATAAAATGTAGCCTATGTGTTAATTCAGGGTATAATCTTTCTCCATTCCAAATTTCAACCAAATCCGTTCAGTAGTTTTTGCGTACAAACATACACACAAACTTTCGCCTTTATAATATTAGTGTGATGGGTTTAATTTACATTGCCATGCCCCTTCCAAGTTAGCCCAATACCATCATAGACTGCATCATCAGCAACAGGGAGAACGCAGACAAGGGCTATTTTGTCATCAAATAAAAAAAACTTCAAATCTGAAGTGGAATGAGGTCTTGGCCTTGAATATAACGAATGTAGGTACATCATGTTGAAATGACAAACGATTCAATAAGATATCAAACACTGTACTAATTACCATATTCAAATGCTAAATTCACTGCGCACAAGAGTAGACACCTGCCCCTAACTTCATTTACGTTATAGTGTTAGTAACATAGGTAACAAAGTTGTGATTGAAGTAGTTAGCAGGTGGCGCAAAACTTCGCTTTTTAGCATTTGAATAGGGTAATAGGTACATTGAGAGCATCATGAAGAGGCATGTTTCTTTCCAAGTCATAGAAAAAGGTTAACATTTCAGAAGCGGTTGGAAGTTAGTTCATTGATGTTTTCTCAACGATTTATCTAATGTGCCTAATAGATGAGTTAGAAAGAAGAATTATTTTATCACAGAAATATGTTAAGAAAGTAATTAAATTGTTTCCATGGGCTCTATAATATCATGATTAATCTAATATGGAGGATAAGAAAAACAAACTTCATTATGAAAAAAAAAATGTACTAATTGTAAGATGTTTAAATTTCCTTTCAAATACTTAACCCAACTGGCCAGATTATTTTATATTAGATATTTTATATTAGATATTATTTTATGTTAATAAAGGACATACAAAGAATTTTTATATAGCCTACAAAGTTTGTGTGAATAATTTATAGTAAGCTGAATTCCATGAGTGACACAGTATCTTTTTTCTGACACTGAATAGAATATAAATTGTAAGGCGGGGTTTTGGGGGCGTAATGAAACACCGAATGTTGGATTAATACTAACTTTATTCTAATAGACACATACACATACATACACTCTTTATATTTTTACACTCTACATCTCCCTTCCTTTCATAAAAACAAAATTAGTATGTTATATAATTTTTTTTTTGTTATACAGACTGGTTAAATACATTATTAGCTTAATAATAAAACTTACTCACTAGAATTGAACAATTTTGTACGATTCTTATGAACTATATCTAATTTACCGTTTTTATTAATCTGCACATTTGGTGGCATGTCTTTGACCACTTTGTAAGGACCTAAATAAATACTCTCCATTTTGCTACAATTTTCGTTTTTTATTAGAATTAAATCTCCTGGATTGTACACTATAGGATTAATGCATTTATCATAAACTGATTTTCTTAATTCTTTGCTTTTGACTAAATTTTCCCTTGCTTCTTTTTGCGATAATTGTAACCGATATTTTAATTCACATGGGTAATTTTCGTGATTATACAATGGTTCTACCTCTTTAGTATTTAGATTACTAGGAAGTGAACAGATTTTCCCAAATACTAATTCGTAAGGAGTAAATCTAGTTTCAGAATGGACTGAAGTGTTATGTGAAAAACACCAAAAGGGAAGCCATTGGCTCCATGTTTCGGGATGGTTGTCTGTTTGTATACGTAAAAATGAGTTTAGGTATTTGTGAGAATTTTCCAATCAGAAGATTCCAGGTTCGAATCCTGGCAGGGTCGCCATGTAAGGCGGGGTCTTGGGGGCGTAATGAAACACCGAATGTTGGATTAATACTAACTTTATTCTAATAGATACACTCTTTATATTTTTACACTACAAAATTACGCAGGGTGGCGCGGGGTGCTCATAATTTGGCAGAAAATATTCAATACGTCAAGCGTGAAAAGGCGTCCATTGAGGAAGTATATCCATAGATGCTAAGAATCACAATATAATTAATACCTGTAACATAAACCGGAAAGGTAAATCCCTTAAAGGTAGCATCGTTTTACATTTAAATGTAAAACATCGCCGTAAATGCAAAAATGTTTTCCCCATCGGTCCCATAAAAGGAAAGGCTTTTCCATAAATTTTTAAGTTTATGGATATTGCTTTAGTGCGCGTCTGTTGTCATATGTCTCTTTGGCCCGAACCTAAGGATAAATTCGGGACGAGAACGTGATGTTTCATAATAGTCAACAATTCAGTTCGAGCTGAACAATAATACCTATTTATAACTGCCTCGTTTGTCTAGTGGTTAGTATGTTCGACTGCGGATGGTGCTGGGTTCGATTATGTTATTATGATTATGGTTTTTCTGTCAAGAAATTCTCAGTTGGCGGTGTGTCACCCCTGTTGATATGTCATAAGAGCCACAGGTTGGCCTAGATGTGTTAATATTATTGTGCCTCAGAGAGCACTAAAGCTGTTCGTCTTGCGCCTGATCTCTGTTTCGGATTTTCCGTCCCATTGGACTATGAGAGTGAGGGAATAGAGGGTGCACCTGTGTGTATGTGCTGATGGCTGATTTCTGAGGAGGTTGACCACCGTGACCGGATCTGTTTTTATTACGCCAACGTAGGCCTGCAGCTTCGTTTGCGTTGACTTAGAAATTGCAGGAATTTCGAAAAACCTGGCCTTATTCCTTGTCTTCATTTTATGGTGTTGACTGTTGATAAGTCCAGTATATTAAGTCCTGGGTACAAAAGAAGGAAATCCGAAAATTATTTATTACTCGTAAATATCCGTTTTAAAATTATAACTTCATATTAAATGTACTTACAATACTTTATAGAAATAGGTAGTAGTCTATTTCTAATGCACGGAAATGTATAAAATCTCTGTTGAGTTCTCTCAATTGAAAATAAGGTGCATTTAACACATGTGAATCCGGGCAATTAGCTAAGTACAGTACAGATCGTTTGTATGCCGATATGCTCTCGTAGACGTGTCTGCACCCGGTTGCCATTACTTTAATTTACTCCACCCACGGTAAATTGTAATGTTCTTTAAAATCTATGAAACTATTGACCGACTTCAAAAAATTGAGGTTATTTCAATTCAATTTCAATTCGACACATAGGTATGTGATATTACTGGAACACAAAAGAGGTAGACGCGAAATAATACATAAATATTTTGTCAATTACCGGATTTAGATATTTCCGTTGTGCCTTGCGTTCTCAAAGCCGTTTTTCAGACAATTTTAATATATTTAGGTACAACCTGAGAACCTTTACATAATTAATCTCTGCCATTTACTTTCCATAAAAAACTAGATTTGAATTCAAGAATTAACCATTAATGGTTGCATCTTGAATTCAACCAAAAAGATAAGATGAATATCATCACAACTTGAAACAAAAACAAAAAATCGGTTACTTAATTTCCCTTGCTAACAATTCCAGCCTACATTCTTTTTCTTTACATTCTGAATAGTTATTACAGAAAAAAATTGTTCCTGCTTTTAAAAACTGATAACTATGTTAGAAAATATCGATTATAATAGAATATTGTGTAGTTTTAAAAATAAATCTTTTTTGGTTCCTTAAAGCTTTAAAAAATATCCTCATAATATTATTAGGGTTACGTAAACATCCACGTGCTCGTAGAACTTTTGTGAGTCAGTGAGATATCAATGTCTATTTATGTACCCTCCCTCCCGATACCGCGTCAGGCACGCTGCCGCCACGCATTTGATCTTACCAGGGCTTTACCGCAACAAGGTTAAAAACAATGTTTTTCTTCAAAACTTAACAACAGCAAGCGAAGTTTTAACTTCCACAGAAACAGATGAAAAATAACTCTAGAGTGTGTGTTTGAGTCGAGTAAGTACCTGTACGAAGTTGATCTTCAACTAATAAATCTCTGCAAAGATAAAGTTAACATGAACACTTTGTTGACTGTGTCGAGGGAACTGTATCAGTTCAAGTTGCTTCTGAAGAATTTCAAGTTTTGTTGATTTTTGTTAGGGTTTTTTGTTCGGAAGTTAGCAGGAAACAACATAATAATTCCCACGGGAACTTTGTGATTTCCCGGGATGAAAAGTAGCATAATGTTATTCCTGGGTATGAGCTATCTCCATTCCAAATTTCAGCTAAATTGGTTCATTCGTTGTGGCTTGAAAAAATAACAAACATCCATCCATCCATCCATCCTCACAAACTTTCGCATTTATAATATTAATGGGAAGTGGGATTTGAGAGTTCTCCTTATTGTTCTCAAAGAAAGAAGTCTACTAATTTGCGTTAGGCCAACAATGGTGGACTCTAGCCATAGCCTTTAACCCTTCTTGAGAGAAGAGCTGCGCTCAGTTAGTGAGACGTTAATGGGTTGTTGGTGATGATGATGATGATGATTTATTATTTAAAAAAAACAGAGGGTGGCAAAAATACTGACTTGATTGCAGGCTTATGATAATTTCAACGAACAAAGCAGCTGAACGAATGAGGTCACTTCGTCACCCCCAGGATACAAATGGCCCACTTCGCACATTTTCCACTCTCCGTCCCCACCCTAACAAATGTTTTTCCGCTTGAGTTTAATGCCGCAGTGTTTCTTTACAATTTTTTATCATAACTACCTTTGTGGCATAAATAGTTAACTTTTTAACGCTGTAGTAGCAGATACATAAATATATTATGGCAAAACGGGCGAGCGGGTCACCTGATGTTAAGTGACTGCTGCCGAGTGCCGCCCAAGCTTTAAGCAGAGAGCCTTCAAGGTCTTGTGGTTTTAACTTAGGCCTTAGGTCTTTTGCTGGAAGTCAAGGTCGCGACTCGCATCCGAGGCATAATTTCTAATCTCTAATAAGTTCTAGAAGTTGTGTGCATTTTATGCAATTAACTATCACCGCGAAGGAAAACATTGAGGAAACTTTCGTACCTGAAAGTTCTCCATAATGTTCTTTAAAAAAATTCATCATGATCATCATCATTATGAACCCATCATCGGCTCACTACTGAGCGAAGTCTGCTCTCAGAGAAGGGTTATAGGCCATAGTCCACCACGCTGGCCCAATGCGAATTGGCAGACTTCACACACCTTCGAGAACATTATGGAGAACTCTCAGTTGTGCAGGTTTCCCACGATGTTTTCCTTCACCGTTAAAAAAGCATGTGATATTTAATTTCTTAAATGCACTTAACTTCGAAAAGTCAGAGGTGCGTACCCGGGATCGAACCTGCGACCCCCCGAATAGGAGACAACAGTCGTAACCACTAGGCTATCACTGCTTCAAACTTAAAATTAATTAACTTAACCTTACTCGTTTTGCTACTTATGTATGTAGTAGCTACCTTATACCTATCTACATGCGAGAATGGATGGTTGGACCGATGTTTGTTACTTCTTCACGCTACAACGAATGAACCGATTTGGCTGAAAGGATTAAAGACAGCTCATACCCACGATTACATAAATTTTATCCAGGAAAATTCAAGTTTCCGCGGCAATTGAAAAACCTTAATCCACGCGGACAAAGTCGCGGGCATCATCTAGTTAAACAATATTATAATTAGTTCTTACGAAACATTGTTCGCATTTTCGTTCGTAAATTTATCACAATTTGCTTGAAAAAGATAAACGGGTGAATAAATTAAATATTAAAGTTTATGGAGCTCGCGCCGGCAGTTTTAATGCCCGTAAAGAGCTTTCTGCACGCAAGCTTTTTAGGCTAAATATGGGAAGGTAACTTATTTTACGTGGACACACAAATTACAAAAGTAAAAAATAAAAAATAAAATTCAAATGCAAAGTTACAAAGTTACATCAAGTCAGTTCAAATTAACACTTACCATATTCATCAGCAGTGAAGAGTAATAACTATAGTGGGCAGCATATTATGTGCGTTTAAGCAATTAAATATCACAATATGCTTCAACGATGAAGGAAAACATCGTGAGGAAACTGCACGCCTGAGGGTTCTCCATAATTTTGTTCTCAAATATGACATGTGCAGTCTGCCAATTTTCATTGAACCGCGTTTATTGTTGAAGGTTATAAGTTGCTGATGATGATGATGATTTATGCATTAGTCACAGTCTGTCATATATTTTTGATACTCTAAAAAATATATGCAGCACTTAATCTAAAGCAGCACATATTCGACGAAAGCAAGTTGCTGCAAAACGTTAAGTGCAGCAACACACACAGGGCATGTTTTTGTTGTGAAACAAAAGGAAATTACAAGAAAGGATGTTCAAAGCCAAAGATGTCTGCCGTTTATTGAACGTCACGACGCCATTACGGGCTCACACGAGAACCCTTTGTCACTAAAAGCACAATAAGGCTGTGATCTATATGGACCTTGGAATAAATTACCTGCGCTAAAATACGTTGTATACCCTAGCTCTTTAAACGTTGTAGGTAACGGCCTGGTTATGTTCCTTTTGGCAGGCGCGGCTCTTTTGGCTCTTCAAATAAGGGTGTATGTAACAAAGGCATGTGCATGGGTCACAGAATGTGGTTTAAAGAATTGCGTTAACCATTTTTAATTTGTAGATTTGTATGTAAAGTATTAACGTTCCAATGATATTTTCAACCGATTTCAAAAAGGAGTAGGTTCTCAAATCTCAATTCAACACAAGTATTTATTAACCCAAAATATTTTCGGAATGAGAAGTAGAACTATAACCCTACAGACTACACTACAATTTTATTTATTTCTACATAAAC
Source organism: Oeneis ivallda (assembly GCA_029955525.1). Taxonomy (NCBI): domain Eukaryota; kingdom Metazoa; phylum Arthropoda; class Insecta; order Lepidoptera; family Nymphalidae; genus Oeneis; species Oeneis ivallda. The sequence continues at coordinate 11,944,546 of JARPMR010000019.1, read as the reverse complement.
GGTCACATTCAAGCTAAAAGCTTAGGTATGAGGATCAAAGGTAACAAGCTCTAGTAGCGTATTCAGGACTAACTTTATTATTGCCAAACTCAGATACTGTTCTAAAGTGTAGTCGGGATACTCAGCTGAGACATCATAATAATTCTAGTATTACTCCTTCACTCTCCCAGGTGTCGCATTGGTAGAGATTAAAATATTCATCATCATCATCAGCAAACCATCAATGGCTCACTACTCTCAAAGAAGGATTAAGGGCCACAGTCCACTACGCTAACGCTAGTCCAGTGCAAATTAGCCGACTTCGCTTTTAAGAGCTATCATCTTGTCATGAAAAAAAACCGTTAAAAAAAATTTATTTCATTTAATTAATTAATAAAGGCTAAATAATGAAGGCGTTTATCTGTACGTTCTAAAACAGATTTTCTTTAAAAATAAATTAAATTAATCTATATAAATAAAAATGAATGTTGGTAAGCGCATAACTCAAGAATGGATGGACCAATTCGGTTAATTTATTTTTTTGTATGTTCCTTAAGTTCCACGGAAGGTTTTAATACAAAAAAAAAACAAAAACTAAATTCACGCGGACGAAGTCGCGGGCATCAGCTAGTTATTGATAAAAATCTGTTTAGAACGTACAGATAAAGGCCTTCATATGATACCCCATTCGGTATAGTTATCTTACTTTGAAATTTCAAACTCCCGATTTCGATTTTTTTATTCCAATGTTGTTGGGCCACTATTACACACAACTATTCCAAATTTGATATCGATAGCTTTAAGTTACTTAAATAATCGACTGTGACAGACGGACGGACGGACGGAGAAAGTCTCACCATGAGGGTTCCATTTTTACCATTTTGGTACGGAACCCTAAAAAGATACCTGCCGAATTTAGTTCATTGTAATTTTTCAAGGTGCAGTCTAGTTGGTTGAATCACAATTATGAATGATGTGAAAGCTCTACTATTGTACATTGTACACATAACAGCGCATCATCGAAAACGGGAACACACGAGTGCACGTGATTTCCCACCACACACTCAGCGCACGTGAAAACGAGGCCAAAATGTACGATGCAAAACTCAATAGAGTTGGGAAAATAAATGAATGACTTTAAAATAAATTCTTTGAGATCTTTGAGATCGTGTTCTGGAAAATATACTGGAAAAATACTTTTAGAATTTCTTTACTCACTCGTGTATGACTTATTTTGAGGTTGTATTTTTATATACCTCTTCACAACCATGGGTACTTACTTCTTGCTTTGGTGGTATAAGCAGTTACCTGCAATCATATAGAGTTGTCATTTTATAGAGCATGCAATATACCGCTAACTGGTTCTAATCTAACTTGGTGCAAAGGGGAGCCCTTTCTTTTTCATTCAGTCATTCTTTTTCGTATAATTTTTAATAGGTATAATGTATGTACAGCTTTGTACTGAAAAAGTAATAATTCTTTACTTTGCTTGCAGGTAATTACAACATAAAACTTAATAAACAAGGAAGACTAATAAACTATACAGGGTGTAATCTCTTACACCTAACGAAAACTGGGAATAGTAACCTATTATTAATGAAGTTATTGCCTTATTAATGAAGCAACTAATTCCGCTGATCTCGCAAATGATGGGTTACCAATATTGTAATTTTTAAGCACGCAATGTATCGCGAACAATGAACGCCGATAAGTAATAAATGAAAAAAAAAATCGGCCAAGTGCGAGTCGGGCCTCGCTCTGTTAGGGTTCCGTACACATATGACCAAATCATTTTTTTAAACTAGATACATATTTAGATATCTTAGTTCTTAGAAAGTACTAAATTAGCATATGGGGGGAAAATGCTCATATGTTTTGGTCACCCGCATTATAAATAGGTGTTATTAGTATTTGTTGTTTAAATAAACTATATAGTACATAATATACTAAAATTTCAAATTCCTAACTAGTTTAGTTTTTGAGATAGACCCCCTAACAAAATTGGTCTAAAACCGACAAGTTTAACGGCCCCCCATTTCTTCATTTTTGTAGCTAAAAAATAAAAAAATATATATTTGAAATCCACTTAATAAGCTCGAGACAATGACACCCCACATGCTAGGGTAAAGAAATAAAATTTTATTTCGACTCCTTTTCCATGTATGGGAGCCCCCTTTATTTATAATTTTATTTTATTTTTATTATTTGTTGTTATAGCGGCAATAGAAATACACAATTTGTGAAAATTTCAACTGTCTATCTATTACGGTTTACGAGATACAGCCTGCTGACAGACGGACGGACGGACAGCGGAGGCTTAGTAATAGGGTCCCGTTGGCACCCTTTGGGTACGGATCCCTAAAAATGGTAATTAATGGTAATGTCAGAATCACGAAAAGACCGATGAAAAATTCCAACGCTCAGCGATTCAGAATCATGTACTAAATCCCTGGTTTCAGTTTTCGTTAGGCTGTCCCTTACATAATGTAAAGCAGATGCTATACAGGGTGCTAATGCTAGAACTGGTTGAAGCTACCTACTTAGAATCTAACACGTATCCGATGGACCCACTTACTTGAATAGAAACCACGTATCGGAAAGACAAGGTGGGAGATAAATTGATTTAATGTCATCAAGGTCTCTTGCATGAGACCTTTGTAGTTAGTCCAGCAGCAGCAGGGGGGTTGAGTGAGAGAACATATTAAAGAGTCCAAACTGTAGGCTGAAGATATCGGAAGCAAAGGCACAATGAGGTCAATCGAATGAAACGTTTGTGCAATGTTGAACTGGTTCCCTCGAGATCACGGCGCGGCCGAACGTATGGGATAATCGCTAGTTAATCCGATACGTTCGATATAATATTAATACCGAGGAATCTTCTTATTACATTTAAGTAATACCGTTTGATTTTTAGAAGATAAGTTGGTATTTGACTGTTGTCAAAATGTTGATATTCATTAATATAAATCGAAAATGTAACAAGTAGAGATATACTTGTAACATTTGTAAAAACCGATAGTAATTAAGTAAATCGGTTAAAAAAAATGTAAACTGTTTTATTGTGATTATATCTGTCTCTTTCTAAAACGACGTTTTCTATGAAGAGTGTATGAAGCTATAGCTTGGCAAAAAAGAGAAGAAATTAATAGGGGCGCCACTGTCGCAAAATTTCCTTGAATCTAATCTCTGTACGGAAACCTAAATACGAAAGTTTGTGAGGAAGGATGGATTAATCGATGGATGAATCGATGGATCAATGTCTGTTATTTCTTCACGCCACAACGAATGAACCGAATATCCTACCTCAGCTATACCCAGGATTAACTAATGAAAATTAATGAGTCCCAGTGGGAATGAAAAACCTTAGTCCATGCAGACGAAGTCACGGGCATCATGTAGTACTTACATAGTACAGCTTCTACGCAAAGTCATAAATAAAAAGGCAGTATGGCTGTTAGTTGGAAGTAATAACAGCGATCCAACCCAGTGCAAATGGATAGCGGCGGACTCTTCGTTCCCTTGATAAAGACCCACTTTACACATTTCCGGCAAAGCTCTATAGAGCTCAGGGGTTTCCCTACTTGTTTTCTTTTAATACTTTTAAGTGCCGATTTCACTAAGGCCCAGTGATGTTTAACCGAGGAATAAATTGGGCGTTCTGACAGTTTTTGTATAGAAAATATGCCAGAATATCAAGTTTAATAAGACATCTTATTTTACGTTCTTGAAATCAGCCCTATGTTAAATAAATTAAGTCAAACATAATTAAATATAATCATAAAGAATCGGTTCAGTAGAGTAATTGAAAAACCCGTGTCGAAGTTTAATAATAATCTTAATATATATATATATATATATATATATATATACATTACGTGTCACATTCTTTGTCCGCGATGGACTCCTAAACTACTTAACCGATTTTAATCAAACTTCGTAACTACTTATCTGTAATTTGGTCCAACTTAAAAGATAGGATGTTTTTTTTGGATTAGGATAGTTTATTTGTTTTATTTTAAATATAGATAAGTTTGCGGTACGAAGTTCGCTGGGTCAGCTAGTTTAATATAAAAAAATATTTTTAACCAACTTCAAAAAAGGAGGAGGTTCTCAACTCGTCGGATCTTTTTTTAGGGTTCCGTACCAAAATGGTAAAATGGAACCCTTATGGTGAGACTTTCTCCGTCCGTTCGTCCGTCCGTCCGTCTGTCACAGTCGATTATTTTAGTAACTATTAAAGCTATCGACATGAAATTTGGAATTGTTGTGTATAATAGTAGCCCAACAATATTGGAATAAAAAAAATAAAAATTATTTATAGTTTAATTAAACAAAGCCGGCCAAGTGCGAGTCGGACTCGCGCACCGAGGGTTCCGTACTCCAAAAGTAAAAGTAAAACGATAATATTATATTAATTTGCTTATTTTTCGTTAGCTTTGTTTGTAGAGGTTTATTGTTAATATAAAAAAAAACTATGCTAGTTAGAGCGTTGGTTTTATTTTTCCTGTAAAATATATATAAACTTCTATTGACCATAACTATTTCAGATTTTTCGATTGGTAAACTTCGGAGATAAGGGGGGGGGGGGGGGGGGGAACAGTATTTTTTTCGACATTTTGGCCGATTACTCAAAAACTATTACATATAGAAATAAATAAAACACTGTTTTAAAATGCACAAGTAAAGGCCTTTTATATGATACCCAACTCGGTATAATTATCTTACTTTGAAATTTCAAACCCCTGATTTTCCCCCTTTTTTAATTAAACTAAAATAATTTTCGTGTTGATTTTATTTTTCCTGTAAAATATACATAAACCTCTATTGACCATAATTATTTCAAATTTTTCGATTGGTAAACTTCGGAGATAAGGGGGGGGGGGGAACGGTATTTTTTTCCACATTTTGGCCGATTACTCAAAAACTATTATATATAGAAATAAATAAAAAACTGTTTTAGAATGCACAAATAAAGGCCTTTCATATGATACCCCACTTGGTATAGTTATTTTACTTTGAAATTTCAAACCCCCGATTTTCCCCCTTTTTTAATAAAACTACAAATGATTTTCGATTTTTCTTTATTCAAATGATGTTGGGCCACTATTAGACACAACTATGCCAAATTTCATGTCGATAGCTTTAATAGTTACTGAAATAATCGACTGTGACAGACGGACGGACGGACGGAGAAAGTCTCACCATAAGGGTTCCATTTTTACCATTTTGGTACGGAACCCTAAAATGGGGGAAAATCGGGAGTTTGAAATTTCAAAGTAAGATAACTATACCGAGTGGGGTATCATATGAAAGGGTTTTACCTGTACATTCTAAAACAGAGTTAAGATAATAAATAGTTTTTGATTAATCGGGCAAAATGTCGAAAAAACTAAACCCCCCTTATCTCCCAAGTTTACCAATCTAAAAATCAGAAATAATTATGGTCAATAAAAGTTTAAGTATATTTTACAGGAAAAATAAAACCATCGCTCTAACTAGCATAGTTTTTTTTATATTAACAATAAACCTCTACAAACGATTAATAAGCAAATGAATATAATATTATCATTTTACTTTTACTTCTAGAATACGGAACCCTCGGTGCGCGAGTCCGACTTGCACTTGGCCGGTTTTTATTTTATATTAAATTATTAAAAAACCGACTTCAAACGCCCGCGCTATCGCCAGTACAAAGTATATAATTTATTGTTGATATTATAAAAACCGCTCGACCGATTTCGATAAAATTTCAATGGGACTACTTGGGAAGTATACCCTTTAAAACAATAAAAGAATTTTCCAAATCGGCTCAGGCGTCTTCGAGTAATCGGGGAACATACATAAAAATAAATAAAAATAATATAAAAAGATTCCGACAAATTGAGGACCTCCTCCTTTTTTTGAAGTCGGTTAAAAATGCCCTCGCGATGATGGTGATTCGTTCGCGTGGATTATCGTTTTTGAATTCCCGCGGGAACTCCTCATTTTCCGGGATTAAGTGTAGCCTATGTGTTAATCCTAGGTATGAGCTATCACAACTCCAAATTTCAGCCAAATCGGTTTATTCGGTATGTCGTGAAAGAGTAACAGACATCCATCCATACATCCATCCTCACAAACTTTCGCATTTATAATATTATAGTAGGATAATAATTTGTAAAATCATTGGCCGTGGGCCGTGGCTATAGTAACCTACCGCCAAAGAAGAAAGAATTATATATTACCGTAATTAAGAAACAAAAGGGTTGCAGAACTATTTTGACTAGCCATGAACAATGATGTGGGTGTCAGTGCAACGGTTAGAATCGAACCTGCGACCTTTCGGATTTCAATCCACACCTTTAACCATGGCGCTAACAAAGCTGCAAGTAGTACACGGCACGCGCAACTATAAGCACTTTTTACTATTAAAGTTACCTTAACGTCGTAATTTTCTATTAACCTTAATAGAAAAAGGTTTCCTAATAGTTTTAGATGGGACACCTGAATTGTTCTTTACTAAATTAAAGGTGATAAACGTCTTCAGGTTACATAATTAAATAAATTAAATAAATTTATTCTTTCGAGTTTTTAGTTCTATTATTGTGTAGGAACAGCAAAATTATGATATTAATAGTAGGTATAATTAGTAAGTATGTATACTTAGTAAGGAAATACTTTCAGCTTTGTATACTTACATAAATACATACATAGTTCTTATGACATAATTTATTCAACAGCAAATTTCGGCTCTGTAAGCCTCGCACAATTAATACAAGACTCCGCTATAATAATTATTGACTATCATACCTTGGTGTAAACCGAGCAAAATGCTCTATAGTATAGATATGTCTATACTATAGAGTACTGTAGAGTGTAGAGCATCTGCTAGGCTTACACTACATTTACACCAAGATTGCTACGCCGTAGACAAGCTTTTAGTGTAAGGCTAGAATACACCTCAGATTTTGATTCATACTGTCTGATCAGACTATGTGATCGTATTTAGCCTGGCAATACACGTCAGATTTTGTTTCCGATTGTCTGATCAGACTATCGGATTGTATTTACTCGATACACATCCGATTCTTTCGTCAGGCTTTTTCTGAACTCAATCGTTCCGAGTGCGAGAGGGCCGACAGTAAATTCGTAAACGCGGGCGCGCCAGTTTCCGACTCGGACGTGTGTTGAATGTTCAAAAAATAATGGCTCCAATGCCTTCCGATAGCCGGATCGGACAACCGGATCCGACTATCGGATGAAAAAAATCTGACGTGTATTCCCAGGCTAAATGCTGTCGCATTCGTTTAACCTCATTAAACTAGGTTTACCGAGAGAAAGATGGTTCAGTGAATTTGTCAAGATCGCTTGAGTGCGAAACGCAATTTCTTGTCTTAACCTTCCGCACACGACTGCTTTTTGTCTGGTAACACCCGTTTTTGGACAGTGCAACTCAGTTTACAAGGTCTGCATTGACAGGGAGGGATTGACACAATATTATGTCCATTCGTATGTTCTGACTCTTCTTCTTCATTTGTTCAGTGGCTCCGCGCGACGAGGGTTTGAGCTATAGTCAAGTTTTTTTTAAATGGAGAAACTTATTTTATAATAATAAAAATTTATGTCAAATTTAGGATCGGGTTGAAAAGAAAGCCCATGTTTAGAATGATACCGAGAAATTAATGCTCTTTGATTTTTTTGGCTTTTAAATGAAATGTACTTTGAAAGACAGGCATTTATGCGTTTTGTATAAAACAAATTAAATAGGCTATTTCAGAAATAGATGATTAGACTTATTATAATTCATTAATCCCCATGAAAAAAGCTCTCAAGCTCTCCCTGCACTCTTATCCCCTCTAAGAAAACGGCGTATCTACTTTTATCCACTGCGTACTTCCACCCTGAATGGCTGCTTACTGCGAATATAGAATAGAATAGATATATTTTTATTCAAATAAACTTTTTGAATCGTCGATGAGTCTACCACTGGTTCGGAATGCCCTTCCTGCCGAGAAGAACTAGCAAGAAACTCGGCGGTTGCTCTTTTCAAAATAAGTTTACAATACAATAGATAATATGCTATGTATGCAGTGTTTCCACAATGAGGCCAGTTCCACAAAAGCATACCTACTTACAATTCAATATATGTCAAGACGAGCAGACAGAAAGCACCCCACCTTCCCGCCGGTGGCACCCTTTCACGAGCACGACGCATGACGCCGTTGCTTCACTCAACCATATTTAATTGAAGTAACAACCCGCATCACACGACACCACCACAGAAATGTTTAAAGAGAGCGTGACATATTAATTAGGCTACCCATGTTAAGGCATCGAATTGAATAGGTACTAATATTCAAATACTCATTTTAAAACATGACTCAGGTCCTAAATCATGTCTTAAAATCCTAAGTCTTAGGATATTTTAAGGACGTTTTTTGTCGGGCATCTGCAGTGAAGAACAATAATAAGTATCAATAATCAATATCATATGGTGTTTTTGCTGACTTGTGTTGGGCTGAATATTAATTATCGATTGTCTGAGAAAGGTGTTTTAAGAGATGACATTATCTCCCTCAGAAAACTAAGCAGTTTCGGGCTCTATAAAACAATTCACCAATACTATAAAGCCATCCGTCAGGAATATGAACCATTTATTTAGACGAGATCATCACAAAAACGATTTAGGAACTAGCTCTGCGATCTATTAAATTATTTTTCAACAGGCACCTGCTGCCGCTAGAATACGGAATATGCCAATCATAGAATTAGCAACAGCACCATATTCTTAGTCTGTATTAACCACATGTATTACCACGTATTACTTACTACTGGAAGGTCACAACTATCAATTAGAAGCTAACTTAAACAGTCATTCAGTTGGAACTGTTTGTGGGCACTTTTCCTAATTCTTGGCGAAAACAACCGACGGTAAAAAAAAATTTTTTTTTTGAGTTATTGGTTTTTTTAGGTATGCATTGATAAAGAGGTGCTTTCATTTATTACAGTGATTAGGAAGGCCCCCACCAGAACCTAGTTTTCTGGGAGAAGTAGCGTATTTCGTAATTATGGTGTCCATGGTAAGGATAAATTGTGACATGGTAATTTTGTAATAAAATTTGTGAAAGAGGAGCATAAATTTAAAATGGCATGTCAAACATAATTAATAATAATAATATATTTTTTTTAATCTTTTTTTATTGTAAAGGGCTTTTATACAATATAAAGGATATGATAACCCCATTGTACATAAGATACACAATTGTCAGTCTCGTTGACGAGATCTATATATAATAATATTCAGTAATTAATATTACCAAAATAACTCTAAATATATGCAATTAGGTAGTGTTTTCCGTCATCTGACGGCCAAATTAGGGTGTAGGGCCGTTAGGGAGGAAATGGCGACTTACCTGCGACCACACCAGTTAGGTTTTGGCACTTAGCTAGGTTGTGAGGCTATCCACGCATCGCGATTGTTCGCTATAGACCCAAGAAACAAGGACTGTGTTATTATGAAGATACATAACGTTTTCAATACATTGCACTGGAAAGGGACATTCTGCTGAGCTAAGTTAAAGATGTGATTCTTACTCTGTATCCTTTTCTTCACCATCTTTATCATTCCCCACCAATCTCTTCTATAACCATACCTCTATCGTTTCGGAGGTTGGTGTCCAACAGGGCGACCCGCTTGGACCGCTCATCTTCAGCCTTAACATTCAGAAAGTTCTTAACGACCTCGAATTCCCCCTCAATATGTGGTAGCTTGACGATGGTACCATAGGTAGAAACCTGAGGTTGTGAAACGTGAGCTACATCTTTTGATACCTCGCTTGAAGGAGCTGAAGCTGAACACGTCTAAGTGCTAGGTCTTCCCCTGTTGTCTAGAGTCCCAACTTCTGTTCCCTTGTTTTGAAGACCTAATTTCTGGACTCAAGGAGTTAAATGCTGAAAATTTTTTCCTCTTGTTGCCTTCTTCTCTTCAGCTACCCGGAAACCATTGAGGCAAGGAGGCAGTTTCTCACTGCCGCTTTGAGAGCGTTTGGAAAATCTTTCAGCAAATGTTGCGCTTACGCTTTTGCGAAACTCTTGTGCTGTGCCGAAGATTACATGTCTACTGAAAACTTCCCCAATATGGTTGCATCCAGACAATATTACATTGTTTGACATTGTCCTAAGGGACACCTTTGCATTGGTCCTTAACTTGTCAGTAAACGAGAACCAGTGGAGCCAGGCGGCCCTTCGAATCCGTCTAGGGGGCCTAGGTATGATGCACGCTCGGGATGTGAGCTTTCCTTGCGTCGGTGCATGGGGCTGTGAGCCTTGCCGCTAGCATACACTCTATTGATGGTGACCCTGCTCGCATTCTTTTTGCATCCGATGCAATGGAGGCCTGGTTGGCCCTCTACCTGGACGCATCCGCTCCACAGGCTTCACATGTCCAAAGCCAGTGGGACAGCGCTAGGTCAGAGGCCACATTAAAACAACTTGTGGATAAGGCAGCGGGTGCGGCTTTGGCAAGGCTGAAGGTGGTATCGAATTCGGAGTTGGGAGCGTGGTTACAAGCGCTACCCTCACCTCACGTGGTGACTATGACCCGTTGCGTTTGGCGGTGGCTTTTCGATTGGGCTGTGATGTTTGCGAATCCCATCGATGTATCTGCGCTTCCATCGTGGAAGCCAACGGCCACCACGCATTAAGTTGTAGCCGTTGTGTGAGTCATTTCCCGCGTCACCGCGTCACCCTGAAGAGATATCGTCCGCAGCGCCCTCGTTTCGGCCATCGTGCCCTGTGTACTGGAGCCACCAGGTTTGAGTCACGCAGACGGCAAGCATCCAGATGGCTTGACGCTCGTCCCACGGCAAAATGGTAAATACTTGCTGTGGGACGCGACGTGCACAAGTACATTCCCACCAAATCATCTCAGCTGGACGATACAGGTAGCCTCACGCTGCATGATGGCCCTCTGACGGTGGAGACAATGGGATGCTGGAGTGTGGAGGCTACGCGAATTTTGCACGACATCGGCCGTCGGTTAAAGGAAAGGGGCTCATCTGGTCCAAAGGTTGTCAATCGCCAAGCAACGTGACAATGCCGCGACCTGGATGGTAAATGCAACCATGTACCATGCAAAGATGGTTACAAACTTGGTATTAAACTAGTATTAAACTTAAACCACTTACCCACCAGTTTCTATGCTGATTCGTACCGGAACGCTAAATAACATGGCACGGTACGTCTTTGCTGGTAGAGTGTTGGATGGTAACTAGCCTTGACGAAACCAGACCGGAGGCAATTTGAAGATTATAAAATCCAAAATTGCCCCTGCCGGGAATCAAAGCCAGGAACTCCAGTTTTTGAGACCAAAGTACTCACCACAGCGCCAGGGAGGTCGTCAAAACCTAGAAGATTCCATACATTCAAGTATTAATCTAATTACCACACGCGATTTGTGTCTACGAACCACACCCGTGTGAAATGAAATTGGCACTTATTTTAATTAAAAATATGTGTATAAGATTGGTGACATGGTTTTACTTGTGTGTACATTTTGACATTATTTTGTTTATTCAAACAAAAAAAAGTGTTATTTTAAGGGCCGATTTCACGAACGTAATAAGTCTTATTAAAGCGCAGATATTTTGACAGATTTTCAATACAAAAACTGTCAGAATGCCTAATTTATTCCCCGGTTAAACGTCACTCGACGTCACTCGGTGAAATCGGCACTAGATAATATTTTTAGACTGTCGAATATCGATTTAGTTACGAAATAATCGACAGATAAAATTAATGTAGTGGTACCTATCCCTTTACCCCGTGGAAAAGGATAGCGTTGCATTTAGAGGTCAATTTAGTACAATTTACATGATTTTCTACTACTTGCGGATATATATTTTTCTAGAAAAAAACTATAATAAACTTTGACGAAATTATTCCAGTTTATTCAGGTACTATAGTATCTGAATACTATATAGTACTGTATAATAACTAACAGCTATAGTTGATGCTTGCGACTCCGTCCGCGTGGATTTAGTTTTTAAAGTCCCTCGGGAACGCTTTTTTCTTAATATAAAAGTAGCTTATGTCACTCTCCAGGTCCTACACTATACCCATGCCAAAAATCACGTCAATCCGTAGATCCGTTGCAGTGTGATTGAAGCACATTACACTTTCACATTTATAATATTAGTAAGATAAAATAGTTTCCGCAGCGTATGTTAGCCGTAATATAGCTATAAACCTAGGTTTATAGCAATATGGCGGAATATAGCTATACGAAAACGATTCATAACTATCTTACTAGGAATATAGCTATAATACGAACGCGGTCTAGTAATATAGCTATCTGACTAGACTAATCTAGTAAAATGGTTATAGAAGTATAGATTTTCTTTGATTTGCACGAATGGTTACTCGTTTTTAAGCTCCGATAGAAAAGGAGGCGTGTTTTGATGCGATTTTTCCTATTTGAAAGAGATCGATCTTAGCTATAATTTATGAAGATCTGTTCAGGCATTTGCAGATCATCAGCTCACGCAATTCCCAAGCACCTGATCACCGAATCTTGCCTAACAAGTACTATGTTTGCCAATATGGTTCCTATCGTTCCTATGGTCCTATGGATGGGGTTCGACACGAACAGTCAGGTGCCCGGCCGCAGGCCGGGCACTTAGGTTCCGTTCGGTCAATATACCTAAGTTAAGTATGCACGCATATCTGATTATACCACAAATATAAACCTAGGCTTATAGCTATAACACGGCTTCAACTATCTTACTGCGACAGATATACTTACTACGAGTAGTTAAGGACCTGAAGAGTGCCATCACGGGCTATGTTTTATCTCGGAAAATGATGAATTTACGACTTCACGGCCGCGATACTCGTACATACCTACTGTGACAGATAATAGGACTTGTTACGTAATAAATAAAGTTAGTTTATGGGCTAAAGTTTAATATAATTTAATATGGTTTAAAATAATTAAAAGCGGCCGCTCTCGTGGGAAATAGCTAAATATAATAATATGTTTCGTGTACCGAAGTTATTTCTATACGAAACACTGCTCTAACAGTCAATGTCTAATATTCCTAGTGCATAAATTGTTGACAATATGGAGGAACAATTAAGGTGAGTAGGCAACTTACCTACCTAATTATAAACAATAATATTACTATACTTTAGTACTTTTATGATGCTTACCTTGGTGTTTACCAGCCAGTTATTAAAAAAAACCAACTGCTTGGAAAAATATCAAATGAAAATTCAAATAAATTCAATAGTTTTCCATTTTCGCGGACGCCATTGTATAAACTGGTAGGGCGCGGCGCGTGGGTGCGACGGCCCGCAAGCGGACCGCGGTTTTTCTACTCATCAAGTAGACGTTCAGGTCGTGATCATTTTCTACCACAAAACTACTTTTCCATCTCTTCTCTTTTATACTCTCTGAGATAGACACCTATGTTTGTAAAGCATTTTGAATCCGCCATTTTGGATTTTTTTTCAGCTCACTGCCAATTGGATAAGGTTTCAAGTATTTTATGTTTTTGCATCCCCACCTATCTTCAGTACCCTGGCCGTGCTCATCACCCGTCTATGAAATCCGCAATCATCATCATTTGTCAGAATGAGAACTCTTCAATAAAAAAATTTTTGAAAAGAAACCGTATTGCATAGTTCCCAACTTCTAGCTATTTATATACTAGTGGTTCGCCCCGAACTGAGACCTCGCGGTAACGGTTTCCCATAATTACTTATTCATTCAATAGATACATGACGATCAAAATTGACATTATTATTATGCCCGTTTTCACCAACCATACCTAAATCATCCCCTTTGTAGAAGTCTCTTTACGTAGGTAGCCCCTAAATACAATCCTAACATCCCATATGTCATTTTCACCTTTAGTCGTCCTGTAGAGGTTTGTAATAACAAAGTTGACAGAAAGTGTCAACTAACTTAACATATGTAGCCCGTAAAGGTTAGGGAACTGTTATAGTGAAATCCTCAAGGCCTCAATCAAACTTAGGTATAGTTTTTTGGAACATTCAAATTAAATTACTTGTACACAGCGTCAACTATTGACACGATCAGAAAACATGTAAAAACAAACTGCAACGTGAAGTTTTATTGATGTTTGCTAAATGATTAAATAATAATTTTAATTGAATATATTATGTTACATATAAGCTGCATTTGCTATATGAGATGAGAGCGCCATCTATTGACATCATTGTGAAGTTCTGTTGTTGCTGCTCATTAAAAGTTAAATAATTTAGTTTCCTTATTACATTTATCTAATTTTAGTATTTGTTGTTCAAGTACATGATATTACGCTAAAATTATAAAACTTTCAAGCCCCAGCTCTCAATGGTTATTCCGTTGTGAGGTCAAATATATTCTCCACTTTGAAAGCCCCCCATTTCGTCAATTTTAGGAAAAAAATAAAAAAAAAATACTTAACGATTTTTATAACTTTTTAAGCCATTTTCGGCTGGAGGCCATCGGTTTACATATTATATCTAAAATTGAAGTAATTACGTTCAGTAATTCAGAAGTTATAAGGCTCTGACAGACGGACGGACGGACGGACGGACGGACGGACGGACGGACGGACAAGTGCAAATTCACTCAAGTAGACTCAAAGACCTTCGCTTCGCTCGGTCGATTAATAATTAATTAATTTATACACTTCGTCCCTCCCAAAATTAAGACAATTCTATGACACATCATAATAATAAAATATAATAAATATTATTAGGTAGGTTAGTTTCTCTAGATATGGGTTACCTAGGAGAGTTTATATGGATGCCTTTGCATGCTACGTTACTAATATTTAATGTACCTACTTTTTCTTTCATTTGTGAATAACTTTTTGATGCGCAGGCAGTAAAGTGCTTTCTATTCTGTTCTATTAATATAAAAGTGGTTTAGCGCAAAAAAGCAAATTAAATTTATTTTACAAGGCAAATAATATAATTGAGAATATTTTAATATTAAATTTTATTCCAGACCACAGAGCGCTTTATATATTGAAATGGAGGATATAGAGAAAGACAAAGACCAGTCAGTTGAATTAAAGACAACAAGAAAGAAAAATGAAAGTTTGACCAAGCAAAACTTGTTTAAAAGTTTTGACAATTTTCTTCTTAGCTTGAAAGTAGATAGAAAAAGAGAACGGACCCCAATTGAAAAGTAAGCAAATTATAAATAACACTCATGTAACTAATACACGGTAATAATATATAAAAATTCTTTTAAAAAAACCGATTTCAAACGCCACTGAAAAGTATAAAATAATTTCAGTTAACATAATTTCATCTAAATAGAAACGACGAAACAATTGCGCCACGCTAGCCAAAATTTTAATTTGTAGGTCCAGGCACAGAATATACTAGTACTTGGTACAGGTACGTTGAAATCGGGCGAGCGTTGCAGTTTCATAGTTCTACGTAATACGAATGAAACGAGCCCAAACTAAATATGGTTACGCAGTTTCATTACAGAGTGGTCATAACCACCATTCAGCTTCATCATCAGACCCTGGATATTATCTAGGACCAGAGTACTTCTTAAGACGAATCAGAGCCCGAACTCCATGGTGTCACATCGTTTTACTACAGAATTTCCATAGCCATCTTCCGCCTCCGTCATCAGATCAGCTCCATGTTACAATAATATTGCATTGTAATCGATTTACATGTACATGCACATTTTCAGCTCAATCGGAAACCGGGAATGGTTCTAATACACCTTGCAAGACTTGACCTTAACATACATTGCAAGATAAATAAAAGCTTGTAAAAATAATAGATAATAAAGATAAGATGACTTTTCACATTTCCTTTATAATAGTGTTTTGAACAATCCTACCAATATTCAGCCAAGTCGGAATTATTGTAACCTTGGATGTCTAAATTGAGCGGGCTATAAGATGATAAATAAAAATTTAGCTTATGTATGTTATGTGGATATAATTCGTTCCAGCGATTCATGAGACAGTAGGTAACGATTAACCTGTAAATTCTCTTTTTCCTCATTGTGGAAACACTGCATACATAGCATAATATCCACTATATTGTAAACTTGTTTTGAAAAGAGCAACTGCCGAGTTTCTTGCTGGTTCTTCTCTGCAGGAACGGCATTCCGAACTAGTGGTAGACTCATCGACGATTCAAAAGCACTTGTAAAAAAGTTTATTTGAATAAATAAACAATTCTATTCTATTCTATAATATGTACTAGGCATGGTTAAAAGTCTACACATACTCTGATCGCAAGCGATTTCCTCTCATTCATTGAGGAGTTCCGTCCTCCATTTCCGAAGATATTTATCAAATCTTCACCAAAATTAAATGGGACCTACCTGCAGATACGCCCTTTCAAATAAAAAAATTCGATATTGAACCATTTCCGGTTTCCGATTGAGCTGAAAATGTGCATATTGTACATGTAAATCGGATTACAATGCAATATTATTGTAACATGGAGCTGATCTGATGATGGAGGCGCAACATGGCTATGGGAATTCTGTAGTAAAACGATGTGACACCATGGAGTTCGGGCTCTGATTCGTCTTAAGAAGTATTCTGGTCCTAGATAATATCCAAGGTCTGATGATGAAGCTGAATGGTGGTTATGAGCACTCTGTAATGAAACTACGTAACCATATTTAGTTTGGGCTCGTTTCATTCGTATTGATAAGTAGTCTTAAATTATATCCATGGAATGGCTCTGATGATGGAGCTGAAACTGCAGCCAGGATATGCAACACACTAGTACAGTCTTTATAAATAATAGCAGATATGTCGTGTTTGGATTCGCTTTGATCAGTATTTGATTCTACATAGAATGCAATGGTGGCAAAACGATGAGCTGATGCTCCAGCCAGGATATCTAGCACACTAGTTCACTCTTGAAAGAATAATAGCAGCTATGAAGTGTTTGGATTAGTTTTGATCAATGAATAGAAACAAATCGGTCGCGATCAGAGAATGTGTAGATTTATCCTATGAAGCTTCACTAAAAAGCTTAAAATAATATATAAAAATTCTTTAAAAAAAAACCGACTTCAAACGCTACTGAAAAGTATAAAATAATTTCAGTTTGTACACGTATGTTGAAGTCGGGCGGGCCTCAATAGAACTATGAAACTGCAACGCTCGCCCGATTTCAACGTACCCGTACCAAGTACTAATATTCTGTGCCTGGACCAACAAATTAAAATTTTGGCTAGCGTGGCGCATTCGTTTCATCGTTTCTATTTAGGCCCGCCCGACTTCAACATACGTGTACAAACTGAAATTATATTATACTTTTCAGTGGCGTTTGAAGTCAGTTTTTTTTTAAAGAATTTTATATATTATTTATTTATATCTATTCTTTAATAAATTGCAGGATCGTCTGGCTTTTTATGTTTACATCGTGCTTCATATATTGCGGTTTTCTGATTTGGAGATCTTACACAAAGTGGATTAAAAGTCCCGCCATCGTTATGCTGACTGAAAATGACCGACCAATACATAATGTAAATAAATTCATAATTTATAACATATGTACCTATTAATCAATTATGCATAATTTATTTATCTATACTTAATATTATAAAGAGGAAAGATTTTTTTGTTTGTTTGTACCGAATAGGCTCTGTAACTACTGGACCGATTTTAACAATTTTTTCACCAATAGAAAGCTATGTTAGCAGGAAGTAACATAGGCTATAATTAACTGTCAAAAAAATTAGAGAATGAGAAAATTACAATAATGTAAACCAAAGTAGGAAAATTTTGCCTATAAAATGCATTATTTGGCGTGTGCTGAGAAAACTATTGATGATAAGTAAAAGTGATGTACTACATGATTAAAGTACTCATTCCTCACTTCCTCACTTCTTCACTCACACCTCGAACTCCATGATGTAGTCTATGCTTAGTGCCTACAATATATTGATATTCTATATCTATGATTAAGAATTGTCTTAATCTACAATTCCTAAAGTAATCTCCAGTTTGGGTGGGCAGTACCCTGCAGCATCAGGATTGAGGAGCTATAACTTAGAGCTCCATGATGTAGTCTATGCGTAGTGGCTACAATATCAACTCGTAATCGACAATTCCTAAATCCTCACAGTTTGGGTGGGTAGTACCCTGCAGCATCAGGATCGAGAAGCTATAACCTAGAGCTCCATGATGTAGTCTATGCTTAGTGGATACAATATCAATTCATAATCGACAATTCCTAAATTCACGCAGTTTGGGTAGGCAGTACCCTGCAGCACCAGGATTGAGGAGCTAGAACCTAGAGCTCCATGATGTAGTCTATGCTTAGTGGCTACAATATCAATTTGTAATCGACAATTCCTAAATCCCCGCAGTTTGGGTAGGCAGTACCCTGCAGCACCAGGATTGAGGAGCTAGAACCTAGAGCTCCATGATGTAGTCTATGCTTAGTGGCTACAATATCAATTTGTAATCGACAATTCCTAAATCCCCGCAGTTTGGGTGGGCAGTACCCTGCAGCATCAGGATTGAGGAGCTATAACCTAGAGCTCCATGATGTAGTCTATGCTTAGTTAGTGGCTCGGTCCCTATCCGAAATATCGCTGGTATTTTCTAATAGGTACGATGAATCAAAATATTGCCTTTGGGCGGCACCATTAGGACCACCCGTATAAACTTGCATCTGGAAATCCTTACTGTTGGCTCGGTTAGCCACTTTTATAACCACCCAGAAATGCTTTTACCCGGAAAGCCTTACTGTTAGTTAGGTTCATCACAGCTTTCGTTTTTATGACAATTTTTTTATGACAACGTAGGAATACTTGCACCCGAAAATCCTTACTGTTGGTTAGGTTAAAGGTAGCTGGAGAAAGGATTCGGGTGCGGTTTAGAGGGGTTGTCAGACTGTTTCTCGTTTGTTTTATCACTTTTACCAAAGACAACAGTGAATTATTAATAATAACCGCTAAAAGTGATGAAATTCATAGTATTTATCAAATTTACTAAATGGTGAGGTAATTATTAATAACTAGCTGATGCCCGCGACTTCGTCCGCATGGATTTAGTTTTTAAAAATCCCTCGGGAACTCTTTCATTATCCGAGATAAAAAGTAGCTCTCCCGGTCTGAGGAACCACTACTACATCCATTACTATACCCATGCAAAAAATCGCATCAATCCGCTGTTCTGTTGCGACGTGATTGAAGGACTAACCAACAAACAAACACACTTTCGCATTTATAATATCAGTAATGCTTTATTATAACACTTTTTATAATTGTCAAATTTTTTACCATACTTAACCAAAGACAAAATTACGTTTAGCTGTCATTTACGTTTTGTTATTCCACTGTCATTTGCGTTTTGTTATTCCATGTCATGACATTGTTCACTGTACTAAGGTTCACTTTTCTTTGGCAAATCTATTAGAAAATAAAATGCGGGTGTCTTCTTAACTTGTTTATTAGCGACTGACTTAAATACAATTGACAATGCAAATTTCGAAAGTCGTCATTGATATATGATAGTTTAGATATGTTGACTGTAACACATTGATATGGTTTTACAAACAATAGATAAGTAGTTGGGTCGGTCTTCGACAGATATTTAGGAATAGGCTCGTTGCATGTTCACGATTGATCTTGAGAGCAAAATGTTTCCCCTCTATATAAATAACTAGCTGATGCCCGCGACTTCGTCCGCGTGGATGTAGTTTTTAAAATCCCTCGGGAACTCTTCGATTTTCCGGGATAAAAAGCCTATGGCACTCTCCAGGTCCTCAACTATACCCATGCAAAAAATCACGTCGATCCGTAGCTCTGTTGCGGCGTGATTGAAGGACAAACAAACAAACACACTTTCGCACATAATATTAAGTATGATGTTTAATAATACCACGATAATAAAGGCGATCTAATTAAATTTTAGAACACAGAAGCTACTATTGTGGCATAAATATGATAGTTAGATAATTCCTTCGGGGACTTTTTCTGCCCGCTCACTCTCAGTGAGGTGACTATGGCTATCAAACAGCAGAAAAACAAAAAAGCTGTTGGTGTGGACGAAATTCCTGGCGAACTCCTTAAATATGGCGGGAATGAGTTGCATTCTAAAGTCTGGGAGCTCTGTTCACGCATGTGGGACGAAGAGCAGGTACCTGAAGATTTTAAAGTGTCCAAGATTTGCACGTTGTATAAAAACAAAGGCAGTCGTGCTGATTGCAACTCCTACAGGGGCATTTCGTTGCTTTCAGTCCCTGGGAAGATTTTTGCCCGAGTTCTCCTAAATCGACTAGTATGAATTTCAGAAAGGATTCTCCCGGAGACCCAATTCGGGTTTCGACCTAGTCGAGGCACCTGCGAAGCTATTTTTTCTATACGTCAAATACAGGAAAAGAGCAGAGAACAGTGTCAACCTCTATTTCTCTGTTTTGTAGACCTCGTGAAAGCTTTTGACAGCGTGCCTCGTGCCTCGGAAAAGTTTGTGAGAGCGTTACGACTGTTGCACGATAATATGAGCTGCTATATTTCAGTTGATGGTGAAGTTTCGGAGCGCTTCTCAGTGACTTGTGGAGTAAAGCAGGGATGCGTCTTAGCGCCTACTCTTTTCGCTTTGTACTTTTTCGCAGTAGTCGACGATGCCTTAAAGTGTAATGCTCAAGGTATATCTATTCGTTATCGTTTAGATGGGAAGCTATACAATTTGAGACGGCTAAAAGCCCATACCAAAGTCTCTTACGATCTTGTCACAGAAGTCTTGTACGCAGATGATTTGTGCTTCGTGGCTGATACTTCGAGTACTTCGAGAACCTTCATATGTCATGTGTGAAGTTTGGATTAAAAATTAATATCGCAAAAACAGAAGTTATGACAATGAACACAGCCGACTCTGTTCAGACCTTACAAAAGGTATTGCTTGAAAACACTGAGCTCAAGCAGGTCAGTAAATTTAAATATCTCGGGAGCACCTTAACACCTAAAGGAGATCTAGACTCAGAGATAACTAGCAGAATCTGTGCTGCCTCAGCGGCATTTGGTAAACTCCGAGAGAGGGTGTTCCGTCTGCATGGAATTAAGCTAAGCACAAAAATCAAAGTGTACATGGCTATTGCATTGCCAAATCTACTTTATTCCGCTGAAACTTGGACGCTTTATCGCAAGCATATTCGTACTTTGGATAGATTCCACCTCAAGTGTCTACGTGAAATACAGAAATTGAAATTGAAATTGAAATTATTTATTTCCTTTCTTTGTTACATTGGTGCTTAAAATCTATGAACGTTGACGGCTGGAAAAGTTAAAACTGCGTTCCAGCCTTCACGCCCACCTCCGAGACTTAAATTATATACGGAAATATTAACAGGATTCAATTTATCCATTTGTATAATATTAAATTAAATTTACAGCATGCAAGGAAGTGTGAGTGTGAGTGTGTGTGTGCGTGTGGGTTTGTGTGTGCGTATATGCGTGTGTGTGTGCGTGTGTGCGTGTGTGTGGGTGCGTTCGTGTGTGTATGTGAGTGTGAGTGAGTGAATGCGTTTGAGTATTATTGTTGCTGTACTATTTGAGTGTATATAAAAGTCTTTCGGTCTCTTCATAGGAGAGCGATTGTAACCATTGGAAACACTTAGATTTACATAAATTACTTGTTAAATGGTAGATATTCAACAATTTATTGATTTTGTTGTACAGTAAACAGCTTAAAAATGGGTAATGGCGCCTTGAGATTGCCGTTCGAATCGATTCCATTGCACGTACCATGTAGGACCTGCGTTTGGAGCAAATTTTTGGGTCATAGGGTAGCTCAAGGTGTTTACGTAAAATTGTGCACATAATAAACAATTGATAAAAATAGAAAATCAGGTGGTCCGACCGATTAGAAACACAGACGTGTTGCGGCGGGCAAAAGCCAGTGGCATTGAGGCATATCTTATGCGGCGACAATTGCGTTGGTGCGGACATATTGTTAGAATGCCCAACGAAAGGATAGCCAAGCGCATCTTTTATTCTGTGCTTAAGGACAGAAAGCGGAAACAAGGCGGTCAGTTCCTTAGATATAAAGATGTGCTAAAGAGGCATATGACCAATTGTAGCATCGACTCCTTTCGTTGGGAAAGTCTCGCTGAGAACCGGGGGAAGTGGAGGCACTTGGTTCAGCAGGCTGTCACGGATTTTGAAGATAAAAGGAGGGTGGATCTGGATGTTTACCGAGATCAACTGAAAAGTAGACCACCCTCCAATATAACCTATAATTACGTCGATGGTGCCCTATCATGTCCTCACTGCGCGCGGTTATTTCGTGCAAAAGTAGGTCGCGTGCGTAGGGTACATCAGCCACATCAGGGCACACGCGCGAAGCCCTTATTGAACTTTTCAAAGTTAACAGAGATCCAGTCGCTGTTGCCGAAATCGGCACTGAAGTAATGAATGAATTTGTATTATGTATTAGTAAGGAAGAATTAATACTAAACGTTGATAAAGGCGATCTAATTAAATTTTAGAACACAAAAGCTAATATTGTGACTTAAATATGATAGTTAGATATATTCCTTCGGAGACTTTTTTGTAGAAAATAATGAGTACTTTAATCATGTGTTACATAATTTTTATGTTTCATCAATAGTTTTCTCAGCACACGCCAAATAATGCATTTTATAGGCAAAATTTTCCTACTTTGGGTTACATTATTGCAATTTTCTTAAGGATCTCTAATTTTTTGAAAATAAATTATAGCCTATGTTACTTCCTGATAACTAAGCTTTCTATTGGTGGAAAAATGGTTAAAATCGGTCCATTAGTTACAGAGCCTATAATATTAAGTATATATCTTTATAATATTAGTATAGAAGAAGAACAAAATGTTTGATGTTTTGACAATTTTATTGAGTTTTCACAAGATGTGTTCTTAGTACATAAATAAAATAAATATTAGGAAAATGAGTTAGTTTCTCATTTACAATTTAATCACCGCCAAAAAATTGCGGAGATATCAAAGTAAAAATTTGTGTGCATTCGCCGAGTGGCGCTTGTAGGGCTTTAGGCCTTTAAAGTAAAATACATAAAATTTTGACTATGGTGTATCATTTTGCCTTATTATGTATTTAAATTACTCATAATAAATATTATTGTGTACATCCCAGCCTATGACATGTTTCAGAGATAAATATTTTTTCTTTTAGATTCCATTTCCGGCTGTAACTGTGTGTCCTAGACGGAAAATTATGTCAGATGTGTTTAGTTTTGATGATTATATCAACAAAATAAAACATAATAGCAGTATTACAGAAAAAGAGTGAGTATATTATAATAATAATTATTTATAATATAGGTATTATAACGTCAAATAGTTATGAGACGAGACTGAACAGTGTATAACTCAGCTGTTAATACTCTTTTCCTTAAACAAATTACCTATCGCAGGGTCCTTAGTTTATTATTGTTGTGTTATTTATTTATTAAAGTTTAATTTAAACTAATTAGGTACCATTAAAACGTTTACTAACCATATTTAATATTATATCCTGACATAAATCTTTCTCGTTTTAATTCTCTTTTAACAGACTCAAAGTGCTGAGAAATGCCATCTCTGCCGGAGAGGAGTCTTATTCCTTCCTCCTCATCTATGCGCTTGAATGCGCAATCTTTCGGATTTGTCCACTCTGTGACCGTTGAACTAAATTGTAATATTGCATGACTATTGTGATTTGGGAGAGAGTGATTGTATAGCTACAAATATCATTGTTTTATTACAGGCAAAATATGTTTGAAGATGTGTCTCTAATTTGTGATGATTATATTTTTGTCGGAAATGTAAGAAAATTTTCAGCCGGTAACGAGACCGTTGGTAACATAAGAAAGGTGAATACATATTTTTACAGCTTTTTTTTTGAAACATAGTTTACAAATTTTTGGAACGAAGTTCCTTATGGGCCGTTGCGGAGGGATACCCTAGCCGGCACAAAACGTCTGTAACGTTAAATAAAAGCGTTAGATTTTTTCATCACAGTCCTTGTTGTCTTCGTTTATTTGACACATTGCATCAATGCTTCGATGGCGCAGCGGTAAAAAGAAGGAGTAATACTATCGGTTCAGAGGTTCGAATCCTGACTTCAGATAATTATTATTTATAATATTTGGTAAAAAATTAAAAACTTTTATTGTTATTTGTAGTATATAGGCAGTAGACATCATAATGTCTACATTATTCATACAGAAAATAGTGGGTAGAAGCAAAACACAGTGGCGCATAAATACGGGCACCACTAGGTGGGTCAGTCGTGTGTAAGCCACGTACAGAGTAGTACGCAAGTGGAGAGTGTGTGTGTGTGTGTGTTATTACACACTATAGAATACATGTGTACATGCGTATTCTAAATTGGCGACGAGTTAACAAAATGGACCTCACGTAAGTGCTTGTATTTTATTTTGAATTTTAATATTTATAAAGATAAATTTTAATTTTTATCGAAAAAGATGAGATGATTGTGCTGAAAATCTACCAGATTTTCTTAATTCTAGTAAAACTACCCACACAGTGAAATAGTTCTTAAGAACGCGTATAACGCCAAAAAAAAAAAACAGATTTCGCGATGAGATAAAACATAGCCGCAACCTCATGTGAGGCGCGATAAAAGAAAGCGTTTTGCGCGGAATAGGAGTGTAGTAAGCGCCAAATACTTTGTAACTCGTAAAATATACATTTTCTTTTCAATTCACTAGGCAATTCAATTCACTCTCTTGATAATATCAATCGGGATTTAATGTAAAAATTTTGGCTCGGTAATATGCAACACATTGAAAATAAATGAATATTGGTTAAAAATTAGACCTCAATTCGCGATTTTTTATTATCGAACAAATTTCATCATTTTATGTTTTTGCCCAAGCACGTCCCTTGGTAGTATGATGTAATTTTTGCGTGTTTTTTTTCGGATAGTTGAAACTTGATCTACTACTGTAAAATCAAATCTGTTTACTGTTAACGAGCGCACATCCACTCTTAATTTGTCAAAGGAAGAGAATCCTACTGTGGCAGACTGTCAAGTAGAATTCTTAATTTGTTATTATTTGCATTCATATGTCTACTGCCTTTATACTACATTATTGTATATTTTTATAAATCATTGTAAACAAAATAAAGGTGTAATTTTGTAAAAATGTACCTAGTCAAATTTCGGGTGCGTAGTTATTAGTTTTTAAAAAGTAAAAAGAAATTGAAAACTTTATTTAAAATTAATTATAATATTTATAAAAACTAAAATGTCTTAACGCTAACGAGCCAAGTTAGGGACTGCTCTTCTATTGTTCTCGTTTCCCATGGCGCGCTGCATCGCCGGTGGTCTTTTTCAGTAGAAAGAGTTTCCCAATCATTTAACAAAGGTTACGCAATGTTGCTTGTCGACATGAGAATCGGTATACTTAACTCCTCCCTCCTTAAGTTCAAAGTCAGCAGAGGGATGATTTTCCGTCTGCTGAATTTGACGGAAAAATTGTAAAGGGATGAATTTATACATTAAAAGAATACAAATGCTTAGTGCTAATATTACATATAAAATTAGTGTTCCGACGCTAACACTTTTCACATTTATAGAGCTTTCACTTTGATCGAACACATTCTCACTATCACTTTCCTTTAAACTGTATGCTAACTGTTGAAGATGCTGAAGGTTAACGCCATCTAGGTTTAAAAGCTTCTTTTCAGGTAGCGGGCTTGAAGTAAGTATCTCGGGGAAGTGAATAGTTGATATTCTGGGGTAGTTTATAGTTCTACCAACAGTTTGATGTCTTCTCAGTGTTAATCCCTTTACTTTAAAGCTGCAGGTGTCATCTATGGTAAGTATGTAGGTTCCTTTTATATGTTCACGAGTTTCTTCTGTGTTACATACTTTCAAGAGGAGTGTTTCAAATTTGCTGTATAAAATCCATTGGTTATATTTGATGGGTTCTATTTTTATTCCAGATGTTTCAACTAGAATTGGGCTACAAGCGCTAGTATTTTGGGATAGTAGCATAAGTGCCTCTAAACAGTCATCTTTCATCAGAGGTTCGACTTCTATTTCGTGGCATAAAAACATGAATTTGTCCATTTCTTTGCAGGGTTGAGCGAGCGATATGGTTTTCGAACCTTTCACCAATAGGTAAGGAGTTTTAGGGATTATAAGGGATGTTTGGTTAAATGAATTTGTGAAGGGAAGAGGTATCATTCGGAAGTAGCTATAAAGATCCTTTTTTACAAGGGGAATGTCCAAAATAAAAATTATCTGATTTTTCTTAGAATAAGCTTTAAGTTCGATAGATTGCTCTATTAACAAAAGATTATCCAGATTAACAGGATATACAAGCTTATCAGTTACTTCAATATCGATTAACAAGCTATACAATTCGGTTGTATCAATTACAGACTGGTGTAAAGTTCTTAACTTACTAAAAGCTATAGCTGTTTCAATTTCATCTATTTTAACATAAATCATTTGGAAGTTATTCAAGAATAATTGAAAAGTACTAATTAAACTAGTATCGCTTATTACTTGTTTTGTGTTATTTATCCATGTCTTAATATCGGAAATTTCCTTGTCTAGTTGAATTAAATTATTTTTTGAGAAACCAGTAATATTAACGAAAGATTGCACCATTTCAGAAACTATGGTTATTTTTCTTGATATCCTTTCCTGTCGCGTCTGTAGGTTCGTGATTAACTCATCATACCTTAAAGCGTCGCTATTGTCTAAATTTCCGGTAATAATTTTAATGAATGAACCTAAGGGATTTAATAAGCCGCGTTTAACCCTACTAGTCGGAATAAGCTGCCTACATTTGTCCAATGTAATATTTAGGAAATGATCTGTTTGAGTCTTAATATTAGTTATATCGCTATAGTGCGTACTATTACCAAAGTATTTTAATAAATTTTTATTTAAGTGCTCATACATTCTAACATTATAATCTAAGTCTTCCTTTAATGAAGTTAAATCTAAAACCTTAATATAAGACCAATTATCGTCTACTATAAATGCTTGGCCTTCTTTTACAGGTAAGATACCTGGGTTATGTTCCATTTTCTGTACTAGGGCCTGGATCATGATGGCTGGAATGAGCAGAAGGACGAACCTGTGGAGGACGTTTAATATCTTTAAGTGGAACTTTAGTATCGCGATTTTGGGTTCTTACAGGTACAGTATTCCTGAAGATATCTCCAGTCACCTTTGCCTTCTGATAACGGGGTTTATCCTTGCTACGTCGAGTATTAACACCCTTTATAAATATTTCATCGCCATCATTCACGTCGAATGATGTTTCACCACCACGTTTTTCTCTAATTCTTTCCTTTTGTCCTATCATTTTGTCTGAAAGATGTTTATAAAGGAAGGCTGTTCGCTTAGCATGGTCTCTTACCAATTTCTGCGTGTACTGTTGATTGAAATCTACGTTGAATGGATTTGAGGAATCGGTATGGCCAAAAACTACTTCTAGGGGTGTAAGACCTGTAGTCGAGTGTATCGTTTGATTATATGACATTATCGCGTAAGTCATAATAGAAGAAGCATCTGTTAATTTGTGCTCGTATTTAGCTAAACGATATATTTCTAGTATGGTTGAGTGGAATCGTTCTATTAAGCCCATTGAGTTAGGGTTATGTGGTGTGCCTATGTGAAGCTCGATTTTATAGAAATTTAAAGTTTCTTTTAATAATATATTATTGAATTCGGTTGCGGGGTCACAATTAATTTTATTAGGTATACCATAAAATGAAAAGTACTTAATTAGGGCACGGACAACTTCAGGGGTAGATCTGTTACTAATTTCTATTGCTTGCCCTATTTTACTAAAAGCATCGATAAGGGTTAAGAAATATTTTCCTTCTATTGAGAAAATATCCATAAAAACTTCTTCGAAGGGCTTGGTTTGAGTTTGGGTAAGCTGGAGTTTAGGCTTTAGAGGTTTACGATCGTATTTCATTTTCTTACACACTTCACAGGCATTTATTACTGATGAAACAGTTTGGTCCATATTATTCCAGTAATAAGTGCGTTTTATTTTCATGAGGGTTTCTTTTATTCCCCTATGACAAGATGGACCCTGGTGATATTTTATGACAATATACCTCTGTTCATTTTCGTCTGAAACGTAAACTACTCTTTTGGTGCATTCGTATATTTTGACTGAGTCCTTTTTAAACAAATCCATAACGCATTTTTGGAAATCCTTACGATGAGTATCGCTTTCAAAATAGATAAAGTGCCTAATTTTTGGGTTTATGTATTGTTTCAGGAAATCCTTAATTAACTCCGGATTTCCTTCAGGCATGTGTGCTTCAAAAACCTTTTGTTTATCCCGAGAGAAATCTTGAACTACGGTATGATTTCTATTCCAAGTGAATATGAGAAATTGGTATGGTTTTGTGTCAATAGCTTCGTTAAGTACGGGGATGACTTCACCGTCCATGTCTAGGGCAGAGAGGGCAGTATCGGTTCTAGAGCTACAAGTTATCGTACTTTCAGATGGGGTACGAATGGGAAAAGACATATTCGAACCGTCAGAGTCTGGAATGCGTATAATACTGTCGTTATCTTCTCTCTCGTCATCACTACTGAGGGATATGGTGTCAACGTTTACTTGTAGGGAACTATCGTCTTCTAATGCGTTCAGTTTTATCCTTGAAAGTGCGTCTGCGTTAGTATTTTGTGATCCCTTTTTGTATACTATATCGTAATCGAACTCTGATAATCGCAGTTTCCATCGTGTAAGCTTGCTATTAGGCTCTTTTATAGAGTTTAGCCAGGCTAAAGGTCTATGATCTGTGTAAATACGGAACTTTCGACCATAAAGGTACGGGCGAAAAACTTTTACGGCCCATACAATAGCAAGTAACTCGCGTTCAATTGTACTATACCTACTTTCGGCATCATTGAGGGTGCGACTTGCATAGGCAATAGGCAAATCGCTACCAATATTTCCTTGAGAAAGGACAGCACCAAGGGCAAAGTTGGATGAGTCTGTCGTTAAAATAAATGGTTTGTTGAAATCAGGGAATTGTAATAACGGGGCATTAACTAGGAGTTCTTTACACTTGTTAAAAGCTGCAATGTATTCTTCAGTGAGGACTACCTTTCTTCCCTTCTTAAGACAAGATGTAAGAGGATAAGTTACTTTTGAAAAATCTTTGATGAATTTACGGTAATATCCAATGAGACCTAAAAAGCTTTTAATTTCCGTTGGTGTTTTAGGAATTGGTATATCTAACACTGCTTTTATTTTATCGTCATTTGGCTTAAGGCCGTCTTTTGTGATTGTATGGCCTAGATAAAGAACTTCCTTCTTTAAAAATTCGCATTTATCCAAGGTAGCTTTTAAGTTAGTCTCTCTTAACCGATCGAATACCTTTCTTAGTTTTACAATATGCTCTTGTAGGCTAGACGAATAGATTATAATATCGTCCAGGTAAACTAGGCAATGGATACCCTGTAAGCCGCGCAAAACATTGTCCATAGCCCTCTGGAAGGTGGCTGGTGCCGTTTTCAATCCAAAAGGCATACGGGTAAACTCATAATGGCCTGCTTGGGTGGTAAATGCCGTTTTATGCCTATCTTCCTCTTTTACTTCAATTTGGTGATAGCCACTAGCAAGATCAAGTGTACTAAAGTAAACAGATTTACCTAATTTGTCAAAGAGGTCTGTGATATTCGGCAGTGGGTACTTATCATCTGTGGTTATTTCGTTTAATCGTCTGTAATCTATTACCATTCTGTACTTAGGTTGGCCTGATGCATCCATTTTTTTTGGAACTAAGTGAACTGGGGCACTCCAAGGAGAATACGATTCGCGAATTACATTATCCCGTAACAATTTATCTATCTGATGTTGTATTTCAATATTTTGAGCAGGGGGGTGCCGATAGGGTTTTATGTAGATCGGATCTTCATGTTTCGTACGGATGGAATGTTTCACTTGATTCGTGAAAGATAGTGGTATGTCTTCACAGTAAAAGATATCGCGGTATTCATAACAAAGATCAGCGATTAATTGACTTTCCTCCGAGTTCATGTGGTCTAAGCGAAGCTTTGATAAGTTTTGTTTCAGTAAAGCATCGATTTCATAATTTTCGCGGATTGAATTCACTCTACATGCATTATTTTCAAATTTAGTAACACTAAAAGGTTTGTTAATGGTTAAAGTAATAGTATTTTCAGAAGTATTTTGAATTACCGTTGTAGCGAATGAGTTTACGCAGTTCACTAAGGCACTGGGCATGCGTGCGCCCTGTCCGAAATCTATGAAGTTTAGTATAGCTTCCCCGTTCTCCAAAGTAGTTGGTAGCTTTACACGAGTTTCGGTTCGAGGTTGTAAGGTCAACTCGTATGGAGCTTTATATACAATAGGTATGTCAGTGTCACGCGTGTGTAAAATTTGATTTTTCATGTCCACTGTAGCATCGAGTTGTTTTAATAAATCTGATCCTATGAGACCGTCGTAGCGGTTGTCTACGTCGTAGACGTAAAATTTATGAATAGAGTTGCTTTTAAAAGTTTTCAAAAGAGGTATGAGTATCACCTCACTATGTCTACTGCGGGCGTGAGTACTTATGACTTCAAAAGGCTCTGCATGTTTAAATCTTGAGAAATATTGGTCTGCCTTTTGAGGGCTTATAAAAGATCGAGAACTCCCGGTATCGATCATGAACTTAGCCTGAATTTCAGGGAGTTCTATATGCGGCAATTTTAATATGCTATCACAATTAAGACGTATTATCTCGGATCTGGGTTTTTCGAGGCTGTTGCGCAAAAATTTTCGTCAACATTTGATTCTGGGTTTTCGCAAAAAGTCTCGGTTTCTAAACTTGGATTTTCTGTGAAATAAGGTTCCGGGATTCCTTCGTCGTAATTAGAATTTGGGTAGGTCTCGCAACAACTGTCGTAATAATAATTTTCGCTTATGTCTAGGTCATTGTTATAAAATACATTTTCCGGAATTTCCATCATATTTTGCCTTATTTGTGGAGCGGTACGCATGGATACGTCGGTCGGCATGGTGTTGTTCTGTGGTCTTGGTATGCCGAACTTAAATTGATTTGAATTTCCAGGGTGAACTGGGTTATTCACTTGTCTATTGAAATTCTGGTAATTATTATTGTGTTGTAAATTTCTGATTTGACCATGACCTTGTTGAGGTATGCCAAATTTAAAATTCTGTTGTTGGTTCGGAATTCCAAATTTAAAATTATTAGATTGCGTCGGGGATCCAAATTTAAAATTATTATTATTGGACCTAAGTTGGTTTTGAAAATTATTGTGGGGTCTGAACCCTTGATTAAATTGGCTTGGCATAGTGAACCGATTTTGAAATGGATTCACTGCCGTTCTAAAGGCTGTTTGTGGGGTGCTCAGCTTATTATTGAGAGGGCTCAACTGATTTTGATGAGATTTTTTGTTATTTTTGGAGTCATACTGGAATTGAAAATTAACTTCCTCGGTGACGTATTCCAAAGCTGTTTCTAGTGTTTTGGGATTTTTTAATCTAACAATGCGTATTAAATGCTCTGGTAAGTTGTATAAGAATACGTTCAGCGACAAGTTATTATAGATGATCATTTTGGACTCCTTGAGCGAAACATCGTCCAGCCTATTTACTTTCGAAATTAAAATGCTTCTGATGTGCTGGATACGTTTACAGAAATCGGCATAAGGTTCACCGGATTTTATTTTTAATGACTCCATTTCGATGGCAACACATTCTTCTGAACGAGGGTCACCGAAATGCTGTATTAAAACGTCTTTCAGTTCTTGCCAACAATGAATATCCTCCCTTTCGCTAATTAGGAAAGCCGCCTTTCCTGTTAGCCTACTCGTTATTACATGGAATAAATAGAGCTCCTGGGCTGGACTATCTGACTGTCTGAAGTTGTGAATGATGTATTCACATTTTCTTAGGTATATGTTCAATAAATTTGCCTCTCCATCGAATTTCGGAATCAGTTCCGCAATTTCGCGGGGGACAATAGTTACTTTTTCCATTTTGATTAGATAATAACACAAAATAGTAAGATGTTATAATATTAGCAATTAAAATATAAAATATTAATGCAAACTTTTCTTTTAAGATTTTCTTTTTAAATTAATTTAATTATAATATAATCATTAAAATATTAATAAAACTTTTCTTTTCAACTTTTCTTTTTAATTAATTCAATTTTACAATTTCACGGTTATCCTAATACTAATTCCTAAATAATGCCTATGTAGTGCATTACAGGACTAATAAAAATCAGATAATCGGTGATTTTGGACCGAACTATCGAGTACGTTTCAATTTCCCTTTTTATTACGGACAAAAATAGCTACACCAACAGGTATAGGATGGGAACACAGGAAAGCGAAAAGTTCTACTCACCCTCTGTGCATCTGCATCCTCCCGTTCAAGGTAAGTTATTTCTTCCAGGAACACCGCCACTTATGACTTATTTATTTGATTTATGGTTCGTAATTTCGCTAGCCGTAAGCGAAGTCGATTTTGGGACCTCTGGATATACAGCTTCACGAAATATCTACATCGGCTGCGCCAGTCAAATTTCGGGTGCGTAGTTATTAGTTTTTAAAAAGTAAAAAGAAATTGAAAACTTTATTTAAAATTAATTATAATATTTATAAAAACTAAAATGTCTTAACGCTAACGAGCCAAGTTAGGGACTGCTCTTCTATTGTTCTCGTTTCCCATGGCGCGCTGCATCGCCGGTGGTCTTTTTCAGTAGAAAGAGTTTCCCAATCATTTAACAAAGGTTACGCAATGTTGCTTGTCGACATGAGAATCGGTATACTTAACTACCTATACCCGAATTATTATTTTCTTTATACCTCGAATAGAACTTGAGATTAATATTTTTATAATGAGGAACTTCGTTCCTATCTGGTGTCCCACGACACCACACGACTTTTTTCATTATTTAGTTTTTAATGTAAATTGTGCTCATGAAATTCCGGAGTCACGCCTGCTTCCATCTAATAATTTAAGTCGTGATCGTTTCATAGATAAGTAAATATTATATAAGTACCTATAATAGCTGTAGAACAGGGCAGGGTAGTGTAGTAACTTTTCGAGTTATCTCTATCATTCTTTTGATATAGACGAAAAAAGAGACAGATAATGTTCCATCCTTTTTCCACCAGTACTAATTGACAGATTTACACACGGTTAATGTAAGCTTGAGAAAAGTAGGTTTTTCAATATAAATTGCAATCAATACCCAAATATTTTGTTGTCTACATCTACACTAATATTTAAAAGAGGAAAGATTTGTTTGTTTGTTTGAATTGAAAAGGCTCCAAAACTACTCGGCCGATTTGAAAAATTCTTTCACCATTAGTATCCTACATTATCTCTGATCAACATAGGTTATGGAATATTTTCAAAAAAGTTAGGGGTCCGTATGAAAACTTCGATAATGTAACCCAAGGTGTGAAAAAAATACCAAAAATACTTATTTCGCGTATTCTGCGGAAACTATTGACAATAGAGCAAAGTGATGTACCTACTACTGCTTTATAGAAGACATTAATATCTATAAAAAATCAATAGGTACCAAATGCCTAACTATTACAGATATGCACAGATATATGTTACAATAACTACTTTTCCATGTTAAAATACGGAATTACACGCCGAAAAATTCTTATATCACTTACGCTGCAGAAACTATTGACAATAGAGCAGAGTGATGTACTACAGTTTTATAGAAAACATCAATATCTACGAAAAAAAATTGGGATACTATGTGTCTAACTATTACAGTTATGTCACAATAACTACTTTTTTATTTTAAAATCATACTAATATAATAAATGTGAAAGTATGTTTGTTTGTTGGTTTGTCCTTCAATCAAGCCGCAACTGAGCTACGGATCGACGTGTTGTTTTGTATGGGTATAGTTGAGGAGCTGGAGAGTAACTAATTTTTATACCGGAAAAAGTTGCGAGCATCAGCTAGTACAATATAAATAGAAAACTTCATTTGTTTTCTTTTTTTTCGTTTTGTTATTCTTGTAAAGGGTTTCTTACTTCAAAATAAAAAATATAAAACAAAATCTTAGTTATAATATTTACGAGGAAGCATATTTTCTTTCAGGTTTCAGTAGAACTATCTCAAATCATGAGTTTATGTTTTTGGAACGGCAAAGAAAGATCATGTGATGATATATTTACACCCATCCTAACAGCGGAAGGAGTCTGTTTTACATTTAACACCATTGGACCTGAAGATCTATTGCAACTTAAAAAGTATAGTAAAACACTTTTTAACATCACTACGAGTAAATATTTAGAATAGAATAGAAATATTTTTTATTCAAATAAACTTTTTACAAGTGCTTTTGAATCGTCTGACTCTACCACTGGTTCGGAATGCCCTTCCTGCCGAGAAGAACCAGCAAGTAACTCGGCGGTTGCTCTATTTAAAACAAATTTACAATACAAAAAATACTATGCTATGTATGGAGTGTTTCCACAATGAGGGAAGTTCCAAAAATGCATACCTACTAACAATGCAATATATCTTAAGAATTAAGATTTATTATAAAACAAAGTCCCCCATCGGTCTGTTTGTTTGTCTGTCCACGAGAAACTCAAAACTACTGAACGGATTTTCATGCGTTTTTCACCTATAGATAGTGTAACTGAATAAACTATCCTACGAAAATCTCTACCCCATAATTCCTAAATCTTTCTATTTTTAAATTATGTCTGTAATGTACTCGTTTATCTACTATATGTAGATATCACACCCACGCACACACCCACAAACACGCACACACACACACACACCCGTGCTACTCTGGCTGGTCCGGTAGCCTGTACTCGACTGGTGACGCGTGCAGTGGTTTCATGTATATATCTCTGGTTTGTATGTACCCACTACTTGTTGTATAAACTTTCTACCCTCAAACCCAATACATTACATCCTTTTCTTGTTTTAATATTTTTTTGTATTATTTATCGTGTCAGTGGGCTATTAACGAAGTCGCTAATATGAACAACTAATGATATAGACCGAACAGGTTACTCTACGGTGCGCTCTCTTTCCCTTCCCTTTTCCAAAACTGGAATTGTTTTATTACCTACAATGTTTTCTGATCTCATTCTAAGATATATAGATGCTATAATAATAAAGAAGATGTCTCAGAATGCTATTGTAAAATGAAGTATGGATGAATGAATGATTATATACGGATGGAAATCGCAAAAAAAATCACAAAAAAAAACTATTTTGTTCATTATATTAACTACGATGTAGTTAACTTAATGAACAATATAGTTTTTTTTAAATTTCAATTCTGAGAAGACTATTATTTCATTTTTCTCCGCCCGTCTTGTTGACCCTTGCCTCTTTTGCAATACTAAACATAACATATCACCTGTCACTCTTGTCAAAGAAACTTGTCAATGTCAGGTACTATTTATGTTGGTGCTACCCCAATGACTAAGAAAATAATAGAACTTCCCATCTCACTGGTATCCTGAAGCATAACAGTGACACGTGTCGACTGACAGATTCTAAAGTTAAAAGGTAAAAATGGTGCTGCTTCATTATCTGTCTGCTTCGCCAGGTAATGGTATTTGATATAGAAGCAGGAAACATATGTTTCCTGTTTCTATATTAAATACCAGCCACCATACTGAACTGGAACATCTTCTTAATATATATAAATTTCGTGTCACGTTGTTTTTCCGCGATGGACTCCTAAACTACTTAACCGATTTAGATCAAACTTCGTAACTATCTGTAATTTGGTCCAACCTGAAAGATAGGATAGTTTTTTTGATTAGGATAGTTTATTTGTTTTATTTATGTAGATAAGTTGGCGGTACGAAGTTCGTCGGGTCAGCTAGTAATAATATAATTATAATATTTTGAAAAAAGATCCACGAAACTACTTTGAATAATCGAGATGGACGGGTTCGGAACCAGCGCCTCTACCTCCTCGTCAGAATGTGTCGATGTCGGTGCGTAGACCTGTATAACCTTCAGCGAATACCGTTTGGTGATTCTGAGTATAAGGTACGCTACCCTACTCGACACACTCTTGACTTGTACAATGTGGTTGACGAGGGAATTGTGGACGATGATCCCGACACCACCCTGGGACTGTTGATCGCCCTCCCGGTAGTAAAACAAGTTGCCGGAATTGAGGATTATCGAGTCCTCCCCCTCTCTTCGGACTTCAGACAATCCTATAATATTCCAACGCAACTTGCTCACTGCTTCTTCCAGCTCGATGATCTTTTCGTCGGTCCTCAAAGTGCGTGCGTTATACGTCACCGGGTCCAGTCGTCGGGGTTGGCAGCGGAATCTCGTCCGGAGATTCTTAGCACCCCCTGCCCCGCCATTACCGTGACCGCTGCCAAGGTCAGGAATAGCGAGGCCGCCGGGAACTAGGGGCTATGGTCTTGTGCGAATATCCATAAAAAGGTTTTGCCCATAATGACCACGCTGGGCAGGCGTGTTGGTCATCCCAGGGCTAAACTGATCGCACCCGTGTCGCTGCTGCCCGACACAGGCCTGTGCCATTTGCTCAGTTTAGCCAGTATGAAATGGTTATACCGCCATTTGTCGGTCGTCATAGCCTCGTCAGTAGACTAGCAGGGGGCACCGCGGGCAGGTGACGTTGACATTTGGAGCGCTAGATGGAGGTGCGCTCCGTTACCCCCCTTCTTCTTGACGATAATAAATCCAGACAATACTTACAAAGCACCTTTTCTCGTTCGGATTCCTCGCGAACACTCCTTAGGGTTCATTATTACTACTATACTTAACTGTGAATCTGGATACAGACTACAGTACATTCGAGATGTCCAATCGCACTGCTTCAACTTCAGTCATTTTATGTGTGTAACCATTTTTCGAATTATGTGTGCTTAAAGGCGTCGTGTATTTACGCTCGCCCAGTAGTGCCGGTAGCCGAAACTAGTCTTTAAAGCTACCTGAAAGGGTTTATTTTCGCTCGCCGACGCGTGTCAAACACACAAATTGACACAAATTTCACCGAACTATGATTTGCATATATGTAGGACGTGTAGGAGTGGTTAAAGAATTATTTATTCTCAAAAGAAATTTTGCAAATTTCACTTAATGAGAATTTTGATAGTACTATAAACTTAACATCATAATATCACCTAGGCGCAGTAGTGAACAACAACACAATTGTAAAATATGTACAAGCGGGTAGAAATAAAAATGTTCCTTGTAATGTGTATAATCATGAACCGGATTCAAAAGTTAAATATCTATCTATATCTATACTTATAACTAGTAGGGCGCGTGGGCGCACCCACGCGCCCTACTAGCCCGCAAGCGGACCGCGGATTTCTACTCATCAAGTAGTCTTTCAGGTTCTGATCATTTTTTATCAAAAAACCAATCTTCCATCTTTTAGATTCCCTGAGATAGAAACCTATGAAATTTGTATAGCCGCCATCTTGAATCTGCCATTTTGAATTTTTTTTCAGCTCACTGCCAATTGGATGAGGTTTCGAGTATTTTTTGTTTGAGCACCTCCCACCTATCTTCAATACGCTGGCCGGGCTCCTCACCCACCTTCCAAACCCTCGATCATCATATCTCATTATTTTTCAGAATGAGAATTCTTCTAAAGAAACAAATTTTGAAAAGGAACCGTATCCAAGTCTTGCATAGTTCCCAACTTCTAGTCTCTTCAATATTCGCCATATATTTTGTATGAAAAAAAAAATCCGCCATCTTGAATTTTTTTTTCTGTTCGTCAAGTAGACGTTGGGTCCTGATTATCTTTTGCCAAGAAATCACTCTTCCATCTTTTATCCTCTCCGAGATAGACACCGACGAAGTTTATATGGCCGCCATCTTGAATCCGCCATTTTGAATTTTTTTTCAGCTCATTGCCAATTGGATGAGGTTTCGAGTGACATTTGTTCGAGCACCCCCCCCTATCTTCAATACCCTGGCCGTGCTCCTCATCCGTCTCCGAAATCCTCAATCATAAGCTCTCTCCATAATTTTCCTCCGAATGAATTTTTGTCCTCTATATGAAACCATTAATGATTGCCACCCTTCGGTAGAAGATGGTACTGCAAGAAGAAGAAGATATGAAACCATCGGTGGAAAAAAAAATTTTTCATACAAAATTTTACAGGAGAGGTGATCAATCAGTCAGTGAGTCAGTGAATCAGCACGAACAGCTATATATATATTAACTAGTGTTTGCTCTGTGCGTGAGCTGCTAAAGCAGCTCGCGGGAAGTGTTATTGCTAAAAGTAGGGCGCGTGGGTGCGCGGCCCGCTAAAGCGGACCGCGATTGTTCTACTTATCAAGTTGACCTTCGGATTCTGGTCATCTTTTGCCAAAAAAACATTCTCATCATCTTTTGCCTAAAAACTACTCTTCGACGTTGTTTACTCGCCGAGATAGATAGCGACGAAATTTGTATCGCCGCCATCTTGAATCCGCCATTTTGAAAATTAGTGACTTTTGTTCGAGCACACCCCACCTATCTTCAATACCCTGGCCGTGCTCCTCACCCGTCTCCGAAATCCTCAATCATCAGCTCTCTCCATATTTTTTCTCCAAATGATTTGTCAGAGTGAGAATTCTTCTATAAAAATATTTTGAAAGGGATACTTCTAGCTCTTCCATATTCGCCATATATTTTGTATGGAAAAAAAATCCGCCATCTTGTTTTTTTCCTGATCATCAAGTAGACCTTTGGGTCTTGATCATCTGTTGCCAAGAAACTTCTCTTCCATCTTGTATACTCACTGAGATAGACAGCGATGAAGTTTGTATGGCCGCCATCTTGAATCCGCCATTTTGGGATTATTTTTCAACTAACTTGCAATTGGATGAGGTTACGAGTGACATTTGTTCGAGCACCCCCCACCTATCTTCAATATCCTGGCCGTGCTCCTCACCCGTCTCCGAAATCCTCAATTATCAGCTCTCTCCATATTTTTCCTGCGAATGAATTTTTATCCTCTATACGAAACCATCGGTGAAAAAAAAAATTTTATACAAAATTTTCCAGGAGGAAATTTTTGGGGAAAATCTCGAAAACTACCCCAAATGTGGCAACACTGTTTATATAGCTCGATACTGCTGGTCGAGTCTCACGATCGATCCATACATGTCAACTTTCTCTAATGTTGGCAACTGCCTCAAAAACATTTTCAAAACCACAAAGAAAAATACACAATGGCCGCCACATCGTTCTACAGAAACATTTCACATAGTTTTATAACTTTCCCATCAACTACAGGATATACCGCTCCCGATGACGTTGCAATTTTTCATCTCGCTCGCACCCAGCCGAAATGATCGCCTCTGAAAAAAGGCCATCTCGAAAATCACTTTTACTTTGATAAATTCCAGTGTTGCCAGACCTCGACGACGAAAATACCCAAATGTCATTTGTGCAAGTGAGACACGCGGTTGTTGGTACTCGGATTTTGCAAAAAGTCCGTATTTCGATTTTTTCATTTTTGGGGTTAATTCTTGAAAATTTCCCGAGAAATGGGGTAATTTTTTTTTCACCATTCCATACCTCGAGTTGGGACACACAATCGCCCCGTAAAAGTCGAAACGATCCGACGTTGCCAACTGTGTGAAATTTGAGTTTTAAAATTGCAATTTTTCGTATCTCAAACCGAATGGCCGCCGCAACAGCCGCCATCTTGAATTTTTGGAAACCACTCCTATTCTGTCAAAATACAGGATAATTTCAGGCGAACCAAGAAAAAATTATTATCTTCGACCGCCCCGTTTCGGATCTGTGGCGCCGCGGTTAGGGGTCGAAAAATCAAAACTTTTAAAACACTACAGCTCGGCCGCCATCTTGTTTTTCCAATTTTTTCCACCTTTTCTATTGATCCTTTACTAATTTCTTCAATTCTTGCGAGTTTTAACGAAATCGGTTGGAAAACAAAAGAGTTGCAAGAATCACGTCGGCGCCATTTTGTTTTTCCGAAATGTCATAATTTTTCCCTACTCGAATCCCGCACCCGAACATTATCTCCCCTACATGACCTACATCATTGTATAGTTTTCCGTCTCTTTCTAGGAGAACAATCGTGTCAATCAGTGAGTGAGTCAGTCAGTGAGTCAGTGAGTCAGTGAGTGGTAATTGAGCTATATATATTATAAAATAATAAATTAAAACTGTAACTGGAAGATTTCTGTACATTTAATATATTTTGAAAATTTTAACCGGGAGATGCTTTATTATCGATACTGAGCCCAAAACAGATTTTTATTTAATTTTTGTCTGTCTGTCTGTCTGTTCGCGCATCACGTGACAACTACTGTACGGATTTAAATAAAATTTGGTATAGCGGTAGCTGATACTGCGGATCAACATATAGGATAGTTCTTATC
The DNA here is from genome assembly GCA_029955525.1 of Oeneis ivallda. Classification (NCBI taxonomy): domain Eukaryota; kingdom Metazoa; phylum Arthropoda; class Insecta; order Lepidoptera; family Nymphalidae; genus Oeneis; species Oeneis ivallda. The sequence continues at coordinate 11,904,201 of JARPMR010000019.1, read as the reverse complement.
CCGATAAAACATAAGTTTACTCCAGGATAGGGGATGAAAGTTTTTGTTGATTTTACTCCATAACTCAGTCAAATATGAACTGATTTTAATAATTCTTTCCTTATTAGAAAGTGTGTACTCTAAGAAATATTTTGTTCAAATTTGGTGAAGATCTGCTAAATATTATCGGAGATTGAGGACAGAACTTCTCTTGGATTTCCAGGTCACTCGCATACGATATATACTAATCATGGACTTATTATAATGATACGTATAGATCTTATTACATCCATACCATACCATCATTGAACTCCAGGCCCTAGCTCCTCAATCCTGATGCTGCTGTGAACTGTGGATATTTACGAACTGTCGATTGCGGACTGATATTGTAGGTGCCAAATATCTATATCCATACATATGAAACCAATTCTGTACATGAAATAGATTCAAAAAAGTGTTTTTGCTTCTAATTGTGTTCAAGATACAGATATCAAAACAGAAGTTAAATTTTTTTTGTCTGTTTGTCTGTCTGTTTGTTTGTCCTTCTTTCACGTAAAAACTACCGCACAGATTTCTACAAAATTTTATACCGTGGTAGCTTATTACTCGGGTCAACATCTAGGCTACTTTTTATCCCGGAAAATCAAGGAGTTCCTGAGGGACTTTAAAAACTAAATCAACGCGGACAAAGTCACGGGCATCAGCTAGTTTCAAATACAATGGCGTAGTGGAGCCGGAAATGAGGACTCAATTCTGATTCTGCTGGGTACTGCTCACCAATGGTAGGTACCAAGTATGAACTACGTAGTGTAGTGGCATAACGTAGCCGTAAAAAAATTCGCGTCCCGTTTTCCGTTTACTAAAATTTCTCACAGTAGCTTTAAATTCATAGATGGCATCATTCTATTCAGCTAATTTCATTATCGCTCGGTTCGATTTAGGAATCATCCTTCTACCCACAATAAACCAGTAAGCTACAACATTGAACTACTGGTACCAACGTCTCAATCCCGATGCTGCTGATGATAATACCCACCTAAATAGTGGCTGTTTACAAAATGTCGACAGTGAATTGATATTGTAGGTACCAAGTGTAGACTACATAGTGGTATAGTGCAATCGTAAAAAATGTCTCACTCACTTCGTCCGCGATAATGTCGATTGTAGATTTCTTTTTAACTGACTTCGAAAAAGGAGTAAATTTTTTTTTAATTTTTTTATGTTTGTTCACCGATTACTTGAAGACGCCTGAACCGACCAAGACCAAGTATAAACTACATAGTGATGCAATGTAATCATAAAAATTTTCGCGCTCGCTTCGCTCGCGAAAATATCTTTCCTTGATTGGTATTGTAAGAAGCAGGTATAAAGTACACAGTTAAGAAGTGCAGTCCTAAAAGCGCGCTAAGTTTTGGGCTCGCTTCACTCGCGAAAATGTGCCTTTTCTTAATTGGTATTGTAAGAACCAAGTATGAAGGACACAGCTTATTAGTGCAGCGGTAAAAAATTTTGGGAAATGTCCGTTTTGGATTGCCAAGTATAGACTACATAGTGATGCAATGTAATCGTAAAAATTTTCGCGCTCGCTTCGCTCGCGAATATTTCTTTTCTTAATAGGTATTTTAACTATTAACCACGTATAGAGTACATAGTTAAGTAGTGCAGTCCTAAAAAATTTTGCGCTCGCTTCGCTTGCTACAGCGGCGGTTTAATGTTGCTTATGTAGGTGCCAAGTATGGACAGTGCTGACCCTTAAATCTTGGAGCTGCTGGGTACGGCCCACCTAATTAGTGGGGATTTTGAAACTATCGATTGTGAATTGATATTGTGTGTATCAATCTATTCAGCTAATTTCACTTTCACATAGAGGCGTAGTGCAATCGAAAGAATTTAGCGCTCGCTTTGTTCACGAAAATATCGGTTTGAAATTGCTATTATGAACTACATAGAGGCACAGTACAATCGAAATAATTACGCGCTCGCTTCGCTCGCGAAAATGGCTTTTCTCAATAGCTACTGTAGGTGCCAAATATGAACTACAAAGAAGCGTAGTGCAATCGAAAATTTTCGCGCTCGCTTCGCTCGCGAAAATGTCTTCTTTGTTGGTATTGTAAGAACCAGATATAAAGTACATAGTTAAGTACTTAGTGTAGTCACGGCACTTAGTGTAGTAACGGCATTCCGAACCAGTGGTAGACTCATCGACGATTCAAAAGCACTTGTAAAAAAGTTTATTTGAATAAAAAACATTTCCATTCTATTCTATTCTATTTCTATTCTATCCTAGTCCTAAAAAACACCTACAAAGAAGCGTGCACTACGCTTCGCACACTAATCTCGTAGCGTAGCGAAATGTTTGCGCTCGCTTCGCTCGCGAAAATGTGTGTTTTCTTAATTGATATTGTAAGAACCAAGTATGAAGGACACAGTTAAGTAGTGCAGTCCTAAAAAATTTCGCGCTCGCTTCGCTCGCGAAAATTTCCTACGCTGGGGCTGTGTGTTTTTATAGATGCCACCAATATATTCAACTAATTTCACTACCGTTCGGTTTGTATTGGGTATCGCCCTCCCCCATCCTGCATCACTGGACTACATCATTGAAGACCAGTTAAAAACTCCTCAATCCTGATGCTGCTGGGTACTGCCCACCTAAATTATGGGTATTTACGTAATTTCGATTGTGTGGTGTGTAATTGTAGGTTTGTAGGTACCAAGTAGCTCTAAAATATAAAAAAGTGGCGTAGGACAATCCTAAAAACCTCGCGATTAACACAAAGCGATTTTTTTTAATACTTTTTCCACGAGGACGAAGTCGCGGGCATCAGCTAGTCTACAAAAGTCATGCTTCTCTTAAGTACCGTAATTAGTACGTATTTCTTTTTTCTTTTTTAAGAGATAATATCATCGCTACGGAGGAGCCGACACCCCAGTACTATTTTAGTTTTGAATGTTTATATAAAATAAATACTAGCAAATAGCTGAGCTTTGTGAGGGCTCGCCTAGCTTTTCTATTTTTTTTTAAATCTTTTCCCATTCGGGAATATGGCGCCACACTCAGTGTACATAACAGATAATAATCCACCATTGTTGCTTTCCCGTCAAAACTCTGCCGTTATTTTACAACCTGATTCTAGTGGTGTCATCTAGTATTCATTGGATTAACTATGATGTATTTGAATACCGAGTGTAGAAGTTCTGTTGCAGCGATTTTAATTTCTTTGGTTGTCCAACAGATGGCGTTAGTAGTACAATAACATTCTATCCAATGAACAAAAATTAATTATTAATGTTCATTTTTTTTAATGGTTATAAAATTATACTTTTCGGACAAATAACACATCCGAATATGAAGTCAAATAACTATGTTAAAGCACAAATCCATAGGCGTGACATTTTTTCAGTAAAGTGTACCACAAAATGGTTGCGGGATAGAAAACAAACCCAATACATTACAATGTCCGTTTGGTTTCAAACGTTATTTAAAGCAGTTCTTTCTATAAATATGGGCTATCCTTTCACATACACACATTTTCATATGCATCTTTTTTTTCCTCCTGTCGCATACCGCAACCCGCATTCTCTCCTCTCGGGCGCTTCCGTAAGTTATCGCGTCACTCGTCAGTCGCGAGTCGAACGACTCGAATGCGAGCGCATTCGCCACGCTAGCCAGCCTCTCTGCGGGCCAATTCGCCCTCCGCTCAAGTACTTTATGGTGCAAATCGGTTTTACGCAACGCAAGTTTTCTACGTAATCTCTTAAAGAGCGTTTAATGCCTGGAATCAGGACTAACTCTCAGGGTTCTCTAGAACCTTTATACCTTGTTAAGTTCTATAACAAGCTCTAATCTGTTGGACATGGCTTTAAGTTTTTAACCGACTTAAAAAAAACATGAAGACGAGGTTCTTAATTCGACGCGCATTTTTATTTTTTAAACTAGCTGATGCCCGCGACTTCGTCCGCGTGGATTTAGTTTTTAAAATCCCTCGTGAACACTTTGATTTTCCGGGATAAAAAGTAGCCTATGTCCTCAACTATAGTACCCATGCAAAAAATCACGTCGATCCGTGGCTCTGTTGTGGCGTGATTGAAGGACAAACCAACAAACAAACACACTTTAGCATTTATAATATTAGTATAATTAGAATATTAAATTGCATAGGAAAACACTGTAGCATTAAGTCCATACGATGTGTTACATCCATACCTACTATGTAGTATGTAGGTATAATGATCGTTTGGCAAAATCTGACGCCTTTGGAGTAGTTTGACTTTGACAAAATAGGGCTATCCACGATGGCTATATACGATAAAGTACGCTTGCCAGCTTAAGATGAGCCGTTCATTCAAAGTATCTTGTAGATTCTCGGGTTCAAGTTATTTGGACCATATACTGAAGATCGTGATGTCTATAATTTCTGAACTACGAAATTGACGACCTTGAAATAATTACAGGACAATCTCTAAAGAACCTGCTTTCTAACAAAAAAAGAATGGATGAAGGGTGGAACCACATTTGTGAGGATCGATTCGGATTTTGCCTACCTATACAAAACTGTCATTTTCCATACATTCGTTTACGCATCGAAAAGCCGATTTGATCCGTTCTATGGAATTTCTATGGAATTTGACAGTTTTGTATGGGCGAAATCCGAAACGATCCTCACAAATGTGGTTCCACCCTAAATCGGAATACGCCTTAATAAATTACAGCGAAATACACATTTTGACTTTCATCCCCTCTCCCAAGAGAACCGTGCTGAATTTCGGGATAAAAAGTATCCTATATTATACCTCGTAGTATTAACTTAAATCGTGCCAAGTTTCATTTAAATCCGTCCAGTAGTTTCGGCGTGATGCGCGGCCAAGATACAGACAGACAAACAGACAGACAGAAAGACAGACAGACAGACAAAAAATTAAAATAAAAATTGTTTTGGCTTCAGTATCGATTATAGAGTGCCGTCAAACAAAAATTTTCAAAATATCTTCAATGTACAGAATTGGACCTGTTACAGTTTTATTAAAATACTAGCTGATGCCCGCGACTTCGTCCGCGTGGATTTAGTTTTTAAAATCCCTCGTGAACACTTTGATTTTCCGGGATAAAAAGTAGCCTATGTCCTCAACTATAGTACCCATGCAAAAAATCACGTCGATCCGTGGCTCTGTTGTGGCGTGATTGAAGGACAAACCAACAAACAAACACACTTTCGCATTTATAATAATATTAGTATGATTAGAATATTAAATTGCATAGGAAAACACTGTAGCATTAAGTCCATACAATGTATTACATCCATACCTACTATGAAGTATGTAGGTATAATGATCGTTTGGCAAAATCTGACGCCTTTGGAGTAGTTTGACTTTGACAAAATAGGGCTATCCACGATGGCTATATACGATAAAGTACGCTTGCCAGCTTAAGATGACCCGTTCATTCAAAGTATCTTGTAGATTCCGGGGTTCAAGTTATTTGGACCTTATACTGAAGATCGTGATGTCTATAATTTCTGAACTACGAAATTGACGACCTTGAAATAATTACAGGACAATCTCTAAAGAACCTGCTTTCTAACAAAAAAAGAATGGATTAAATCGGAATACGCCTTAATGAATTACAGCGAAATACACATTTTGACTTTCATCCCCTCTCCCAAGGGAACCGTGCTGAATTTCGGGATAAAAAGTATCCTATATTATACCTCGTAGTATTAACTTAAATCGTGCCAAGTTTCTTTTAAATCCGTCCAGTAGTTTCGGCGTGATGCGCGGCCAAGATACAGACAGACAGACAGACAGACAGACAGACAGACAGACAGACAGACAGACAAAAAATTAAAAAAAATTGTTTTGGCTTCAGTATCGATTATAGAGTGCCCTCAAACAAAAATTTTCAAAATATCTTCAATGTACAGAATTGGACCTGTTACAGTTTTATTATATTATAGATTATAGATTCTTTTTGTCATGTTACTCCATATCTCCGTCAAATCTTATCTGATTCAATAATGTTTTTTATATTTGAAAGGGCGTATCTGCAGGTAGGTCTCATTTAAATTTGGTGAAAATTTGATGAATATCTTCGGAGATGGAGGACGGAACTCCTCAATGAATGAGAGGAAATCGCTCGCGATCAGAAAATTTGTAGACTTTTAACCATGCCTAGTACATAACATAGCTAAATTTCTATTTATCATCTTATTTTTAAAAGCTTCTATTTATCTTACAATGTATGTTCAGGTCAAGTCTTGCAAGATGTATTAGAACCATTCCCGGTTTCCGATTGAGCTGAAAATGTGCACGTACATGTAAATCGGATTACAATGCAATATTATTGTAACATGGAGCTGATCTGATGATGGAGGCAGAAATGGCTATGGGAATTCTGTAGTAAAACGATGTAACACCATGGAGTTCGGACTCGTTTGATTCGTCTTGAGAAGTACTCTGGTCCTAGATAGTATCCAGGATCTGATGATGAAGCTGAGTGGTGGTTATGAGCACTCTGTAATGAAACTACGTAGCAATATTTAGTTTGGGCTCGTACTAATAAGTAGTCTTAAATGATATTCATGGAATGGCTCTGATGATGGAGCTGAAACTGCAACTAGGATATGCAGCACACTAGTACAGTCTTGAAAAAATAATAGCAGATATTATGTCGTGTTTGGATTCGTTTTGATCACTATTTGATTCTACATAGAATGCAATGGTGCCTCCATTGAGCTGATGAGCTGATGCTGCAGCCAGGATATCTAGCACAATAGTACATCTTGAAAGAATAATAGCAGCCATGTAGTGTTTGGATTCATTTTGATCAGTATTTAACTAACCGACTGCAAAAAAAGGAGGTTCTCAATTCGACGCGTATTTTTTTTTGCGATGTTACTCCATAACTCCGTCAAATCTGAACCGATTTCAATCATTTTTTTTATTTAAAAGGACATACCGTCAGGTTGGTTCCATTTAAAATTGGTGAAGATCTGATGAATATCTTCGGTGATAGAGGACGGAATTCCTCAATGAATTGAAACAAATCGCTCGCGATCAGAGAATGTGTACCAGCTAGTAATAAATAATTGATGATGAGACTGATTGAGTAATAAAAATATTGTGTTATTTTCCAAGCTTGAACTCTGATTATGAATATATGGAGAACCTGAACAGAACAAGGAATCAAGGTTGGTCGCTGGAAGATGGTTACCCCCCCGATGCTCCGAGAAAAACTTATCCTATGAGAGTAAGTATGATTACTTGTACTGTTCTTAACGATCCCGATCATGTTAGCTCAGTCACTTTTTCGCCATTACTGGACTGCTCATTGTATTCGTCATTTCACCACTAGGTATAATTATGGTAAACATAACCGTTAATTCCATTGATCGTATACATGTTCGATTAAATTCGCGTCAAAGTAAAATGAACCTTAATTGTCTTGATTTAACACGAATTCAGTACTAGTTACTACCGATTTTAATTTGGAGCGTACTTATTCGTATACGTAAACACACGAAATTGACGTCTGATTTAATGCCATTGTGGTTCATTTTACTTTGACGCTGTCATTCAGAATTCAAGTCTCCTCGTGATCTTTACCTTCTAGATTGATTATACGGGTCTGCCCGCGAAATTAAAATTTAATTGGGTTTTTTGCAATTTGTAACCTAATACCACAAAGCAGGCTTATGGCATTCTAATTGCAACGATGGCAGTATCATCTTCACAGGTTTATATATAAACCTTTACATGAAAGTGTCCAGTTTAAGAAATTAGTCCGAGTATCGAGTATGACGTGAGTTACTCACAAATTAGTCGATATTCTAACTTATATCTTAAACTTCCATAGGCCTACTTTGTCGTATTAATTTACAAATTGCGAAAAACCATACCCGTACCCGTATAATCAACCTTAAAGCAAGTGATATTAATTAATTGCTTAGATGCACAAAGCTAGAGGTGAGTGCCTGGGGTCGACTTTTATCCATTCCACACCGACTTTTATCACAATTTTTTCCACAGTTTTTTTAACTAATATTATTGAGGATTTATTTGAAAAAAAAAAAACGCTAACAGTGAGTAACAGTAACAATCAAGAGACCTATAAATATCCAGCATGGGACGTGTAGATAAAAGAGAAAACTGAAACAGTTTAGTTTTTAAGTTGATCTATCGAAAAAAAAACTTACTTCTTAAATCTTGTGAAACTCTTCTTAAACTTTGTTTCTTAAATCTTTTAGGGTGCAGGTGTAAAAGCGGGTTTGGATTTCGCGTTGGCTGAGATGAAAGAAGGTTTGGTTTCGGAATGCTCGGCACTTCAAGGTTTTAAGGTAACGAAAATCAAATATTGAAAGACATACCCCACTCGGTATAATTATCTTACTTTGAAATTCCTTACTTTCAAACTCCCGATTTTCCCCCTTTTTTAATTAAACTAAAAATAATTTTTGATTTTTTTTAATTCCAATGTTGTTAGGCTACTATTATACACAAATATTCCAAATTTCATGTCGATAGCTTTAATGGTTACTTAAATAATCGACTGTGACGTGTGAGAAAGTCTCACCATAAGGGTTCCATTTTTACAATTTTGGTACGGAACCCTAAAAACACGCTTTTCTAGATAACCGACCTAAAATGAAGAAAATAGTTTTCGATAAGTTTAAAATAAGAATAGATTTAGTAACAAAAAAATCAGCCAAGTGCGAGTCAGGCCTCGCTCTTTTAGGGTTCCGTACATATGACCAAATCCTTTTTTTAAAACTAGATACATATTTAGTTCTTAAAAAGTACTAAATTAGCATATGGGGAAAAAATGCTCGTTTTTTTGGTCACTACTTACCGCATTATAAGTAAACCGCATTATAAATCGGTGTTTTCAGTATTTGTTGTTTAAATACGCTATATATTTAGTATACATAATAAACCAAAATTCCAAATTCCTAACTAGTTTAGTTCTTGAGATAGACCCCCAACAAAATCGGCTTAAAACCGACAACTTTGACGGCCCCCATTTCTTCTTCTTTGTTGCTAAAAAAATATATATATATTTGAACTCCACTTAATGAGCTCTAGACAATGACATCCTAGCTAGATGGATGATGGGAGAAACTATTTACATTATTGCATCGTCATCGGTCCTTGATAAGTGTGCTAAGTTTAAGTTATTTAATAAATTAATAGTAAAAATAAAATTATTATTAATTTATTAAATAATAAATTAATAATAAAAATAAAAACTTGAGAGGTGTCAAGGGACACCCGGATGGAACGTAGTTCCTTTACATTGTATTCGTTATTTTCGCGGTACAACATTGAGTCTCCGTAGCCTAGTGGCTCCGGCAGTCGCCTAACAGTTCAAAGTCGATGGTTCAAATACCAGCTCGACAGACCGAATTTTCCATTTTCAATTTTATTTTAAACAATTTCTACATGTGGAACCTTTCCCTAATTGGAACGTAAGTTCCTTATCGCGCGGTGCGGAAGGGGGCTAGACGGAAAAAATTAAGGAACCGACACTCGACACATTTTTGAAACCAACACTTTTTTGCCACTAGCCACTAGGTTAGCCACTAGGCTACAGAGACCCAATGTTGTATCGCAAAAATACCAAACACAATGCAAAATTCACATTCAACAAAAAATCATCATATTCTCATTGGCCTATTTTTTTCGTTCTTTAGTAGCGTGACACTCCTTCTAGAGATATATGTATTCATAGCCCAAAACAATAAAGCAATGAAGAACGAAATAATTCAGAGCGAGGTGATTAGTAGCTGATTAGCAATTAGATACTTTGTAACTGTTAAAGATAAGAGGTCGCGAGTGCGCGCAATCGATTCAGCGTGCCCCAAAACTTTTTTTACCCCTGGAGAACGGGCGACGCTGCCCCCGGTTGCCCCTGGGGCAGCACCGGCGAATAACCAACTACTTATGTATGTTCACCGATTACTCGAAGACGCCTGATCCGATTTGAAAATTTATTTGTTTGTTTTAAAGGGTATACTTCCCAGGTGGTCCCATTTTAATGTTATTGAAATCGGTCGAGCGGTTTTTAAAAAATCAACAATAAATTATATATTTTGTAGTGGCGCGGGTGTTTGATGTCGGTTTACTAAAAAGATTTTTTATATTAAACTAGCTGACTCGGCAAACTTCCTACCGCCAACTTATCTATATAAATAAAAAACAAATAAACCATCCTAATCCAAAAAAACTATCCTATCTTTCAAGTTGGATCAAACCGCACACGGTGTGCAAATTTGATTAAAATAGGTTAAGTAGTTTAGGAGTCCATCGCGGACAAACAACGTGACACGTAATTTATATATAAGTTAAGATTATTGGTATCATAACACTCCAGTCCTGGCGATATAGCATACCTAACAGTCGTTTGCGCTGGCGTTTTTTTAGTCCAGTAAAAAGTTAAATGAAACCATGATCTGACCAGTTTTGGCGCAATGAGTAAAAATGTGTTCATTAATACTTAAATAAAGATATTATGAAAGAAATTTTGATTTAAATTTAGGGGAAAGGGATGAAAAAAATAAAAAAGGGGTTGAAAAATGCTTTTTTTTTAAATAACTTAATAACGGTAGGAAATAGAAAAAAAAGTTTCAAGTAAAAGTTGTAGAGAAAAAAATTCTACACAAAAAAGTTCCTTTTCATTTTTTTGTTATCTGCTTTAGTTTAGCTGCAAAAAATAAAAATTAAATTTGCTTTGTAATCTATATATATATAAAAGAAAGTGGTGTTAGTTACACTATTTATAACTCAAGAACGGATGAACCGATTTGGCTGAAAATTGGTGGAGAGGTAGCTTAGAACCAGGAGACGGACATAGGATACTTTTTATCCCGTTCGACCGCGTTTCCGTCAAGTCACTATACAACGTGGTATAACAAAAATGCATCTGACATGGAATAACAAAACGCAAATGACAGTGGAATAACAAAACGTAAATGACAGCTAAACGTAATTTTGTCTTTGGTTAAGTATGGTAAAAAATTTGACAATTATAAAAATGATAGCTAAACGTAATTGATAATATCATCAGTAATATGTTTTCTTGAATTGTCATTAACAATGCCGCGAGTAATATTATAAATGCGAAAGTGTGTTTGTTTGTTGGTTTGTCCGTCAATCACGCTGCAACAAAGCTACGGATTGACGTAATTTTTTGGATAGGTATAGTTGAGAACCTGGAGGGTGACAGGCATCCCGGAAAATCAAAGAGTTCCCGCGGGATTTTAAAAACTAAATCCACGCGAACGAAGTCGCGGGCATCAGCTAGTTAATTATAAAGATGTATAAAGGCGGGAAACATAGTGCCTATCTCAATTAATTAAGTTTTGAATAACGGTAGTACAGTCAAATTAATAAGGTATTTTTTCGAAATAGAAGATACTTCCGAACATTATCCAACAGTTTTCAAAATCGGTCATCGTAGCTATTAAAACTCTAACCTGCGTGATGTCAGATTTCAGATTGAAACTTTTTCGCTTTCTATATTAAAAAGTTAGACTTTAGACTGTTTGACTTTAATTTGTTTTTAACCAATTTTAAAAAAAGAGGAGGTTCTCAATTCGCTCGCTGAGTCTTCTATTGCAAACTTCAAAAATCTAGATACTCTGATACAAAAATATAGGCCAATTATTTATACCTTTCATCCCATTGTTTATGACAATGGAGATTGGGAAATAATTTGTTAGTTAACAATTGAATAACATTTTGAAAAATGGTGGTTAAACTTTTGTTTCTCCAGGGCTCGATTCTTTCAAGTGTTAAGAAGATACTAGAAGTTTTTCAAATTTTTAAAATCACATCTTATGTTATAAAAAAAATATTTTTATTGCTGAACTCTCTTTAGCGGGGGCGCGCGCATGCTGTAACAGCCGCGCGGAGCCCTATTTTCAACGTCAAATTAAAATTATAAATAATGGAGATAGAATCCCGGGACTTGGGACTTTTTTATTGGAAATTTCCTCCTCTTAACGAGCTTTTTTCAAAATTGCTTAAATGTCAATATTTTTCGAGTTATTAACAAAAAATCGGCCAAGTGCGAGTCGGGCCTCGCTCTTTTAGGGTTCCGTTAAAAAAATTAAATTAAAATATTTTCATGTACCCATGGAAACATTTTAATTTAATTTTTTTAATTTAATTTAATTTTTACTATTTGTTGTTATAGCGGCAATAGAAATACATAATATGTGAAAATTTCATCTGTTTATCTATTAAGGTTTACGAGATACAGCCCGCTGACAGACGGACGGACGGATGGACGGACGGACGGACGGACGGACAGCGTAGGCTTAGTAATAGGGTCCCGTTGGTACCCTTTGGGTACGGAACCCTAAAAACGAAATATCATTTTTTTTTTTTTTTTTAACATATTTTTTATTATGACATTTTGACTTTATACAGTATACTACATTAAACCAATTTTTTATTAAATCATTTTTTTTCATCTTATTTTGTTAATAACAATTGCAATTTTTTACCTGCACCAAAATCCTTCAAAAACATTTTTCTAGAGGTGATTCCGACTCGAATGAGCCATCGCTCATATTTTTAGGACCTTTATCTCTATTTTTCACGTTTTTGAACTTGTTGACTAGACTAATACGTAGGTATGTATTTACGAATTCAAATAAATATTGACGAATTTCAAAACATAACATTGACATAACATTTGACGACCTCCCTGGCTCAGTGGTGAGCTGTGTTGTCTTATAACTGGGAGGTCTCGGGTTCGATTCCCGGCGGGGTCAATTTTGGAATTTATAATTTCTGAATTGTCTCTGGTCTGGTCTGGCGGGAGGCTTTGGCCGTGGCTAGTTACCACCCTACTGTCAAAGACGTGCCGCCAAGCGATTTAGCGTTCCGGCACGATGGCGTGTAGAAACCAATTAGGGGTATGGGTTGAATATTCACTGCCATACCCCTTCGAAGTTAGCCCGCTACCATCTTAGACTGCATCGTCACTTACCATCAGGTGAGATCGCAGTCAAGGACTAGCTTGTCATCGAATAAAAAAAACACTTCGGCGATGAAACTTGACAACATAATAGTGCTGTCAATAAAGAGAACAATTAGTTCAGTTTCTACACTTTTTTGCCAAGTTGTACGAAATTAAAAATCACATCAGTGTGAATTTGCAGTACGCAGGAGGCGTAATATAAAATAAAGAGAACAATTAGTTCAGTTTCTACACTTTTTTGCCAAGTTGTACGAAATTAAAAATCACAGCAGTGTGAATTTGCAGTACGCATGAGGCGTAATATAAAATTCGATCCGTAGTCAACCCAAGTCAGTTGACTTGGGTTGACTACGGCTAGAAAAATACCTGAAAAATACGGAGGTATGACAAAATACGAATTTCATACCATATCAAAATACTTTAAGTATATGAGACGTGTCCATGCTTAAAACTAAGTATACAAAAGTCATGCGTTTCATCAAACTATTGTCAGGTTTTGTGCTGTGCAACTCAATCATATTTTTGTATCAGAGTATCTAGATTTTTGAAGTTTGCAATAGAAGACTCAGCGAGCGAGCCCCACACAAATGAAGTTTGATTCTTATTTGATTATGTTATCGAATTCTGTTTGTAACTCTGGAAACTAGTATGTTTGTAGTTTTATTTGTAAAGTATAATAAATGGCCAATTGCGTGTCGGGCCACGCGCAGTGTAGGGTTCCGTAGTTGCCAGTCACAATATTATGCGTATAATTTTAGGTACACACTTCTAAGTAGAAGTGTGTAAAATATAGGCCTAAAATTAGGCCGATCACTGCCGCTATAATCTATACTAAAAAATACTTTTTAAAAAACCAACTTCAGACGCCCGCGCCACTACAAAGTATATAATTTATTGTTGTTATTGTAAAAAGCGCTCGACCGATTTCGATAAAATTTAAATGGGACCACCTGGGAAGTATACCCTTTGAAACAAAAAAAAGAATTTTGCAAATCGGTTCAGGTGTCTTCGAGTAATCGGTGAACATACACAAAAAAAAGGATTCCGACGAATTGAGAACCTCCTCCTTTTTTTAAATTGGTTAAAAACAAATTAAAGTCAAACAGTCTAAAGTCTAACTTTTTAATATAGAAAGCGAAAAAGTTTCAATCTGAAATCTGACATCACGCAGGTTAGAGTTTTAATAGCTACGATGACCGATTTTGAAAACTGTTGGATGATGTTCGGAAGTATCTTCTATTTCAAAAAAATCGGCCAAGTGCGAGTCGGGCCTCGCTCTTTTAGGGTTCCGTTAAAAAAAAATACATAAAAATATTTCCATGTACCCATGGAAATATTTTATTTAATTTTTTTAATTTAATTTAATTTTTATTATTTGTTGTTGTAGCGGCAATAGAAATACACAATCTGTGAAAATTTCAACTGTCTACCTATTACGGTTACCGAGATACAGCCCGCTGACAGACGGACGGACGGACGGACGGACGGACAGCGTAGGCTTAGTAATAGGGTCCCGTTGGTACTCTTTGGGTACGGAACCCTAAAAATACCTTATTAATTTGACTGTACTACCGTTATTCAAAGCTTAATTAATTGAGATAGGCACTATGTTTCCCGCCTTTATACATCTTTATAATTAATTACAAAGCAAATTTAATTTTTATTTTTTGCAGCTAAACTAAAGCAGATAACAAAAAAAAATCGGCCAAGTGCGAGTCGGGCCTCGCTCTTTTAGGGTTCCGTTAAAAAAAAATTAAATAAAAATATTTCCATGTACCCATGGAAATATTTTAATTTAATTTTTTTAATTTAATTTAATTTTTATTATTTGCTGTTATAGCGGCAATAGAAATACATAATATGTGAAAATTTCATCTGTCTATCTATTACGGTTTACGAGATACAGCCCGCTAACAGACGGACGGACGGACGGACGGACGGACGGACGGATGGACGGACGGACAGCGTAGGCTTAGTAATAGGGTCCCGTTCGTACCCTTTGGGTACGGAACCCTAAAAATGAAGTGGAACTTTTTTGTGTAAAATTTTTTTCTCTACTACTTTTACTTGAAACTGTTTTTTCTTTTTCTTACCGTTATTAAGTTATTTAAAAAAAAGGCATTTTTCAACCCTTTTTTTATTTTTTTCATCCCTTTCCCCTAAATTTAAATCAAAATTTCTTTTATAATATCATTATTTAAGTATTAATGAACACATTTTTACTCATTGCGCCAAAGCTGGTCAGATCATGGTTTCATTTAACTTTTTACTGGACTATTTTACCTTTTAATCTTTATCGTTTTGCCGCGTGCTTTGAAAAAAAAAACATTTGGTCTCGAATTATCATCACCGAGATCAAATAAAAATCTCTAACAAAATAGTGGGAGAAATATTCTTAACGGGGTAACTCTTTTATCGTTGGACGTGATTTGTAATCGTTTTATCTATAATATAATAAAACTGTAACAGGTCCAATTCTGTACATTGAAGATATTTTGAAAATTTTTGTTTGAGGGCACTCTATAATCGATACTGAAGCCAAAACAATTTTTTTTAATTTTTTGTCTGTCTGTCTGTCTGTCTGTCTGTCTGTCTGTCTGTCTGTCTGTATCTTGGCCGCGCATCACGCCGAAACTACTGGACGGATTTAAAAGAAACTTGGCACGATTTAAGTTAATACTACGAGGTATAATATAGGATACTTTTTATCCCGAATTTCAGCACGGTTCCCTTGGGAGAGGGGATGAAATTCAAAATGTGTATTTCGCTGTAATTCATTAAGGCGTATTCCGATTTAATCCATTCTTTTTTTGTTAGAAAGCAGGTTCTTTAGAGATTGTCCTGTAATTATTTCAAGGTCGTCAATTTCGTAGTTCAGAAATTATAGACATCACGATCTTCAGTATAAGGTCCAAATAACTTGAACCCCGGAATCTACAAGATACTTTGAATGAACGGGTCATCTTAAGCTGGCAAGCGTACTTTATCGTATATAGCCATCGTGGATAGCCCTATTTTGTCAAAGTCAAACTACTCCAAAGGCGTCAGATTTTGCCAAACGATCATTATACCTACATACTTCATAGTAGGTATGGATGTAATACATTGTATGGACTTAATGCTACAGTGTTTTCCTATGCAATTTAATATTCTAATCATACTAATATTATTATAAATGCGAAAGTGTGTTTGTTTGTTGGTTTGTCCTTCAATCACGCCACAACAGAGCCACGGATCGACGTGATTTTTTGCATGGGTACTATAGTTGAGGACATAGGCTACTTTTTATCCCGGAAAATCAAAGTGTTCACGAGGGATTTTAAAAACTAAATCCACGCGGACGAAGTCGCGGGCATCAGCTAGTTAATGTATAATATTACCATTCTTGATATGTTAAACACTAGCAGTCTTATTCATAAAAACCCCTTATTATAGGTTTAAAACGTTCACTAGCTAAAATGCTCAATAACTTTCTTTATTCATAAAGGTTCAATAAACCTCTCACAACTAAATTCTCGCTATAGGCTAGTTTCGCTTTGTTATGTTGTCGTTCTGATGAATTCTTAGACAGATGGCAAAATTAATGGGCTCTACACAAAAAGAGACGCATGTGTGACTATTGTTTTCCGTCAAGTGTCGATTGTCTGGAGGATAGATATTATCGTTCGGAGTTTTGTTTGGGTTTATTTAATTAAAAATGGAAACAGGAAAGAATTTAAAAGTTATTGATAACTTTTTGCTCTTCTATCAGAGTCTGAGGCATTTTAATATGTCGCTGAGTGTCGAGCTATCGCGCGAGCTACTCTGGCACAAATGCGGCTTACAGTTGGTTGAGACAACCCATGTAAATCTCCCCCATCTTCTTGAACCTAGACAAAAAGTACATGTTAGAAGGAATCACATATGTAAAGGAATAATTACATGAATAGAAATTTCGAAATTAAGTAGGGACTTACTTCACGACGTCCCCAGCATCTTATGGCAGTTAAAACTTGCAACTCTGGTGAAGTGCCAAAGCCTCTCGAATAGAGTTGCAAATCTTGCCTGACGAGATTAATAATGAACCTTGCGGTATCCTTAATAATGAACCTTTATTGAAGCGGTATCGGTTGAAACTCGATATCGCGCAAAGAAAACGGGTATTATGTCTTCTGGTACAGCTTCTGACGACGAGTAGGGTTTACGACATATCAATGGCGGCTATAGCTTGCAGAGCTTGCATTATGATATTTTGATATGATAATAATAAATTACGTACAACCTGGCAACCCTGAATGTCAGCATACATCATATTTTTTCACCGTTACATTTTTGCCGAAATAAATATTATAAAACGGATTTCAACAGAATTTTAGATTTAATTCAATAAATTTACCGTAGTAAAAACTAATAAGAACAACAAACCATGAAAGAACAAATAAAGAAAATCAAAACAGTCCGAAATATAACTGACACAACCTGTCAATAGATGCCGGATAGAATACAAAAGAAATTATTAGACGAATTAATAATGTAGAATGCTGACACGATCCAGAGCACGGAACGCACAAACACCACCCCCGGACTCGTCGCTCAGTTCCGCCTCGCAGCCACCCGGGACCACGCCCAATGCTGCAGTTGCGTCGAGTTCGAGCGACGAGTTTTTCTCCCCGCCGACGTCGCCACCACCAGTACATCGTCGTGGGAGAGGCCGGCCGCCGACTTGCTTGGGATCCCGAGGCCCACCGACTTCTGATAGGGTCCCCGCTTCCGGCGGTAGTGTGTCGCGCATGAGGTGGACAACATCAATTAATGAAAATGTCATGCGCGCATACTTAGGGGCTACTGAGGGTGGAACCAACATGACCGCGTACCGTGCTAGGATGCATGCTTTGTTTCAGGTCCTTGAACCAGCTCTCAATGTGTCGGCTCAGCGACTGTCGGACCAGGTGCGGGTTATTCAGCGTAATCACATGCTGGACAACGCCGTGCTTGATCGGCTTCGCTCTGAACTCCAATGTAACCGCGCTACCCCCCCCTCACCGCAAGCTCCAGCACAATCGCAAACTGCTCATGCGATTTTGCTGCAGCCCACTCGGGCTAATGAGGGACAGGATAGCGGGGCTGCACATGTAAGTACCCAGTGTAGTGAACAATTGAGGAGTGCTTTGGAGAGTGCTATTCGGGAATATAGATCTTCACCACCCGAGTTTAGACCGCGGTTACCTCGGTTGCCCATGAAAAATAAGAACAAAGCGCTAATGGGTGCCCTGGATTCACTGCTGCCGAGTTATTTTGACAGCAGTGAAGACCTTTCCGACACACATTCGATTCTGTACTGCGCGGCTGTTGCGGCATGTCGTGTTGCTAATGTAAAGTTAATTAATAATGATACAGCAACACGACCGAAGCCTACCGCACCAGCCTGGCAGTGCAGGATCGAACGTCGTATTGATGGGGCTAGGGCACTCATTGGCAAACTACTCTGCTTCAGGGAGGGCAACACTCGCCCTAGAGTCATGCGCTTTGTGAGGCGCGCTTTCTTAGGGACTGATATCAGCCCTCAAGATTATATGGCGCGCGTCACTGAGCGCATTGACTTCCTGAAACAGAAGGTCTCGGCATGGGCTAGCCGTATTCGCAGATACAAGTGCCGGGTCGAGAGATATACCCTGAATCGCACTTTCCAAAGCGATCAAAGGCGGGTATACCGAGGTTGGGAACACCCTGACCAAGGTGTCACCGATGCGCGCCTACCGGATGATGAAGCCATGACATCATTCTGGCGCAACATCTGGTCGGCGCCTGTCGCTCACACTGAGGGTGATTGGACGTGGGATGTAGAAAGAGCGTGCGATCAAATTCCAGAAATGGACCTAGTTACTATAACCCCTGAAGACGTGGCCACTGCAGCCCGTCACCTGCCCAATTGGAAATCCCCTGGGCCGGACGGGCTGCACAACTTTTGGATAAAGTGGCTACGCAGCTCGCACGCTCGTTTGGCATCCCAATTCCAATCATCTCTAGAGTCAGAGTCGCTACCCCAGTTTCTGACAACAGGTATTATCCTCCTGCTCCATAAATCAGGTAGTACCACGGAGCCCAAAAATTATAGGCCGATTACGTGCCTACCAACATTGTATAAACTTCTTACATCCATTCTGAGAACGAAAATTAACGATCACATCGATACAAAATCCATCATGTCTAATTCTCAGAACGGATGTAGGAATGGCTCCCGTGGTACTAAGGAGCTTCTCCTCATTGATATGGCCATTTGTCAACAGGTTCGGCGCTCCCGAAAGGATCTGTCGACATGTTGGATAGACTATAAGAAGGCCTACGACTCTGTGCCCCATACATGGCTCATGAAGGTGCTGGAACTGTACAAAGTAAACACAGTACTACGCGCCTTCCTACAGACGTGTATGGGGCAGTGGAGGACGGTCCTTCACTATCCAGGGTGTCGCCGGACCCTGGGGAGCGCGGAGCCTATAAGGATTGAGCGAGGCATATTCCAGGGCGATAGCCTCAGTCCTTTGTGGTTTTGCCTGGCTCTGAATCCTCTGAGTACTCTCTTGGAGAATTCAGGGCTAGGTTACCGGTTGAGGAGAGGTGGTCAGGTTATATCACACCTCCTTTACATGGATGACCTAAAACTCATTGCCCCCAACAAATCACATCTACTAGAGTTACTAAAGGTAACTAAAGCCTTTAGTGATTCCATTAGGATGGAATTTGGTGTGGACAAATGTGCGGTCATGCATGTAAAGCGAGGGAGGATTGTGGAATCTGAGGGTGTTGAGCTCTCGGATTCCATATACCTCAGATCGCTCTCCCCAACTGAAACCTACAAATACCTGGGCATGGCGGAGGCGTTAGGTATCAGAGAGGCCGACATGAGGCAGTCGGTGAGGGAGCGTTTCCTTGGCCGTCTGAAGAAAGTGCTGAAAAGCCTTTTGTCGGGCGGCAATAAGGTGCGCGCCTTCAACGGTTGGGTCATGCCGGTCTTGATGTATTCCTTCGGCATACTCAGGTGGACTCAGACTGAGCTTGACGCCCTGGACAGACAATTTCGTGCGCTGCTGACCGCATATCGGATGCATCACCCGCGCTCCTCGGTGATGAGGCTGTACATCCCGCGGAAGTGTGGGGGAAGAGGCCTTTTGAATGCCAAAACCCTCCACAACCGCGAGGTGTGCAGTCTCAGGGAGTACTTTCTCCACGCCGAGACGGAGATGCACCGCGATGTGGTCGCAGTGGACAGGGGTCTGACGCCGCTCTCCTTGGCTAAAGAGAACTGGCGCATACCTGTGGTGCTCAGTACCAATGACCGCAGGGTTGTATGGCAAGGTAAGGAGCTTCACGGACGCTTTTATCGGGCCCTCCACGGGCCTGATGTTGACTTTAAAGCGTCCGTGGCCTGGCTGCGCTTTGGTGACCTCTTTGGGGAAACCGAAGGGTTTGTGTGTGCAATTATGGACGAGGTCATGATGACGAACAATTACAGAAAATACATAGTGAAGGATGGAACGGTAGACATATGTCGGGCATGTCGCCGACCTGGAGAAACTATCCGTCACATTGTTTCTGGTTGTTCTCATCTAGCTAACGGCGAATACTTACACAGACATAACCAAGTGGCCAGGATTATCCACCAGCAACTTGCCTTGAAATACAATCTTGTGGAATCGGAGGTACCGTACTACAAGTATGTGCCCGACCCAGTTCTTGAAAATGGTCATATCACACTGTACTGGGATCGATCTATCATTACAGACAGGACTATTGTAGCCAATAAGCCTGACATAGTGGTGATAGATCGATCAGAGCGCCGTGCAATGATTGTTGATGTTGCTGTCCCGCATGACGAAAACCTCGTGAAAGCCGAGAAAGAGAAACTCACCAAGTATCTCGACTTAGCGCACGAGGTTGTCGCCATGTGGAATGTAGACTCAGCAATCATTGTACCGATAGTGATAACCGCTAATGGTCTTATAGCCAAGAGCCTCGACCAACATCTTTCGAGGCTCTCGTTGGGTAGCTGGGTCAAGGGCCAGATCCAGAAGGCTGTACTCCTGGACACGGCTCGCATCGTCAGGAGGTTCCTCTCTCTGGGGCCCTGACCGCCGGTTGCTTGGACCCTGTTCCCGAGACCGGTGGACCGCTATTTTTTATATTTTTAAATATTTTTTTTATTTTTGTTTTATAATGAAATATTTAAAAATGTAAATAATATGAGTAAAAGTAAATAAAGATAATAATAATTACGTACAATGTAATAATTACAAGTTACAATGCAATGACACTAGAATCAACCAAAATAATTAATAAACTCACTTCAATCAAATTATCAGCTGTCATCTGAAGACAAGACGGCAGCCATCTTGTTCTTTAATAAGGGTTTATAGTAGGGTTCAGCCTGTTATAAGTTATGATTTTATGAAGCCGTTATTGAATACTTATAGAGCATTATAGCACTATTGAACGTTTATGAATAATGTTTTTGAGAACTTTGCTTATAACAAGCTAATAAAGCTTCTATAATTTTTTATGAATAAGACTGTAGGTAGATACTAAATTAGGTACCTTTTAAACAGATATTTTTACATTATGTCGGTGATCTACCTCGGCCTTCTCAGCAGTACATTAGCGTCCCAAACTACGAAATGTTCACAGTAACTTTTACAGCATCACTGGAAGTTACATCCGACGGACTCGAAGTATTTACCCCTATTGGGTAAGTGTTGTGTTTCACATATTTATATCCTTACTAGCTTTTCCCGCGGCTTCGCTCACGTTAAGTTCGATTTTTTTTGGTAATCAAAATCCAACTTAACGCGATTAGTATATCCGTAAAAAGCCAACATACCAAGTTTCATGGTTACATCTAATTTGAAAAACGACAGTTACCAAACATTCACCCTCCTATTTAATTCCATTTGTAATTGAACATTTAAAAACTGCCAAATGCGTACTTCTTTATTTTCAACTAGCTGACACGGCGAACTTCGTACCGCCAACTTATCTATTATAATTTTTTTTTTTTAAAAACCTTCCGTGGACCTTAAGGAACATACAAAAAAATAAATTAACCGAATTGGTCCATCCATTCTTGAGTTATGCGCTTACCAACATTCATTTTTATTTATATAGATAGAAAGGCAAAATACCAAGTATGATGAATACAACTTGAAAAGTAACTTAAAAATCTTTCCTACAAATTTTAAATATAAATATAAAAGGCAAAGGTGACTGACTGACTGACTGACTGATCTATCTACGCACAGCTCTAACCGCTGGACGGATCGAGCTGAAATTTTGCACACTGATAGCTATTATGACGTTGGATGAATATTCCACCCCCAAGAGGGTTAAATAGGAGTGAAAGTTTATAATTATGAAAATTTCCCTTTATCAAGTTATTTTGTTTAGGCATTGACGTGATTTTTCGGCATAGGTATAGTTGAGGACCTCGAGAGTGACAAAGACCACTTTTTATCCTGCAAATTAAAGAGTTCCCGCGGGATTTTTTTTTAATTCGATGACAAGATTGTCCATGACTGCGATCTCACCTGATTGTAAGTGACGATGCAGTCTAAGATGGTAGCGGGCTAACTTGTATAAATGCACGTGAACAAAGTTGCGGGCATCAGCTAGTTATCTAAATAATTACATAACTTTATTGTTACCAAACATACCTAATATAATTGAGTTCCAAAGTATGTAAATGTGTTTGCATGGGTGTATTACAGGACCTGGAGACATATTTTATCCTGGAAAGAAAGGGTGGGAAACAAATGGGCAAAAATTAATGTTTTACAGGGTGGAATTTTGTAATGCCACCTGAAGGGATAGTACTCTTAATACTGTAGATTAAAAATTTTACTCAAAGAAAACATTCCTTTATGTTTGAATAGAAAGAAAGCTGCATTCAAAGATTTTCGAAAATTCGCTTGCCACACCCGGCAATCGAACCAACTAAAATCTGAAAAAATTACAACCTTTACTTTTATTGCATCGATCGTTAGTATCAATTATAAGGATCAAATCTCTCTAAGAAACTTGATAAATTAAATGAAAGGAAAACCATGAAATCTGAACTTATAAATCCATTGAGTGAAGTTAAAACTCCTTAACTCAAAGATCCATCTGTTTACTTATGTTAGTAATTAATAATAATTATTATTGACTTCATTTATACATTAAACTCAAACTCAAACTCAAAATTATTTATTTCACGTAGGCCAACCTGTGGCTCTTATGACACGTCAAGATTCTACCACCGGTTCGAAAAGCGGATTCTGCTGAGAAGAGCCGGCAAGAAACTCAGCAGTTGCTCTTTTAAAAATAATCATTTTACAATATTAATAAGTAGCTATTACATTGTAATAAGTTTTTATACTATGTATCTTGTGGGCAGCTGGATGCCAAGCTGATTTAACCCGTGCATCTTTGTTAGAATAGAATATGACATTTCCACAAATTACAATGACGAATTACTATTTAGATAAGACAATTGCAATAGGGTATTTGACTACTTTTAGAAAATCATCTTAAATTGTTAATAATGCTATGCTGAAGCTAACAAAACTTATATTTCGGCATAATTTTTATTATTTTTCATAAAAATCGAGAAATAAATTCAAAAAAATAAATTGCCGCCGAAACGTTCCATTTGCTCTCATGACGTAACAGTTCACATTTCAAACAATGACAATTTTATAATATGTGTTTAGGCCGCGTGTCGCATACTATTTGGTATTTAATAAAATAGTAACGATGAAAAACAGACGAAATTAGCCTATTACGCCGCACAAACACGTCGAAATGTATTGACAAAATGAGAATTCCATAGGTGGTGTGGACTGTGACGTCATTCGAGATCACGGAACGTTTTCGATCACGTGACCATGGCCGGAATTATAGCAATTTTATTTAATGTTTTCTAATTAAATAAAGCTTTATTTTTTAGTTTTGTCGTATGGAATAATGTTTTTAGATAATAATCTTTTAGGATGACACCAGTTGAAACGATATTTTTATTATAGTCAAATACCCTATTTGCACGTGTTTGTAATGCAGACTCCTTTCTTAGATGCGACATAACTGCGTGTTTATGGTAGTTTAAATATGGAATGTTACTTTTGAAAATAGATTGTTATTTGTTATTCACATTTGACTGCTTTTACAAATCCTTTCATTTTCTCACGGTAAAAATGGCTTATCAAGAACAATTTGAGTTAAGAACGCGTATAACAACAAAAAAAAATCAGATTTCGCGATGAAATAAAACATAGCCGCAACCTCATGTGAGGCGCGACAAAAGAAAGCGTTTTGCGCGGAATAGGAGTGTAGTAAGCGCCAAATACTTTGTAACTTGTAAAATATTCATTTTCTTTTCAATTCACTAGGCTACTCTCTTGATAATATCAATCGGAATTTAATGTAAAAATTTTGGCTCTGTAATATGCAACACATTGAAAATAAATGAATATTGGTTAAAAATTAGACCTAACTTCGCGATTTTTCGATTCGCGAATTATCGAACAAATTTCATCATTTTATGTTTTTGCCCAAGCACGTCCCTTGGCAGTATGATGTAATTTTTGCGTGTTTTTTTTCGGATAGTTGAAACTTGATCTACTACTGTAAAAATCAAATCTGTTTACTGTTAACGAACGTACACCCACTCTTAATGGAAGCTTATTTTTTAAATAACAAACACTCTGCGGTGGTATGGAGAGAGATATCGAGACCGATGGTCACCAAAGCGGTTCGTATTGAAAAGAATGGTAGAAAATAATATAAAGAATACGGGTAGTTTCAACGTTTTCGATTTTGATCTAAATGTTTTAACATACTTTAAATCATTTCCGAACTGCTTCAATCAGAGATGCTGCCGAAGAATTAGGCACAACCCACACTCGCGTACTTAAATTGCTGAAAATGTATAAATGTTATCGTGAAGGTCGGTTGGTGCAAAAATTACATCCTGGGGATTATTTTACTTGTTTTTCTTGTTAAAATAAATTGTGAGAGACAATTACAATTTTGTCAAAACATTCTGTGAGAAATTGACCGTAACCCTAATTTTTTGAGTAACATTGTATGGTCTAAGGAAACCAACTTCAGCAATAACGGCATGTGCAATCGCCGCAATAACCACTATTGGTCTCGAGTGAATCCTTTTCATTTTCATTAAACTAACAATCAAGTAAGATTTTCTTTCAACGTTTGGTGCGGAATTATGAGAAATATGGTTGTGTTAGTCAACGTGTACGAATGTCATTTAAACACTGTCAAGTATCTTGAAATACTGGATCTCTTAAGAAATGAGTTAAATGGTTTCTCCGAGCAAGAGCGAAACCAAATAATTCTACAGCAAGATGGTGCTCCAGCCCATAACAGCAGAATCACTACTGCCTACATTAATAACCATACTTGGATTGGTACAAACGGCACAATCAGATGGCCTGCGAGATCACTAGATCTTACCCCTTTAGGTTTTTTTGTAGGGATATGTGAAAAATCAAATTTACATTTTAATGTAAAAAATCTTATGCAAATGTAAACGAGTTGAGAATTGAAGTTCAGAATACGATTCATAATATTCACCACAACACGTTACTAAAGGTTACTAGGAATGAATACGTTAGAAGAATACATTTGTGTATCCAAGAAAATGGAGCCCATTTCCAGCAACTAATTAGTTAGTTTACCATTTTTTGTAAATAATTAAAATATTTTCAAGATTTCATGGTTTTCCTTTCATTTAATTTATCAAGTTTCTTAGAGAGATTTGATCCTTATAATTGATACTAACGATCGATGCAATAAAAGTACAAGTTGTAATTTTTACAGATTTTAATCGGTCTGATTCCCGGGTGTGGCGAATTTTCGAAAATCTTTGAATGCAGTTTTCTTTCTATTTAAAATTAAAGGAATGTTTTCTTTGAGTAAAATTTTCTATCTACAGTATTAAGAGTACTTTCCCTTCAGGTGGCATTACAAAATTCCACCCTATGTAAAAACTAATTGCATTATTCTTGAAATTATTCTTGAAATTATAAATTTAATTTGCATGTTAAAAACAATTAGTGTAAATTAAAAAAAATATTTTTAAAAATCCAGGTTTTAGTAGCTGGCTACATCGTCAGGCCCTGGCTATCATCTAGAACCAGACTACTTGTCAAGACGATTCAAACGAGCCCAAACTCGATGAGGTTGTGTCGTTTCATTGCGAAGTTCCTATGGCCCCCTTCCAGTTCCATCATCAGATCAGCACCATGTCATCATAATATTGTATTGTCATGTGATTTACACAGTCATGTATGCAAAATTTCAGCTCAATCGGTAACCGGGAAGTGGATCAAATTTAATTGGCAAGATTTGATGACAAACATCGTTTCACGGCGAAGTTCTTATGGCCACCTTCCAGCTCCATCATCAGATCAGCACCATGTCATCATAATATTGCATTGTCACGCGATTTACTCATGTATGAAAAATTTCAGCTCAATCAGTAACCGGGAAGTGGAGTGGGAGTGTTTGATGACAAACACCGGGACAGGTGAAACTAAATAAAAGCTTGCAATAACGCTACATTTTATTTTTACAGACGTCAGTGTTATTTCGCAGATGAGCGCAGCCTAAAGTACTTTAAACTGTACACACAATCAAATTGTGAATATGAATGTCTAATTAACTTTACCTATGCGCGATGCGGATGTGTTCATTTCAGTATGCCACGTAAGTTATCTTGTTTCTATATAAAAGGATACAGTGACCCACTGACTGACTGATCTATCAACGCACAGCTCAAACTACTCGACGGATCAAGCTGAAAGGCATACAGATAGCTATTGCGATGTAGGCATCCGCTAAGAAAGGATTTTTGAAAATTCAACCGTGAGCGAAGCCGCGGCCAAAAGCTAGTTGTTACTATAAGAGGGTCCGGGCTTCGATCCCAGGCATGCATCCCGGATTTTTCAGAGTTATCTGAGTTTTAAGTAATACCCTATCACTTGATAACTTGTTTGCGTGAAGAAAAACATTGTGAGAAACCCTGCATGCCTAAAAGTGCCTATAATGTTCTTAAAGGTGTGTGAAGTCTGGCAATTTGCACTTGGCCAGCGTGATGCCTGAACACCTGAACCTGAACAGCCTGAACACTTTTTTATTCGAGAGGTGACCGTTCATTGGTTTTCCATGGGTTGAGATTAATGATGAAAATATTTTATGGAATCTTGCTATGCAGTAAAGTAGCAGATATTGAGAATTTTTTTATTAGGTAGGTACCTACAGGGCAATTCGAGCAACTTAATAAATTCACTTGATATTCAAAACCAGTTTGTACAAGTTTAATCAAATAAAAATACGTTTCTATTCTATTTTTAAACGACTTTAAAAACAAGTTGAGACCTAAATCCGAACCGCATTTTTAGTCCTACTCCATGACTGCGGAAAAACTAAAATTTCAAATACCTATTTTTTTGTGACGATGGACCGCTTTTTTCATATCATTTCAAATCCTTTTGATCAGGTACTAATTCTTTTCTCTTTTTAGATGGTCCCGATATGGCGATATGTAACGCGGCAAGCCTCGAATGTATCCATAAAGCAGAAAGTAAGTAGCATGTTCTGCCCTTAATTTTTAAACTAGATACTTTGGTTTACTATTTATTTTTCACTGTTTAAATATTATTTTTATCTGTTTATATAAGTTTTCTTCTAAAATATTAATAAACAATTTGCAATATCAAGTACACGCGTTCGTTTCAAGTTGAGCCCTGCACCATAGAGTAAAATAAACCAATGCAACGTAGTCGTAATTCCTAGTTCCATGCCGACAGTACGGACACAGTATAGGATATGCAGTAGTTTGACACCTTTGATCTAGATTCTAGTGGTACTACACGTTACAAATTTCCCCTAGCTCTCTCGTGCTTCCCCGCACCGCACCTCAAGTCAGACCCACTTAGTAAACCGCTCGCGAAGCACCGCTTATTAAAAATAAATTTCAAATTCAAATTCAAATTATTTATTTGCACAGATTGGGTAGTACAATGGTGTTACATTATAAGAAAAGTCCTTACAATCTGCCGGATAGGCATGCAAAAATAATATTTAATAATAATTCTTATTCTAAGTTTACGTATTAAAAGTTCAATTTATTAAATTGAACTTTGGAGATTAGAAGTTTTGGTAGGTTTGGTAAAAAAAACCAAGAATGTTGTATATCGCAAAGCATTAGAATAATAAACACTTTTTTTAAAATATTTTTTTATTATATAAACCAATTCGAATTCAATATTCATAGTTAAGACAGGTCAGCTAGTACTTAATAAATAAAACAATAGATAAACTATTACACTGCATCTTCTTATACTGTGTCTTTACTGTGGGTCTGACTTGAGGTGCGGTGCGGGGAAGCGCGAGGGGTGTAGATTTCTTTACTCTATGGTGCAGGGCTCAACTTGAAACGAACGCGGAGTAGTGTCTACAAACCGCTACAAACAGTACGGGAAATATTGACAACGTCACTGTTCACTATTTCGTACAAGTTCTCATCAAGACCGGGAGCCGCAGCTGAAATGGCTGAATCCTGTAAGCGGCGCAAGTATGCCTCTCTGATCGAGAGTTACATATTTGTTCCGTTTGCTGTGGAGACCCTAGGGCCATGGAGTCAAAGTGCAAAAAAATTTTTACGAGACATTTCACCGCGGTTAATTGCCTCATCTGGTGACAGAAGGGCTGGCTCATTTTTGCGCAAAGGATCAGCCTGGCTGTCCAGCGCGGAAATGCAGCCAGTATTCTTGACACCATTCCACGCGGGCATGATTTGAATAGTAAATTAGTTAAGCTATAAGTTTTTTTGTAACATTTTAATAAAAAAAGTTCTCGTGCGTTAAAAAACTTGATATGTACTAAGGTTTTGACATCACTAAGACGATAAAGATTTAAAGCTGGATAAATATAGGCACGAGAGCTCGTGAAATATCGTGTAGAAATTGTAGAGAAATCAGAAAAACAAGGGCAAGAAGTATTCACAGTTTTTTTTGTTTCTTAGAGGAATTACCTATAATCAATATTGAAGTAATAACAGATGAAGGGCGGGGGAACGCTACAATCGAAGAAGCCTCACGGATAGCAGATGCCTGCGCCTGTCTACCTGCTTGCACTTCAATTACATACGACACTCGCGTCACACAAACCGATATAAGTAAACTCAGTAAGACAAGGTAAGAAAACGTTATCTATACTAATATTACTAGCTGACCCGGCGAACTTCGTACCGCCAACTTATCTTTATCTTCTTCTTCTTCTTCTTTATCAACCGATAGACGTCCACTGCTGGACAAAGGTCTCTTGCATGGACTTCCACAGAACTCGGTCTTGCGCCGCCTGAATCCAGCGGCTCCCTGCGACTCGCTTGATGTCGTCGGTCCACCTGGTGGGGGGGTCTGCCAACACTGCGCTTCCCGGTGC
This sequence comes from Oeneis ivallda, assembly GCA_029955525.1. NCBI lineage: Eukaryota > Metazoa > Arthropoda > Insecta > Lepidoptera > Nymphalidae > Oeneis > Oeneis ivallda. Next base: position 11,874,773 of record JARPMR010000019.1, on the reverse strand, counting down.
GGGGTCGCCACTCCAGCACCTTGGGACCCCAACGACCATCAGCTCTTCGAACTATGTGCCCCGCCCATTTCCACTTCAGTATCGCGACTCGCTGAGCTATGTCGGTGACTCTGGTTCTCCTACGGATCTCCTCATTTCTGATTCGGTCCCGCAGGGATACTCCGAGCATAGCTCTTTCCATCGCACGCTGAGCGGTCCTGAGCCTAATTATGAGGCCCTTAGTTAGCGACCATGTCTTATCTTTATACTTAAATAAAACAAATAAACTATCCAAATCCAAAAAAACTATCCTATCTTTCAAGTTGGACTAAATTACAAATAGTTACGAAGTTTGATCAAAATAGGTTAAGTAGTTTAGGAGTCCATCGCGGACAAACAACGTGACACGTAATTTATATATATTAAGATAAAGAGGAAAGATTTTTTGTTTGTTTGTTTGTTTGTACCAAAGAGGCTCTGTAACTACTGGACCGATTTTAACCATTTTTTCAGTAGTTTTTGGAAGTATCATAGGCTATAATTTATTGTCAAAAAATTAGAGATCCTTAAGAAAATTGCAATAATGTAACCCAAAGTAGGAAAATTTTGCCTTTAATAATATGAATTATTTGGCTCGTGCTGAGAAAACTATTGATGATGCATAAAAATGATTTACCTACTACATGATTAAAGTACTCATCTCTACAAAAAAGTCCCCGAGGGAATTATATATCTAACTATCATATTCAAGTTCAAGCTGTTATTTTATTTTTTCTTATTTTTAGTTTTTATTTGTATATATGTTTTATTTTATTTTATGCCTTTTTTAAACACGTCGTCCATTTGTACAGAGTACCTCGAGTGTTCCATATGCGTCGACGGCAAATTGTACAAAGGTCAAAGGGGCCTCAATATCCATAAAAGCCGTCGTCACATACCCAACACCCTACCCTTGGTCTCAGAGCATACAGCGGGGAGTGCTTCCATTGTATGCTCTGATGATGGGTCCTCGAGTGACTCTCCTTTATGGGCGAGGCTCGCATCCCTTAAGCACGGGATCAGGTTAGTCAAGCGAGTTCCTAGAGGGGCCCGGCCCTTAGTGGCTCGTAGTTTAAGAGAGTGTGTGGCTAAGGTCACGTCTGAAAATTCCACTGAGGCGTGGGAGCATTTATTAACATTCCCATACCGAGTTTTTGATATTTCAACAAATTTAAATAGAAACAATTCTCTCACAAAAAAAATTAAACAAAATTTAGACAATATAAATATTCCAATTATACATAAACAAAATAATAATTTCTCATTACCCAGGCATAGCATCTCCAAGTTAATTGAACAAAAAGTCAGCGATGGGAATGTTAAAAATGCTGCTAAGCTGCTGTTTTCAGACGATGTCTTAGCCAGTGACACATCTGAGACATTGGCCGCTTTAAGGGATAAGCACCCCTTGAAGTCACCTACGTCCCAGCTTGCTTCGCCTTCCTTTGATCCCACAAACCGACTCCGAGCCTCAGAAGATGCCGTGCGATTCGGTATTTTTGGATTTCCCAATGGTTCTGCGGGGGGATTGGATGGCCTATCACCTCAACATCTTAAAGACCTAATCGGCCCTCCTTCAAGTGAAGAGAGCAACTCGCTCTTGAAGGAGATAACTGGCCTCATTAATTTGATGCTTTCTGGTCGAGTGCCACAACAAATAGTGCCAATTTTATACGGCGCTAATTTGGTGGCTCTCACCAAAAAAGATGGTGGGATCCGTCCTATTGCAGTCGGCAGCACTTTCCGTAGATTAGCTTCTAGGATTTGCTGCCGATTCTTAAAAGACAAAGCATCGGCCATCCTCAAATCCAAACAACTTGGTTTTGGCGTCAGGGGAGGTTGCGAGGCAGCTGTGCATGCAGCCAGGACATTTTTAAACACTTGTAATTACGATGTCTTTGTAAAAATTGACGTGCGTAATGCATTCAATTCAATTGATAGGGGAGCCATGTTAACTGAAATTCAAAAACAGTTTCCTGAAATTTTAGATTATAATATGTGGCAATGTTATGGCTCCTCCTCAAAATTAATGTACGGCAAAAATGTTCTGGATTCTGCTGTGGGTTGCCAGCAAGGTGATCCACTTGGTCCCGCAATTTTCAGTTTAGCAATACACCCAGTTATTTCGAATCTACTTAAATTCCAAATTTAACTTATGGTACCTTGATGATGGCTCCTTGGGAGGAAGTGCGGCGGAAGTGCTCCAGGATTTGGAAATATTAATTAAACAATTTTCTGAAATCGGCCTTTCGCTAAATTTCTCAAAGTGTGAGGTATACATTCCTGACTCGGTCAGTTTAAATGAAAAAACTATTTTGAAAAATAGTCTAAATTCTTTGATTCCCAACATCTCATCTATTACAAAAGATGATTTAACCCTTCTTGGAGCCCCCATATTTGATGTCGCATTTTCCCATTTGCTAAATTCTAAATTAGATCATCTTAATAAATTTTCGCTTCGCCTTTTAGATATAAAGCCACACATGGCCATATATATTTTACGGTTATGTTTATTTGCGCCAAAATTCATGTATTTATTATGGTGCAGTCCCATTTGGAAATATCCTGTTTTAACTTATAATCTAGACGTGTCTCTTAAAGATACTCTTTGCAAAATTCTAAATTTACAGTTTGATGATCGCACCTGGACTCAAGCCAGCCTACCTGTTAAATACGGTGGCTTAGGCATACGTTCCATTTCAAGCGTAGCGCTTCCGGCTTTCTTATCTTCTGCTTCTGGCTCTATCACTCTCATCAGTCAGATCCTTAATCTGTCTAATCCGGCTGATGATGTAGTGGAGAGTCTTGCAGAGGCGAAGTTAGCATGGAGTGCATCTTGTCCTGGTGAGAGTTTTCCTTCGGCTGTGGAATGTCAGGGTCTTTGGGACAAACCACGTGTTGTTTTAAAACATGCAGATCTCGTAGCGCAGTGTACCTCAGATACGGATAAAGCCCGTATTTTAGCCGTATCCGAAAAGGAGTCAGGTCACTGGCTACACGCTCTGCCATCTCATAGCCTGGGTACGATTCTCGACAGGACAGCGCTTCGTGTGGCCGTTTGCTTACGCTTGGGGATTAAGGTATGTGAGCCTCATCGCTGTCCTTGCGGCAGCCAAGCGGATCGTTTTGGTCACCATGGACTCAGTTGTTATCGGAGCGCGGGCCGCTTGTATCGCCACGGTGCTCTCAATGATATAGTCCGTCGCGCTCTGGTCACAGCCTCCATCCCTGCACAACTGGAACCCTCCGGTTTGTTCAGGGATGACGGCAAGAGGCCGGACGGGATGACTATAGTACCGTGGACGATGGGTCGCGCACTGGTGTGGGACGTGACTTGCGTTGATACGTTGGCTGCGTCCCACCTACCGGGCTCGTGCCAAAAGGCGGGTGCAGCTGCCGAATCCGCTCAGTTGCTTAAGCGCCGCAAATACTCTGCCATTTCTAAGGAATATATTTTTGCGGCGCTTGCTTTTGAGACTCTGGGTCCATGGTCATCGGACACGAAAAATTTTGTAAATGTCGTGTCCCAAAAATTGATCCACGCCTCTGGTGACCAAAGAGCTGGCGCTTATTTAGCCCAAAGGCTTAGCCTCGCTATTCAGAGAGGTAATAGCGCCAGTGTTTTGGGCACCATGCCCATTAGCGATCACTTGGACGGCGTGTATTTTTTGTAAATATAATTAGTAGTAATTTTTTCGCTTTTATATAATATGTAGATCTACTTATGTGAAAAGGGAAAAATAAAACTATCATATTGAATCCTTTATTATCGTGGTATTAATTCTTCCTTACTAATACGTCATAGTGTCCGTGAACTTAGCAGAGCAAGTGCCAGCAGATCAAAAATAAAATGGAGTTCTGTTCGCATGCAGATGAGTTCTATAGTTCCTGATACATTTTAGAGATAGTTCTGGCGAGATAACCGAAAAAACGTCTGTTGAAAAAATGATCTGTTAACTTCCGGTAGCAGATCATTTTCCAGAAAATCAAAAATTAAAGTGTGTTCTGTACGCATCTGGCTGAGTTCTAGAGTTCCCTATACTTTTCAGAGATAGTTCTAGCATTTTTACCTAAAAAAAAGTCGGTTAAAAAAAATGATCTGCTACGGGAAGTTAGCAGAGCATCTGGCAGAAAATAAAATAAAATTCACAGATACGAGTACTTTCTCTAACGAGGCTAAAACTCTGCGTCTTAAGATAGAACAGTAATAAAACTATCACATCTAGCAAATAATTGATCTGAAACTCTCTTAAAACTTCCAGCAGAGCATAGCAGAAGATGACCATGAATCGTCGAAATGAAATAATAACTATAATTAAAAAATTCACTTACAACAGAACCCTCACCCTAGAGACTAGAACTCTTTGGAACTATTTAGACGAGTGACAGGTCTATAGTTTCCATCACAAATCTAAACTAGAACTCTCTTAAAACTTCCAGCAGAGCATAGCAGAAGATGACTATGAATCGTCGAAATGAAATAATAACTATAATTTAAAAAATCACTTACAACAGAACTCTCACCCTAGAGACTAGAACTCTTTGGAACTATTTAGACGAGTGACAGGTCTATAGTTTCCATCACAAATCTAAACTAGAACTCTCTTAAAACTTCCAGCAGAGCATAGCAGAAGATGACCATGAATCGTCGAAATGAAATAATAACTATAATTAAAAAATTCACTTACAACAGAACTCTCACCCTAGAGACTAGAACTCTTTGGAACTATTTAGACGAGTGACAGGTCTATACTTTCCATCACAAATCTAAACTAGAACTCTCTTAAAACTTCCAGCAGAGCACAGCAGAAGATGACCATGAATCGTCGAAATGAAATAATAACTATAATTAAAAAATTCACTTACAACAGAACTCTCACCCTAGAGACTAGAACTCTTTGGAACTATTTAGACGAGTGACAGGTTTATACTTTCCATTACAAATCTAAACTAGAACTCTCTTAAAACTTCCAGCAGAGCATAGCAGAAGATGACCATGAATCGTCGAAATGAAATAATAACTACAATTTAAAAATTTCGCTGACACCAGAACTCTCACCCTAGAGACTAGAACTCTTTGGAACTATTTAGACGAGTGAAAGGTCTATACTTTCCATCACAAATCTAAACTAGAACTCTCTTAAAACTTCCAGCAGAGCATAGCAGAAGATGACCATGAATCGTCGAAATGAAATAATAACTATAATTAAAAAATTCACTTACAACAGAACTCTCACCCTAGAGACTAGAACTCTTTGGAACTATTTAGACGAGTGACAGGTCTATAGTTTCCATCACAAATCTAAACTAGAACTCTCTTAAAACTTCCAGCAGAGCATAGCAGAAGATGACTATGAATCGTCGAAATGAAATAATAACTATAATTAAAAAAAATCACTTACAACAGAACTTTCACCCTAGAGACTAGAACTCTTTGGAACTATTTAGACGAGTGACAGGTCTATACTTTCCATCACAAATCTAAACTAGAACTCTCTTAAAACTTCCAGCAGAGCATAGCAGAAGATGACCATGAATCGTCGAAATGAAATAATAACTATAATTAAAAAATTCACTTACAACAGAACTCTCACCCTAGAGACTAGAACTCTTTGGAACTATTTAGACGAGTGACAGGTCTATAGTTTCCATCACAAATCTAAACTAGAACTCTCTTAAAACTTCCAGCAGAGCATAGCAGAAGATGACCATGAATCGTCGAAATGAAATAATAACTATAATTAAAAAATTCACTTACAACAGAACTCTCACCCTAGAGACTAGAACTCTTTGGAACTATTTAGAAGAGTGACAGGTCTGTAGTTTCCATTACAAATCTAAACTAGATCTCTCTTAAAACTTCCAGCAGAGCATAGCAGAAGATGACCATGAATCGTCGAAATGAAATAATAACTACAATTTAAAAATTTCGCTGACACCAGAACTCTCACCCTAGAGACTAGAACTCTTTGGAACTATTTAGACGAGTGAAAGGTCTATACTTTCCATCACAAATCTAAACTAGAACTCTCTTAAAACTTCCAGCAGAGCATAGCAGAAGATGACCATGAGTCGTCGACATGAAATAATAACTATAATTAAAAAATTCACTTACAACAAAACTCTCACCCTAGAGACTAGAACTCTTTGGAACTATTTAGAAGAGTGACAGGTCTATAGTTTCCATCACAAATCTAAACTAGAACTCTCTTAAAACTTCCAGCAGAGCATAGCAGAAGATGACCATGAATCGTCGAAATGAAATAATAACTACAATTTAAAAATTTCGCTGACACCAGAACTCTCACCCTAGAGACTAGAACTCTTTGGAACTATTTAAAAGAGTGAAAGGTCTATACTTTCCATAACAAATCTTAACTAGAACTCTCTTAAAACTTCCAGCAGAGCATAGCAGATGATGACCATGAATCGTCGAAATGAAATAATAACTACAATTTAAAAATTTCGCTGACACCAGAACTCTCACCCTAGAGACTAGAACTCTTTGGAACTATTTAGACGAGTGACAGGTCTCTACTTTCCAACACAAATCTAAACTAGAACTCTCTTAAAACTTCCAGCAGAGCATAACAGAAGATGACCATGAATCGTCGAAATGAAATAATAACTACAATTTAAAAATTTCGCTGACACCAGAACTCTCACCCTAGAGACTAGAACTCTTTGGAACTATTTAGACGAGTGTCAGGTCTATACTTTCCGTCACAAATCTAAACTTAAACTCTCTTAAAACTTCCAGCAGAGCATAGCAGAAGATGACCATGAGTCGTCGACATGAAATAATAACTATAATTAAAAAATTCACTTACAACAAAACTCTCACCCTAGAGACTAGAACTCTTTGGAACTATTTAGAAGAGTGACAGGTCTGTAGTTTCCATTACAAATCTAAACTAGATCTCTCTTAAAACTTCCAGCAGAGCATAGCAGAAGATGACCATGAATCGTCGAAATGAAATAATAACTACAATTTAAAAATTTCGCTGACACCAGAACTCTCACCCTAGAGACTAGAACTCTTTGGAACTATTTAGACGAGTGAAAGGTCTATACTTTCCATCACAAATCTAAACTAGAACTCTCTTAAAACTTCCAGCAGAGCATAGCAGAAGATGACCATGAGTCGTCGACATGAAATAATAACTATAATTAAAAAATTCACTTACAACAAAACTCTCACCCTAGAGACTAGAACTCTTTGGAACTATTTAGAAGAGTGACAGGTCTATAGTTTCCATCACAAATCTAAACTAGAACTCTCTTAAAACTTCCAGCAGAGAATAGCAGAAGATGACCATGAATCGTCGAAATGAAATAATAACTACAATTTAAAAATTTCGCTGACACCAGAACTCTCACCCTAGAGACTAGAACTCTTTGGAACTATTTAAAAGAGTGAAAGGTCTATACTTTCCATAACAAATCTTAACTAGAACTCTCTTAAAACTTCCAGCAGAGCATAGCAGATGATGACCATGAATCGTCGAAATGAAATAATAACTACAATTTAAAAATTTCGCTGACACCAGAACTCTCACCCTAGAGACTAGAACTCTTTGGAACTATTTAGACGAGTGACAGGTCTCTACTTTCCAACACAAATCTAAACTAGAACTCTCTTAAAACTTCCAGCAGAGCATAACAGAAGATGACCATGAATCGTCGAAATGAAATAATAACTACAATTTAAAAATTTCGCTGACACCAGAACTCTCACCCTAGAGACTAGAACTCTTTGGAACTATTTAGACGAGTGACAGGTCTATACTTTCCATCACAAATCTAAACTAGAACTCTCTTAAAACTTCCAGCAGAGCATAGCAGAAGATGACCATGAATCGTCGAAATGAAATAATAACTATAATTAAAAAATTCACTTACAACAGAACTCTCACCCTAGAGACTAGAACTCTTTGGAACTATTTAGACGAGTGACAGGTCTATAGTTTCCATCACAAATCTAAACTAGAACTCTCTTAAAACTTCCAGCAGAGCATAGCAGAAGATGACCATGAATCGTCGAAATGAAATAATAACTATAATTAAAAAATTCACTTACAACAGAACTCTCACCCTAGAGACTAGAACTCTTTGGAACTATTTAGAAGAGTGACAGGTCTGTAGTTTCCATTACAAATCTAAACTAGATCTCTCTTAAAACTTCCAGCAGAGCATAGCAGAAGATGACCATGAATCGTCGAAATGAAATAATAACTACAATTTAAAAATTTCGCTGACACCAGAACTCTCACCCTAGAGACTAGAACTCTTTGGAACTATTTAGACGAGTGAAAGGTCTATACTTTCCATCACAAATCTAAACTAGAACTCTCTTAAAACTTCCAGCAGAGCATAGCAGAAGATGACCATGAGTCGTCGACATGAAATAATAACTATAATTAAAAAATTCACTTACAACAAAACTCTCACCCTAGAGACTAGAACTCTTTGGAACTATTTAGAAGAGTGACAGGTCTATAGTTTCCATCACAAACCTAAACTAGAACTCTCTTAAAACTTCCAGCAGAGCATAGCAGAAGATGACCATGAATCGTCGAAATGAAATAATAACTACAATTTAAAAATTTCGCTGACACCAGAACTCTCACCCTAGAGACTAGAACTCTTTGGAACTATTTAAAAGAGTGAAAGGTCTATACTTTCCATAACAAATCTTAACTAGAACTCTCTTAAAACTTCCAGCAGAGCATAGCAGATGATGACCATGAATCGTCGAAATGAAATAATAACTACAATTTAAAAATTTCGCTGACACCAGAACTCTCACCCTAGAGACTAGAACTCTTTGGAACTATTTAGACGAGTGACAGGTCTCTACTTTCCAACACAAATCTAAACTAGAACTCTCTTAAAACTTCCAGCAGAGCATAACAGAAGATGACCATGAATCGTCGAAATGAAATAATAACTACAATTTAAAAATTTCGCTGACACCAGAACTCTCACCCTAGAGACTAGAACTCTTTGGAACTATTTAGACGAGTGACAGGTCTATACTTTCCGTCACAAATCTAAACTTAAACTCTCTTAAAACTTCCAGCAGAGCATAGCAGAAGATGACCATGAGTCGTCGACATGAAATAATAACTATAATTAAAAAATTCACTTACAACAAAACTCTCACCCTAGAGACGAGAACTCTTTGGAACTATTTAGAAGAGTGACAGGTCTGTAGTTTCCATTACAAATCTAAACTAGATCTCTCTTAAAACTTCCAGCAGAGCATAGCAGAAGATGACCATGAATCGTCGAAATGAAATAATAACTACAATTTAAAAATTTCGCTGACACCAGAACTCTCACCCTAGAGACTAGAACTCTTTGGAACTATTTAGACGAGTGAAAGGTCTATACTTTCCATCACAAATCTAAACTAGAACTCTCTTAAAACTTCCAGCAGAGCATAGCAGAAGATGACCATGAGTCGTCGACATGAAATAATAACTATAATTAAAAAATTCACTTACAACAAAACTCTCACCCTAGAGACTAGAACTCTTTGGAACTATTTAGAAGAGTGACAGGTCTATAGTTTCCATCACAAATCTAAACTAGAACTCTCTTAAAACTTCCAGCAGAGAATAGCAGAAGATGACCATGAATCGTCGAAATGAAATAATAACTACAATTTAAAAATTTCGCTGACACCAGAACTCTCACCCTAGAGACTAGAACTCTTTGGAACTATTTAAAAGAGTGAAAGGTCTATACTTTCCATAACAAATCTTAACTAGAACTCTCTTAAAACTTCCAGCAGAGCATAGCAGAAGATGACTATGAATCGTCGAAATGAAATAATAACTATAATTATGAAAATCACTTACAACAGAACTCTCACCCTAGAGACTAGAACTCTTTGGAACTATTTAGACGAGTGACAGGTCTATAGTTTCCATCACAAATCTAAACTAGAACTCTCTTAAAACTTCCAGCAGAGCATAGCAGAAGATGACCATGAATCGTCGAAATGAAATAATAACTATAATTAAAAAATTCACTTACAACAGAACTCTCACCCTAGAGACTAGAACTCTTTGGAAATATTTAGAGGAGTGACAGGTCTATAGTTTCCATCACAAATCTAAACTAGAACTCTCTTAAAACTTCCAGCAGAGCATAGCAGAAGATGACCATGAATCGTCGAAATGAATTAATAACTACAATTTAAAAATTTCGCTGACACCAGAACTCTCGCTCTAGAAGCCATAACTCTTCGGAACTATTCAGACGAATTATAGGTCTATAGTATCCGATAGAATGCAAACCTATCCTAGATGACCTAAAGCCAACATGACCTAACGCCGACATGACCCAACTTAAACATGATCTAACGCCAACATAACCCAACGCCAACATAAACCAACGCCAAGAATACTCAAAGCCTATGTTGGCTTTGAGTATTTTTATTAAAGATTTTTATATAAACCTGTGAAGATGATACTGCCATATTCGCAATTAGAATGCCATAAGCCTATTTTATCGTATTAGTTAACAAATTGCGAAATACGACCCGTATATTCAACCTGAAGCAGACGCTCGGCCGAGCTACATGGTAGGCGGAGTGAGGGGTGTGAGGTTTAATTTTCCTTACGGAATTTTCTGATTCGGTCGCCACGCTCAAAGCCCGCGATTAAAGCTATGCAATAGCTTAAAAATTTCAATATGGCGGCGACTTTTTAAAATTTTAACATCCATTTCCGCTTTTTTGACCGCAGGGAAGCCTAAATATCGATTTTGAACGAAATCGGTCCAATAACAAAGAAATTATATATGGCGGCGACTTTTTAAAATTTTAGCATCCATTTGCGCTTTCTTGACCGCAGGGAAGCCTAAATATCGATTTTGAACGAAATCGGTGCAATAACAAAGAATTTCAATATGGCGGCGACTTTTTAAAATTTTGGCATCGATTTCCGCTTTCTTGACCGCAGGGAAGCCTAAATATCGATTTTGAACGAAATCGGTCCAATAACAAAGAATTTCAATATGGCGGCGACTTTTTAAAATTTTAGCATCCATTTCCGCTTTCTTGACCGCAGGGAAGCCTAAATATCGATTTTGAACGAAATCGGTGCAATAACAAAGAATTTCAATATGGCGGCGACTTTTTAAAATTTTAGCATCCATTTCCGCTTTCTTGACCGCAGGGAAGCCTAAATATCGATTTAGAACGAAATCGGTCCAATAACAAAGAATTTCAATATGGCGGTGACTTTTTAAAATTTTGGCATCCATTTCCTCTTTCTTGACCGCAGGGAGGCCTAAATATCGATTTTGAAAGGAATCGGCCCAATAACAAAAAATTTCATCAAGGCGTCAACTTAAACTATAGATCTGAAACACATTAATGTTAGGATAGATTAGTTTATCTCAATTAAACTTTCCTACCTACTAAAGTAGTATTTATGGTAGGTTTTCGTGCTTTTTTACTAATTTTTACCTATTCCTACGAAAAAAACTTATCGACTTTTAAAGATTTATTTCATTTCGACGAGTAATGGTCATTTTCTGCTATGCTCTGCTGGAAGTTTTAAGAGAGTTCCAGTTTAGGTTTGGTGTGAATACTATTGACCTATTACACGTCTAAATAGTTCCGAAGAGTGATGGCTTCTAGAGCGAGAGTTCTGGTGTCAGCGAAATTTTTAAATTGTAGTTATTATTTCATTTCGACGATTCATGGTCATCTTCTGCTATTCTCTGCTGGAAGTTTTAAGAGAGTTCTAGTTTAGATTTGTGATGGAAACTATAGACCTGTCACTCGTCTAAATAGTTCCAAAGAGTTCTAGTCTCTAGGGTGAGAGTTCTGTTGTAAGTGATTTTTTTAATTATAGTTATTATTTCATTTCGACGATTCATAGTCATCTTCTGCTATGCTCTGCTGGAAGTTTTAAGAGAGTTCTAGTTTAGATTTGTGATGGAAAGTATAGACCTTTCACTCGTTTAAATAGATCCAAAGAGTTCTAGTCTCTAGGGTGAGAGTTCTGTTGTAAGTGAATTTTTTAAATTGTAGTTATTATTTCATTTCGACGATTCATGGTCATCTTCTGCTATGCTCTGCTGGAAGTTTTAAGAGAGTTCTAGTTTAGATTTGTGATGGAAACTACAGACCTGTCACTCGTCTAAATAGTTCCATAGAGTTCTAGTCTCTAGGGTGAGAGTTCTGGTGTCAGCGAAATTTTTAAATTGTAGTTATTATTTCATTTCGACGATTCATGGTCATCATCTGCTATGCTCTGCTGGAAGTTTTAAGAGAGTTCTAGTTTAGATTTGTGATGGAAACTATAGACCTGTCACTCGTCTAAATAGTTCCAAAGAGTTCTAGTCTCTAGGGTGAGAGTTCTGGTGTCAGCGAAATTTTTAAATTGTAGTTATTATTTCATTTCGACGATTCATGGTCATCTTCTGCTATGCTCTGCTGGAAGTTTTAAGAGAGTTCTAGTTAAGATTTGTAATGGAAACTACAGACCTGTCACTCGTCTAAATAGTTCCAAAGAGTTCTAGTCTCTAGGGTGAGAGTTCTGTTGTAAGTGAATTTTTTAATTATAGTTATTATTTCATTTCGACGATTCATGGTCATCTTCTGCTATGCTCTGCTGGAAGTTTTAAGAGAGTTCTAGTTTAGATTTGTGATGGAAAGTATAGACCTTTCACTCGTTTAAATAGTTCCAAAGAGTTCTAGTCTCTAGGGTGAGAGTTCTGTTGTAAGTGAATTTTTTAAATTGTAGTTATTATTTCATTTCGACGATTCATGGTCATCTTCTGCTATGCTCTGCTGGAAGTTTTAAGAGAGTTCTAGTTTAGATTTGTGATGGAAAGTATAGACCTGTCACTCGTCTAAATAGTTCCAAGGAGTTCTAGTCTCTAGGGTGAGAGTTCTGGTGTCAGCGAAATTTTTAAATTGTAGTTATTATTTCATTTCGACGATTCATGGTCATCTTCTGCTATGCTCTGCTGGAAGTTTTAAGAGAGTTCTAGTTTAGATTTGTGATGGAAACTATAGAACTGTCACTCGTCTAAATAGTTCCAAAGAGTTCTAGTCTCTAGGGTGAGAGTTCTGTTGTAAGTGATTTTTTTAATTATAGTTATTATTTCATTTCGACGATTCATGGTCATCTTCTGCTATGCTCTGCTGGAAGTTTTAAGAGAGTTCTAGTTTAGATTTGTGATGGATACTATAGACCTGTCACTCGTCTAAATAGTTTCAAAGAGTTCTAGTCTCTAGGGTGAGAGTTCTGTTGTAAGTGATTTTTTTAATTATAGTTATTATTTCATTTCGACGATTCATGGTCATCTTCTGCTATGCTCTGCTGGAAGTTTTAAGAGAGTTCTAGTTTAGATTTGTGATGGAAACTTTAGAGCTGTCAGTCCTCTAAATAGTTCCAAAGAGTTGGAGTCTCTAGGGTAAGAGTTCTGGTGTCAGCGAAATTTTTAAATTGTAGTTATTATTTCATTTCGACGATTCATGGTCATCTTCTGCTATGCTCTGCTGGAAGTTTTAAGAGAGTTCTAGTTTAGATTTGTGATGGAAACTACAGACCTGTCACTCGTCTAAATAGTTCCAAAGAGTTCTAGTCTCTAGGGTGAGAGTTCTGGTGTCAGCGAATATTTTAAATTGTAGTTATTATTTCATTTCGACGATTCATGGTCATCTTCTGCTATGCTCTGCTAGAAGTTTTAAGAGAGTTCTAGTTTAGATTTGTAATGGAAAGTATAGACCTTTCACTCGTCTAAATAGTTCCAAAGAGTTCTAGTCTCTAGGGTGAGAGTTCTGTTGTAAGTGAATTTTTTAATTATAGTTATTATTTCATTTCGACGATTCATGGTCATCTTCTGCTATGCTCTGCTGGAAGTTTTAAGAGAGTTCTAGTTTAGATTTGTGATGGAAAGTATAGACCTGTCACTCGTCTAAATAGTTCCAAAGAGTTCTAGTCTCTAGGGTGAGAGTTCTGGTGTCAGCGAAATTTTTAAATTGTAGTTATTATTTCATTTCGACGATTCATGGTCATCTTCTGCTATGCTCTGCTGGAAGTTTTAAGAGAGTTCTAGTTTAGATTTGTAATGGAAACTACAGACCTGTCACTCGTCTAAATAGTTCCAAAGAGTTCTAGTCTCTAGGGTGAGAGTTCTGTTGTAAGTGAATTTTTTAATTATAGTTATTATTTCATTTCGACGATTCATGGTCATCTTCTGCTATGCTCTGCTGGAAGTTTTAAGAGAGTTCTAGTTTAGATTTGTGATGGAAACTATAGACCTGTCACTCTTCTAAATAGTTCCAAAGAGTTCTAGTCTCTAGGGTGAGAGTTCTGTTGTAAGTGATTTTTTTAATTATAGTTATTATTTCATTTCGACGATTCATGGTCATCTTCTGCTATGCTCTGCTGGAAGTTTTAAGAGAGTTCTAGTTTAGATTTGTGATGGAAACTTTAGAGCTGTCACTCCTCTAAATAGTTCCAAAGAGTTGGAGTCTCTAGGGTAAGAGTTCTGGTGTCAGCGAAATTTTTAAATTGTAGTTATTATTTCATTTCGACGATTCATGGTCATCTTCTGCTATGCTCTGCTGGAAGTTTTAAGAGAGTTCTAGTTTAGATTTGTGATGGAAACTACAGACCTGTCACTCGTCTAAATAGTTCCAAAGAGTTCTAGTCTCTAGGGTGAGAGTTCTGGTGTCAGCGAATATTTTAAATTGTAGTTATTATTTCATTTCGACGATTCATGGTCATCTTCTGCTATGCTCTGCTAGAAGTTTTAAGAGAGTTCTAGTTTAGATTTGTAATGGAAAGTATAGACCTTTCACTCGTCTAAATAGTTCCAAAGAGTTCTAGTCTCTAGGGTGAGAGTTCTGTTGTAAGTGAATTTTTTAATTATAGTTATTATTTCATTTCGACGATTCATGGTCATCTTCTGCTATGCTCTGCTGGAAGTTTTAAGAGAGTTCTAGTTTAGATTTGTGATGGAAAGTATAGACCTTTCACTCGTCTAAATAGTTCCAAAGAGTTCTAGTCTCTAGGGTGAGAGTTCTGTTGTAAGTGAATTTTTTAATTATAGTTATTATTTCATTTCGACGATTCATGGTCATCTTCTGCTATGCTCTGCTGGAAGTTTTAAGAGAGTTCTAGTTTAGATTTGTGATGGAAAGTATAGACCTGTCACTCGTCTAAATAGTTCCAAAGAGTTCTAGTCTCTAGGGTGAGAGTTCTGGTGTCAGCGAAATTTTTAAATTGTAGTTATTATTTCATTTCGACGATTCATGGTCATCTTCTGCTATGCTCTGCTGGAAGTTTTAAGAGAGTTCTAGTTTAGATTTGTAATGGAAAGTATAGACCTGTCACTCGTCTAAATAGTTCCAAAGAGTTCTAGTCTCTAGGGTGAGAGTTCTGTTGTAAGTGAATTTTTTAATTATAGTTATTATATCATTTCGACGATTCATGGTCATCTTCTACTATGCTCTGCTGGAAGTTTTAAGAGAGTTTCAGATCAATTATTTGCTAGATGTGATAGTTTTATTACTGTTCTATCTTAAGACGCAGAGTTTTAGCCTCGTTAGAGAAAGTACTCGTTTCTGTGAATTTTATTTTATTTTCTGCCAGATGCTCTGCTAACTTCCCGTAGCAGATCATTTTTTTTAACCGACTTTTTTTTAGGTAAAAATGCTAGAACTATCTCTGAAAAGTATAGGGAACTCTAGAACTCAGCCAGATGCGTACAGAACACACTTTAATTTTTGATTTTCTGGAAAATGATCTGCTACCGGAAGTTAGCAGATCATTTTTTCAACAGACGTTTTTTCGGTTATCTCGCCAGAACTATCTCTAAAATGTATCAGGAACTATAGAACTCATCTGCATGCGAACAGAACTCCATTTTATTTTTGATCTGCTGGCACTTGCTCTGCTAAGTTCACGGACACTACGTCATACTAATAATTATAAATGCGAAAGTTTGTCTGTTTGTTGGTTTGTCCTTCAATCACGCCGCAACAGAGCTACGGATCGACGTGATTTTTTGCATAGGTATATTTGAGGACCTGGAGAGTGACATAGGCTCCTTTTTATCCCGGACGATGAAAGAGTTCCCGAGGGATTTTGAAAACTACATCCACGCGGGCGAAGTCGCGCGCATCAGCCAGTCTATAATTGACCGAGCGAAGCGAGGTCTCTGAGTCTACTGGAGTGAATTTGCACTTGTCCGTCCGTCCGTCCGTCCGTCCGTCTGTCAGAGCCTTATAACTTTTGAATTACTGAACGTAATTACTTCAAATTTAGATATAATATGTAAACTGATGGCCTTCAGCCGAATATTGGATAAAAAATTATAAAAACCTTTATTTCAGGGGGGCTCTCATAGAAGTGAATGCGAAGTAAAAAAAAAATATCGCGTTACATAAAATTGTTACGTATCATTTTAAAGATAATTTTGAACTGAGTACAAAATTTTTTTTTTTAATTTTTCCCTTAAAATTGACGAAATGGGGGGCTTTCAAAGTGGCGATTTTATACGCTCGCTTGAAGACGCTCTCTAAGAAAATCCGCTATGGATTTTCAAACTGATTTTATTTTTTTAGGTCACTTATATCCTGTACTTGAACAACAAATACTAAAATTATATGAATATTATAAAGAAACGAGATTATTTAATTTTTAATGGGCATCAGTAATTCATAAAGCATCAACATAGCTTCACAATAATGCTAATAGATGGCGCAGTCAGTAACTATTCCCATGGAACTACGAATTACGACTACGACCTATCCCAAAAACAGTTTTGCGTCGACCATTATTATTTAGTTACTTATTATAATACAATAATTGTATTGTAATTTTTTTTGTACCATATTATTCAATTAAAATTATTTTTTAGTTAAATTTTAGTTAAATATTGCATATTTTCTATTCGCGTCGATAGATGACGATTTGTACAGATGCCCGTAACCCGGTTTCACTCGTTAGTACCTACATAATAATTCAATGTTTTCACTAACGTTCCCTAACCTTTACAGGCTACCTATAAGTTAGGTGATTGATGTTTTCTGTCAACTTATTTATCACGATCCTGTACGGGACACCTAAAAGGATATTGGGACGGATGTTAGGACTTAGGATTGTATTTAGGAGCTACCTACGTTAAGAGACTCCTACTTAGGGGATGATTTAGGTATGTTTGGTGAAAACGGGCATAATAATAATGTCAGTTTTGGTTATCATGTGTATCGATTGAATGAATAATCATGGGATACCGTTACCGCGAGGTCTCAGTTCGGGGCGAACCACTAGTAAATTTAGTTTTAGCTCTGTTATAGCGTTATTGAAGGACAAATCGATGGGTCCTACGTATACTGGTGCAAGTGCAAAAACATAACTTTACAGGAGAGTGATTTAAAGGTTCTAAAGCTTGTAACTTTGACATAACCGTATAGAAATATTTGAAATTTTGTAATGTTATTTTGGAATAGTATAGGAATAAAACTGCATAATTAAAATTAATAATTTTTTTATACTTTAGAAAATAGCCTCACTTGTATTTGTGTAACTTGTTTTTCTAATTACATTAAAACATGTAAACTGGTATAAGTGGCCACTTGTACCAGTGTATAGTGTACTTTATGATTTTTGCAAATTAAAGATTAGAGGAAGAACAAACATTATAATAATATTACATGCATGTTTTTGTATATCATCAAATTATTAAGGCTTATCATACTGAAAATAATTTTCTTTTAACTAATTTTAGCACTTACACCAATTTACTTAGTACTGATAACTCCTTGTGTTAATTTATCTATGTAGTACTCTGGTCGTAAACATGATTAATTATAAGGTTTGCTGACACGTAATTAGTTATTTGTTTTAGAAAATACTTACATTTTCATCATTCAAAAGTAATTAAGTGTCAAAATGTATTTTTTAAATTTTTTTTGGAACAAAAATAATAATTAAAATAAAAGTAACGGATTCCAGATTTTATATTTTGATAAACTAATCAACGTGGTTTGTTAGAATTTTGGAATAACCATCTTACTTAGGAATAATCGTAACCTGTATTAGTTACCTATTAATTAGGTACCTAGTAAGTTTGCTGGTTAACAGCAGCTTCCTTAAGAGTACAAAATATTGTCTTCGTATCTGAACAACAATCTTAATAGTGGTAGAAATTGTTTAATTATAAAAAAGAAAGATTCTTAATTTGGATAGCTTTAAAAAAAAGACTACAGTGTCCTCAGATCTTATTTAAATTATTATAAAACGCACGGTATCGCTAAGGAATTACGTATTTTATGATTTGCAAAGATATTGAAGATTTTGATTTTTTTTATCAATTAGTAACAAGGGTTTGTAAGCTAGATCTTACCTATCAATTTTAGTGATACTTTGTACAATTTTTTGGGTGTTACTGCTCAGACATTGTATAGTTTCTGAAGCTCCTTCTTCAAAATCATATTTATAATTAAGCATAACTATTGACTTGTACTATAATTTCACAAATATTCCACATTAAAAGCTAGTTATGCATTAAAACTCCTCTTAAAAATATAAAAAAGGAATGTAAGACTTAAAATTGAAGCATTAGCTATTTTGAAGGAGTCCACTGATCTGGAGTATAAATCAAAACATTTCTGGTTTTTCTTCCAATTACAGAGTGAATGCGATGGCATAACCCATAAATAGGGTGATAACCCTTGTTTTGAATATTACCGACAGCAAGAAATCTACGGGTAATGTTCACATTAAATTTCCAAGCTCAGTACAGATTCATAATATTGGAAAATGATTCTACTTCGATTCTGGTCACCACAATTATCCGACAAGAATATTGTAAACGTTTCGCCTCCTTCTTTAACCTTTATACAAATAAAATCAAATACACAGCTGGATATTTCATTTGCGTCTTGTAGCAGTATGTACGTCACAACAATAATAATTCCCTTGATAAACAGCCATACTAAATGATGTTAAGTTGCAAAAATTGAATTTTCTTTTATAAAAGTGCTGTGTACATGACTGTAAATTTTGTATTTTTACAAGTCAAAAGTAACAGTGACTACCGTTTTATGATTTTAGATATTATCACTGTTACTGAAAAAAAATATATATGTAAACCTTAAAAATTCAATACGTAAAGTGAAATCCATCGCAGTTATACCAGTGTTGGATGTTCACGCTTTAACGTCGCCGCGCGTAAACTGGAGTAAAGGTCATTTGCACTCGCGTGCTGCATTAAACACAACTACGTACATTGGTGTAAGTAACTTACAACAGTGTAGACGGTTGTCTGGCAAAAATAATGTCACTTACATCAGTTTACAAGTTTATGAAACTAATAGATATTTTAAGATAAATTTTACAGGGTACAAAATATAAGTTATTTTAAGGCTGTTGCCGCAAAAATCAGTTTTCCAGATTTTGCGGGTTACACCAGTATACGTAGGACCCGTCGAAATCAACAAACAAATAGATACTTACTACATTTTTATATTAGTAGGATAGGATGCGAAAGTGTGTCTGGCAATTTCTCTGTCTTTTTGATCGCTGAACCGATTATGAAGAAATTCTGCACAAAGATAGAGAGCTTGCATCGAGGAAACGAACTAAGGCTACCTTATTAAAATTCAAATTCAAATCATTTATTTGCCAGATTGAGTTGGGTACATCTAAGATCTTAAACAATTATAATACACGCGCTTCAATCCGCCACAGAGTAGCATGCAAGTAATTATTAGTTACATAGTTAAATAAGTGCCCTTATAACTAAGTAACATGATTAATTTCAATTACTGAAAAGGTACCAAGAAATTGTTTATAAAAATATATCGAGTATAATTTTTTTTTTCTTGCAACCATTTCTTAAGTTTAAGATTAAATTTTTTTTTCTGGGAGCATCCTAATTTTTGCGAGTATTTTATTAAAAATCTTTATGCACATAGCGTAACAATTTTTCCGACACAGTGTCGTTGTTGAAATTCTCTCAAAAATTAATTTATTCACATTTCTCATAGTTTTACATCTTTTGCCTTGGTTAAATAATTATGAATTAATGAACCATCATCTGATGATTAATTCATATCCGGTGTATAAAACACTTGGACGATTTAGAACTGGTCGTAGTACTATTATATATTCTGTGACTGGACTTAGTATAAAGCAGATTTAGTACTAAATAAGTTCTGCCACTTTCCGTGGGGATGGTAAACACGTACAGCACTCACGCACATCTTTTGTAAAACACTAAAATGTCTCGATGAGCGCACACTATCGCAAAAGCTATCACGCTTACAGAAAATGAACACACAAGTAAATAATTACTTTACTACATCATTGTTCAACAGCACACTAGCGCAAAATACTAGTGATGGGTATATGTGTGTGTGTGGTAGTATGTGTAAAGATCATTTAATTGAGTGACATGTTTGGAATGCAATGAATGAAAGTACCTAATTATTGTTGTTACTGATAATGTTATGAATCAAAATGTAAATATGCCAATCAACTTGATTTTCTACAGAATACCTAGCTGAACATTTCTATATTACAATAATTAAGGTAGACAGGTTACAGTGAGAGTGATACCTACTACTTTTAAATAATTGATGTGCAACATATTTCCTCTCACTTTCCTGCAATCTGTGGGAGTAATTTCGTGAAATGGGACGTTCATAATTGGCGGAGTAATCATGTAAAAAAAAAACATTCAGTCGAATTGAGAACCTCCTCCTTTTTGAAGTTGGTTAAAAATACAACACTCTTTTAGATGACTTGGGTAAAAGCAAAACTATCCTGTAGTGAAAGCTTTCATAGACGAATGATATTTACTACAAGCATCAGCCACATCACTAGTCCAGCCAGTAGGTTTTATACGATACGAGATTTAGGTTGCTAGGCAACCTAGCAACCTAAGTCTGGTATCGTACGTAAATCTGTCGTGTAATTAACATATTTTAATTTGCAATAACAAATATTGATGTCAATAATTAAGATAAAAACTATCGTTTAAGTTGGACCAAATTAAAGATAGTTACGAAGTTAAGTCAAAATCGGTTCAGTAGTTTTCGAGTTTATCCCGAACATACATTGTGACATGAGATATATAATATATATATATATATATATATATATATATATATATATATATATATATATATATATATATATATATATATATATATATATATATATATATAGAGAGAGAGATTTAAAAGGACTCTGATCCGTTTAATTTTAAGTAGTTTTATCGGTCTTATTACGAAAAATAAGTTCTAATTTTTTCAGGTCTAGGTTATCTATGGTAGAGATATATTCCCAAAGACCATTGTTCGATATAATGAAGCGATCTGAGCTGTACAGCACTTCTGATATCCTTGCAAGTTGCGGTGGACTTCTAGGACTCTTCATGGGTTTTTCTGTGATCAGTATCGTGGAAATTTTGTATTTCTGTATTTTAAGGTAGGTAGAGTCAATATCTGCTTAAAGCTTATAGTGTATGGTGGTCCGCTACCATATAGGATCACCAGCCCGCCTAGCATGCACGTCGAAGTGATATCTCGCGAGGAGAGAGATAGATTTTGTCGATGTAGACTAATTTCTCGTTCGACGAATCCATGTGTGCAACCATGTTAGTGTCGATAGAGATATAGAGATAATACGAGAAAAGGCGTCGACAAAATTTTCTCGCGCGTGCACGCTAGGCGTGCTGATAATGCCGGCATAAACAAACATCATAACATACATCATTATGGGGCTACATCACTATCTCAATATCAAGTTAGAACAGAAAAGTGAGCAGGGCACACGTGGCAACAATTTGCATAATTTTTGTGCAACAGGTTACAAAATATTCAATTAAATAAAACCTCCGAAAATATTATATTGCTCTATTTATAATTATAGAAATAAAAGCTTTAAATATACATGTATTAATATGCCACGGAAAGTAGAATTAAATATCACATGCTTTAACTGTGAAGGAAAACATCGTGAGGAAACCTGCACTCCTGAGTGTTCGCCATAATGTTCTCAAAAGAGTGTGAAGAAGCAAGGTGTCCCGTGTCTGCCAACTTGCATTAGGCCAGCTGCCAGCATGGTGGACTATGACCCATTCTCGGAGGGTAAACCTGCGCTCAGTAGTGAGCCATTGATGGGTTTGCTGATGAACTGAAACAATGAGATTTTATTTTTTAATTTAATTTAAAGCCAAACTTGAAATTCTTGCTGCACTCTTCGTGCTGCTCTTCTCAGGTTAAAGAATTTATTTTCTCAACGAATTTTACAAAATTCACTTATAGAGAAAAACAATTATACAGTTTAAATTTGGCAGTCAGATGCTTATACAATTTACTTTTCGTTCCAAATCTACCCTCAAAAATCCGTCATGGACTCCGGTTGAAGAATGCGATATCGTTGCCACAGTGTAGTTCACACCAGTAAGTTATTTAAATTTATAGTAACTTATTAAAATCATTTGAGCAAATTTATATCATGAAGTACATGTTTCTTCAGTTTGCGTTTAAATATATTGAACGAAGTCGCGTTCTTCACCTCCTTCGGTAATCTAAATAAATATAAAAGGCAAAGGTGACTGACTGACTGACTGACTGACTGACTGGTCTATCAACGCACAGCTCTAACCACTGGACGGATCGGGCTGAAATTTTGCACACTGATAGTTATTATGACGTAGACGTCCGCTAAGAAAGGATTTTTGAAAATTCCAACCCCAAGAGGGTTAAATGGGGGTTGAAAGTTTGTATAAAAGTCCGTCATTTATCAAATTATTTTTCATGTAATATCCATGAAACTTGAATTTTTGGGCTTTCGATAAAAAAATAAGAAATACGTGTTTCGCAAATTTTGAAAATTCCACCCCCAAAGTATTCAAATAGGGGATGAAAATTTGTATAAAAGTCCAGATTTTTAAGTTAATTTTCAAGTAATATCCATCAAACTTGGTACTTTAGCTTTCATCTAAATATATAAAAGGCAAAGGTGACTGACTGACTGACTGACTGACTGGTCTATCAACGCACAGCTCTAACCACTGGACGGATCGGGCTGAAATTTTGCACACAGATAGTTATTATGACGTAGACGTCCGCTAAGAAAGGATTTTTGAAAATTCCAACCCCAAGAGGGTTAAATGGGGGTTGAAAGTTTGTATAAATGTCCGTCATTTATCAAATTATTTTTCATGTAATATCCATGAAACTTGAATTTTTGGGCTTTCGATAAAAAAATAAGAAATACGTGTTTCGCAAATTTTGAAAATTCCACCCCCAAAGATTTCAAATAGGGGATGAAAATTTGTATAAAAGTCCAGATTTTTAAGTTAATTTTCAAGTAATATCCATCAGACATGGTACTTTAGCTTTCGGGCTATCGGGCTGAAATTTTACTTAACGTATCTTAACGTGAGCTAACCAACCGCTAAGAAACCATTTTTGAAAATTCAACCTCTAAGGGGGTAAAATAGGGGTTTGAAAAATCGAACTTAATGTGAGCGAAGCCGCGGGCAAAAGCTTTTACCAATAAAAGTCTAACTTAACGTGAGTTAACCAACCGCTAAGAAACCATTTTTGAAAATTCAACCTCTAAGGGGGTAAAATAAGGGTTTAAAAAATCGAACTTAACGTGAGCGAAGCCGCGGGCAAAAGCTAGTTTATTATAAACTTGCACTCCTGCAAACTATATATTGAGATCTCTTCTTATTGAGATCATCTTTTATGAAAATTATCTACAATGTTTTTGTAAACAAACATAATATAGGCACTTTAAGTTTTTATAAACATACACAATGATCATAATCTTTCTTTCCCATAGAATCTGCCGACGGCGGCGTCAAGCTGAAAGATGTGAACCTTCCAAAAATCAAACTGTTCAACAGTCCAAGGAGAAATATTGAAAATACGAGCTCTCTAAGTTCTTTCTTCTTTCTCTCTCAAAGTTCTTTCTTGTAACTTAAATAGAAATATTTAATGGATGTTTATGCTAAAATATATCGTTGTATCCATGAACTGAGATTTTATTTATTTTTTTGTTTGTTTGTTTGTTTTATTTTTTATATTTGTACTTAACAGATAAGTTACGATTTTTTAACGGCACGTGTAACGACCCTAGTCCTTCGTACTAAGGAATTTTTCATGTTTGATAGTACTAAAAATTGTTGATTGAATTTTATCAAAATCGATACAGTAGTTAAGTTACGAGATGTACTTTCACATGAGATCATAAAAATAATAACTTTAGGAACTTCAATTTTCATGTCATATAATTTCAATTTGACGTTGACGCTATTCTGTAGAACAGTATACTATAGGGAAGGTAGACTGCGACCGCAGCGTCGTCGACGAGCGGGTTGCATATAAGACGGAACATTACTTGTGTATTCGGGCATATTATTAAGTTCAGAGACTTAAATATGCACAAACTGTTATATGAGAAATGTGAAGTGGTATGTAGAGACCATAGACGAATGATATTTAGTACCGTAATTGGACTCGCCTCGCAAGATCCTTCCCCTCTGCCACAGTGTATTGGATTCAAATCTCGTGCACTTATAAAAACTGTTTTCGAATCGATTTTATCATTACATGAATCGTTTTCGCACTCGTAGGTGCTCCGTGAAAAATGCTGATCTGAGCGCTTAACATGTGCAGGAATAAGATGAATACCTCAAATTTACAAAAATAGGGAATTACATTCCATTTGGAAGTATTTTTATTGTGATACATGCTTTCTTTCTATTAAACTAGCGGCACGCTATGATGGCCGGTTTGACACATTACAATAGTGATGTGGAATGTCAATTTATTCTCGAACAAAAAACAATTAAGTTTTGTTTTTGTACCTGATTAAATAGGTTTAATAAAACAAAAATGTATATGTTTATTTAATTTATTTGAACGAACTGAATATTTGAATGAAAATGAATATACATACTTTATATGCACACAAGAAACATATGAATACAAAAGATACCAAAAAAGGTGCCACAAAAGGCCATAATTAATCAGATTCGTCCATACTACTATTTTCACTGTCGTCACTGCTATCATCACCTACATTAATAATTATATGTTCGTTTTCTATAATATTATCTATTTTCACATCTCTTTCATAATCTTCCCTTATTAATTTAACAGTTCTATTCACAACCTTTTCCCAGTCTCCTTTAGTCACATGTTCACAAGCTTCTTCTAATAATTTTAGCATTTTTTTTGTGGTAAATGGGGGTTCTGTATTGTGTCTTGCAGCATATCCCTTAATTTGAGCCCACACCAACTCAATCGCATTATACTCACAATGGTAAGGCGGTAACCGTATAACTCTGTGCCCATGTTCTAATGCTATTTCGTCAATGACGTATCGGATCTTGGTTGGTTTGTTTTCTTTTAAAAGACGTACTAATTCCGCTTTTAACATATTCATGTTTGCATCTACGCCATTTTTACGAAGCCATGCGACGATATCAGCTTTCTTTTGGGATTGGGCAGGTGGCTTGTCAATTTGCATCGAGTGGTATGGGGCGTTGTCCATAATTATAATAGATGGTTCAGGGAGGCTACACAACTTTGAGGTAAACCATTCAGTAAACTTTTCTCCATTCATGTCTTCATGATAGTCTCCAGTGGTTTTTGACGCAAAAGCCATGAGAGAACCTTCGACAAACCCGTTGATGGTTCCGGCGTGACAAATTATAAGTCGCGATCCTTTTCCTACAGGAACTTTGGAAGTAGATGCTGCTGTGTCATCGTTCCAAGAACGGCCTACAGTATGGTTAGCATTAAGCCATGTTTCATCCAAGAACACAACATTTTGCCAATTTTTGATTTCTTTCACTTGCCGTAAAAAAGTATACCTTGCCATCGCTATATCAAATCTTTCCATCAATATTTTGCGTTTGTTACATTTTTTGTATCGAAATCCAATGGTCTTCAAAATCTTCGTTAAAGAACTTTCCCCACCGAAGAATAATCCAGCTTCCTTCAGTGAATGCCCCAACTTTTTTCTTGTTGGATACTCCTTCTGTAAATAGTAGCCGTAAACATGTCTTCGGATAGCATCGGCATCAAAGCTATCGATGCCTACGACTGGTTTTGCTCGTTTTCTCTTTTTTGGTGTGTGAAGTTTATTTTCTTCTGTGCCAGTCTCGCCATATTTTTTTTTTAGTTATCCGTCTAACAGTTCGTTGTCCAATATTAAGCGCATCAGCTACGCGTTCAACCACTGACGTTATAGGTAAAATTGGCCCTCCATTTTGAGCTTCACGATCGAAATAGTTACGAAGGCGTATTACGAACTCACGTGTCTGACTATTTAGATCAGTTCTCTGCGTACGTTCGGTCATATCGACGAAATCCACAACAAAGGGCTTGAACAGAGTCCAAATTAACGAGCAAGGGTCAACAGTAATGCAGTATCAATATTTGAAATCCAAAGCCAGGTCAAAACTATATCACAATCGCATTGCACTGACAGTTTATACTTTTCGAAGCAACGTCAATTCGAAACTGCTTTGTTTTGCATTGAGCATTGACGCGAGTTTGCCGGAGGTAGTAGTTGTGCTAGCCAGCGATCCTATGTGACGATCGTATTAGATTCCATTTTTAAAAATTTTCAATTTAGAAAACCAAATGCCGAGTTGTGGTATATATCATATAAAAATAAAAATTTTACCTTTTGTATGAAACAGCTGATATTTTTTTGCGATTTCAGAGGTTTGTCCACATAGTGAAAATTGTTCATATTCACAAGTACATTCACCCCTTAAATGGTGCAAACTGATTTTTCTACACTTGTATACATTTTAGAAATCAATTTAATAAATAAATTTTGAGTCCTAAACCTAAAACTACATTCGATAAAATTTATGAATCTCTGCACATCACTATCGTCAATAAAGTAATACAATTATTTCCTTCAAAGTCGTTATCAATTAATACGGAACTTCATGAGCGGACAAACGTCAAACCGGCCATCATAGCGTGCCGCTAGTGTAAAAATATTTAAAGTAATATCATAAATAATAATCGAGAATTTCATCGTTTAGGTGATCTAGTACGTAATATCTCGTTAAAATCGGAGTGATAGTCGTAAGTTGAGTTGTGACGTAACCACACTCCCCACAAGACTACTTTTTGTTTCTTTTTTAAACAATTTCAACCTTCGACTGCTACAAATAAGGTTTAAATGGGGAGAATTATCTCATGAAATTTTTTAACTATAAAAATAAAATTAATACTTTTTTAAAGGGGAATGCCCACTATCCATACAAATTTGGGCCCATCGCGGACATGCAAAGATTTATTAATGCATTATTTATTTAGGCTTTTTAGTGTATCTTTAATAATAAAATCTGGTTCAGGTGGCCGCCAGACTAATAATATGAGAAATATAGCGTTTTTGTAACCATTTTGGGGTTATGTTTTTGACAGAGAGCTTAATTGTCTGTATTTTTACACTATCCCTGACTTGTTCCTGTTTCAAAATATCACTGTTTATTACTTTAAAACAATAAAACCTACGATTAAAACAACAAATACGCATTTCGCAAGATGACAGACAATAGACATATCAGACCATTCCTAGTTCCATGTATCAGCCAGAGACACCATCTTCAAAAACATGAGTGAAAGGAAATGTCATCTGATCAAAAAATGAATGTTGCCATTTACCATTTCACTCGTAAGTGAAAATATTTATAAGCGATTCTTGAATAATACTCGAACACAATCGGTACTGCAGAGTCACTTAAACATATGAGAGCCGTCTAAACCTGCTGTGTATCGCCTATTCATATCATATTTTGATGTTTTATATCTCCAATCTTGATGACGTAACCTCGCCTCTCTGGACACATTATACATAACTAGTGACCCGCCCCAGCTTCACACGGATAGTAGAGCATATTACGCCTATACTTTGCAATCTCCTTGAAATGTTCCCTAAGTTATATTGAACAGCATGTTGAACAGTATGTAGGCTTATAAAAGAAGTATTGCTCGGCTTATAATATTGTAGCAATGTCAACGCAGCGCTGGGGTGGTCACTGGTCGCATCTTGTGAGCGAGTCTCGTCATTGCCATTGGGTTGAAATCCTCGTATTTATTTTTGCGCGCGTTCGTTTTTATTTTGCGATAGCTCCTAAGATATTCATTTAAATTGTATGGTGTAACGCATTATCATAATGTGCATGAAATGCTTATGGTAACTAACGTATTTAAGTTAATAAGGATTAATACTATTCCGTCTGAATAGATTTCCAATAACCGCATGGTATGTGACCATTTTTTTTAAACTTAAAATGGGTATAGTAAGCTATCCTTAAAAGATAGATATATGCCATCGCGGACTTTTCTGTAAAGACTTATCCCACCATACCACCACCATAAATTGTTTTAATAAATCTAAAAGAGATTAAGCAGCGTTTCCGATGAAAGCTCCCACGCGGCTTGAATTTTTCCGACATTGTCAACAATTATCGTCATATTTCAACTAATTTACACAAAACCTTGATACACTAAAACCTTCCTCATGAATCACCCTATCTATTCATAAAAACCACATGAAAATCCGTTCGGTAGTTTTTGAGTTTATCGCGAACAGACAGACAGACAGACGCGGCGGGGGACTTTGTTTTATAATATGTAGTGATAAGAATTATGAATACACGTCAAGAAATGAACTAAAGGGTTTTACACAATATAGTATACTTTTCAAATATAAATATACACACACCCATTAAACGCTACACAAATCTGATAATAATCGAAAAAATCGACAGTATCGATTAGTATCATGGTTGATGCTGGCAACATTTTAAAGAAAATGGCTACAACTTGGATCACAGACTATAGATTCAGCTTACTCGAGTCATTATAAATACTTTTAATTTATGAAAATGACTGATAATAGTGGCGGGCTTCATAATATTATGATAATTCGTATTTATTTATTTTAAAATGGATCTGTAATTTGGATAAATTCTATCGTGCTGTCCGCGGAGGGCCCAAAAGTTGGCATTCCCCTTTGAACACGCAAGTACAACACGAGACTACTTACTACTATTTTACTTTTGTATAGCAATTTCAACCATCACTACATAGAACTTAGGTTCAGATTCGAAAAATGAATAACAAAAAACAAATTGACAAGCAAAACTGTGTAACGAGACTACTAGTCTAAGATCCGGCTGCAGAATTCACTCTCAAGAGTGCACTCATCAAGTGTTTGCTAAAAACCAAATTTTTACGCATATATTTATGATGAAGAGAACATTTACCAGGTTGCTGCAAAATGTGGTTGCTATTATTTTTAATTAAATTATTGTTAATTGATTTTCCGGAAAAAAAATTCATTCACTGGTTTTTTAAATAAAATATCGTCCTCTTCACGGCAATACCTATATATAAAGACTGAAAAATCACGGATGCCGTTGTGCACTTGGCCGCACCTCTTCGTAGCCAAGTTTATACAGGTATGATTCTGATACATTTATACGTTCATAACGTACATTTATTATTTATATTATATCAAATTAAAGCTAATTATTTCTGTTTATTATGATATACGATTGCTTAGTTAAATCTGGCCGCAAATAAGGGTTGCTGGTTGTTAAAGATGGTAAATATTTAATGTAGAGTGAAAGAGAGTTAGCGCGTATACATAACTAGTCAGACGAGGATAGCGATTGCCAGCTGTACCACCGCGATGATTTTAAAGTCACTGCGCATGCGTCGAATGCTAGTGTTCTCAACTGAACAGCTGCGATATTTTTATTATCACATAAAAAACGCAACATAAAAAGAATTAAAGGTTTAGACTCAACGCACATTCCACCGTTCTGGAAATCTTTCAAACAACAATTTTTGTGGACAGTCTGTTAATTCGATGTGTTTAAATGCCACTGAGTCGGAATGTATCAGATTTTGCGCGGAAAATAATGGCTGGCTGCTATTAGATAGTTTTCTAAAACCAACATGGTTCCTGAGAGACTCAACTCCAACGCAAGTTAAGAGTGTGCTATGTGATTTCATGAACAAATCTTCCGATAATGTCGACGAATCTGATATTTGTAGCGATGAAAGTGATAGCTGTGATGATAGTGTAAATGAGGATTTTTTAAATAAGAGTCACGGAAATATAAGATACATTTTTTAAATTTTTAATTTGCTTAAATGTTTAATTATTATGTAACAGACGGTTGAATACTTGAATAAAATCTAATATTTTCTTTTATATAAGTAAACCAACCATGTTATATAAGTAAAAACCAAGGGGTTTTGTTTTTCATCAATATTGATTTTAGATGTAATTTTAAAATTTGTCATTTTGAAAAGGAAGATTTATTTTGGAGTACCTGTTTATTAAGTCGTTTCTACTACTGTTTGCACCGGTAGTAACATAATGACCACCAAACAACAACAACAACAAACGTACGTACGGTAGTACAAATAAAGTACAGTGGTACCTTATTTAATTAAAAATACTAGCGGTCACATTTTGATAGGCAACATCGTAGATGTATATTCTGCAGCCAGATCTCGTACTATACACCCTATCATTTTGCAAAATTAGATTTTATTACATAGTGCACAAGGTTGCAAACTTTTAAATTTAGTAAAAGTGATGTGACTGCGGTGCGGATCGATAACGATAAAAAAATTATTACTCATTGAAGAAGTATCGAAATTCATCAGCAAGCAATAAACTAAAGAGGATTATAACTAGCAAAAAGCTGAGCTTTGTGAGAGCTCGCGTAGTTTTTCTAACGGGTAATAATTTTTAAGTTAATGGTTATAAAATTATATTTTCTTTGACAGATAACATTTGGATATGAAATTAAATTACTATGTTAAATCACAAATCTATAGGCGTGATAGTTTTTCAGTAAAGTGTACCACAAAATGTACAGCTTGTGGGATAGTTATAGGTCTCGCTCCGCTTGCCCTAATAAAATGTAAATGAACCAATTCATTACATTAAATAAATTCGACAAAAATATCGGAATATTGATATGTATATGTGGGCGCAATTGATTTCCGTTTAATTTATATTAATTATTTAAAAGTATTGTTTTGACTTCCGTTTCCTTTTATTTATTAAAATTAGTTTAATCAAATTGACATTTGACTTTGACAGCGCGGGTACGCCATTTTGCGCGCCATCTTGAAATATTAGTATAAGAAGGCTGTTTCGACGATATGAATTCAGTCTCTACCCAGAGACTCATCCGACTAGTAGATGCCTTCGCGTATAGGTCGTTCTACTTGATTGAGGGTTTGCGATAGCAATCGCTCCCTAATCGAATAAATATTGTCTTTACGCTTAGATTGGTGTTAATGATTAATTAATACTTTGATAGTCTCTGCCCAGAGACTCATTCGACTAGTAGATGCTTTCGTGTCTAGGTCGTTCTATTTGATTGAGGGATTGCGATAGCAATCGTTCCCTAATCGAATAAATATTGTCTGTACGCTTAAATTACTGTAAATGATAAATTAATACTCTGATAGTTTTGATAACTACCCTCATGTTTAGATATTGGTTTGATTAATTAATATTTTGATGTTTTGATAACTACCCTCACGTTTAAATGTTGTTTTGATTAATCAATACTTTGATATTTTTGATAATTACCCTCACGTTCAGATGGTGGTTTGTCTGTCGTGCTGTGGTTATTGGGGATGGTGGCGATGGCTTTAAGTAGGGTTTCAGCGTTTTAAGAGAAGCGTTCTCTTAAAGCCTGATTAGTTTTGAGTAATAATTCTCGCTTCTGGTCTATGGCTAATAAATGTAAAAGAGGGGCTTTTGAGGGTACTTTGTTCGAAGAATAAACATCCTAAGTAATTAAATGATCTTACCACGCTACCTACCCTCGTTGCGCAACAAATATGCCTGACTTTGTTGCCGACGAGGATACCTGTTCCGACATATATATTAAAGCTCCCTTCAATTTTATTTAACTTATGCCGAACGCTAATGTATTGTTTATTAACTAAATGTTGATTTTAGCGGAAACTTTTTAAGTTTTAAGGATAAAATATATAGCCTATATTGTGTAAATTGAGAGTACCCTAATCGGTTCGAATGTTTAGGTGGACAGACGGTTGGACTTGACTAGTGTTATAAACCATTTGCTAAGCTATGCCATGCTGGACCGTTACATACACGCTACTTCCGGATTATACACTAAATACTTTAATTAGAAATAATAATTAGTAATGAGTAAATCTTATTTTGTTATGAATGGTTAATATCGTAATATTTATTATTTTATGTTTTACGAATATATACATCTATGAATTATCTTTAGTTTGTAAAATAGCACTGATACTATTATGATTACTTTGTTGGCAGAATTGTTAGACTATTATACTAAATCGCAGGTATTTGATTGATATTGAGTTGCCTGAATATTTAATTCTTATTTAAATAATTTACTCAGTTCATTATAATTGTAATTTAATTATTTCGTGCAGCATAATTATTTCTGTTTTGTAAAATAGTATTCGGAACACTTAATACTAATAATATTAGTTTGGTTGGCAGTACTGTAAGCCTGTTGTCTGAATCATAATTATGAATAAAAGTGAAGGTACTGGATTAACAGACGTTCATTCTTGTAAAATATTGAAGGTAGAAACTCTGCCCGAAAATATAGTGAAAGTATTTTTATTATCGACTATTATTTCAAGACGCTCCCATGTTCTGTCACACTAGACTATAAGGGTTCCGTGTTGTTTTACTTCGAACCCCTAAAAAGTGTAATGATTAAAAAATATAAATATTGCATTTTTTTAATGTTTTCCTCTTTACGTTATATTATTATGATTTTATTGAATAAGTTGTCACGGCATCGGTTTATGATGCGGAGGAGCAAGTTTTAAGATAATTTTTAGTATAGTTAGTTAATAAGTTTAATATAATAAATAAGTTTAATAGTTAATAAGTTTTAGTAAGTTTAATAGTTTTAAGAGCGGAGCGAGACCTATCACTATCCCACAAACTGTACATTTTGTGGTACACTTCGCTGAAAAACTATCACGCCTATGGATTTGTGATTTAACATTGTAATTTAATTTCTATCCAAATGTGTTATCTGTCAAAAAAAATATAATTTTATAACCATTAACGTAAAAATTATTACCCCTTAGAAAAACTACGCGAGCTCTCACAAAGCTCAGCTTTTTGCTAATTATAATATAATGATTATAGTCTCTAACTTACCACAGTACTACGCGTTCGTTTCAAGTTGAGCCCTGCACCATAGAGTAAAGAAATCTTCACCCCTCGCGCTTCCCCGCACCGCACCTCAAGTCAGACCCACAGTAAAGACACAGTATAAGAAGATGCAGTATAATAGTTTATCTATTGTTAGTACTAGCTGACCTGTCTTAACTATGAATCATCATCATCATCATCATCTCAGCCTGCGGACGTCCACTGCTGAACATAGGCCTTTCCCAGAGAACGCCACCACACCCGGTCCTCAGCCTTCCTCATCCAGCCACTTCCCGCCACCCGCTTTATATCGTCGGTCCAACGTGCTGGAGGGCGCCCCACACTACGCTTACTAGTTCGCGGTCTCCACTCTAGAACTTTTCGGCCCCATCGGCCATCGCTTCTACGACAAGCATGGCCTGCCCACTGCCATTTCAGCTTGCTAATGGTTTGGGCTATGTCGGCGACCTTGGTTCTCTTGCGGATCTCTTCATTCCGAATCCTGTCCTTAAGAGAAACTCCTAACATAGCCCTCTCCATATATGAATATTGAATTCTAATTGGTATATATAATAAAATATATATAAAAAAAGTGTTTATTATTCTAATGCTTTACGATATACAATATTCTTAGTTTTTTTTAACCAAACCTACCAAAACTCCTAATATCCAAAGTTCAATTTAATAAATTGAACTTTTAATGCGTAAACTTAGAATAAGAATTATTATTAAATATTATTTTTGCATGCCTATCCGGCAGATTGTAAGGACTTTTATTATAATGTAACACCATTGTACTACTCAATCTGTGCAAATAAATAATTTGAATTTGAAATTTATTTTTAATAAGCGGTGCTTCGCGAGCGGTTTACTAAGTGGGTCTGACTTGAGGTGCGGTGCGGGGAAGCTCGAGAGAGCTAGGGGAAATTTGTAACGCGTAGTACCACTAGATCAAAGGTGTCAAACTACTGCATATCCTATACTGTGTCCGTACTGTCGGCATGGAACTAGGAATTACGACTACGTCGATTACTTTGCTCTATGGTGCAAGGCTCAACTTGAAACGAACGCGTAGTAAGTACCAATAGACTTGGCGAAACTGTAAGGGTTCCTAGTTGTTTTACTACGGAACCCTAAAAAAAGACGTGTCACGCTAACCAAGTAAAGAGTTAGATGAATAAAATTTTGTTTGAGTGCGTTTTGCTGCTTAAGAAATTTTCTGTTTTTTCTTAGGAAAACTATCGATATAAAATATCGATATGGTAGCATCGCAATTAATTTGTCTGTCTTACACTGTATTTAATCTATATGTGTGCGTAAATGTAATAGTGTTGGGGTTTTTGTTTTTTGTGTGTCATAATGACACAAATGGAATTGATAAAGTGTGCAGTTCTGTGTATGTAGTGTTTCCTCCCCCCCGCACCAAAAGTGGCAGACATTTTTGTTCGTAGCATTAGGCGCGTTACTGGTCCCGTGGTTCATTTGTCAAAGGTAGAGACATACTTTATATCAATTTATTATTAATAAAATACAAGGGGCGATACACGAAATCTATTATGATTTATGAGTGATACCTAATCTGACGTTGGAAGCTGCTTAATAGATGGGGAGCTCTAGCGCCTTGGTGCTTTATGAACCTGTCTTTGGGCTAGCGTCCGACGATTTCAGATGAAGATTGATCTATATCGCGATGCTCTATGCTGAGTGTTGTGTCAACCTGTAGGTTGGATGCCGGGATACGATAAGCTTGGAATGGTCTAATAAACTTGCCAATCCGGGCTATCTGGTCCAGGTGTCTGATTCTACTTTCGAACTTGCTCTTACGTCATGTTGGAGCATGTCATGTTACACGAACTGTCGCATATATCGCCAAGGCCTTGTGAACTCATTACTTCTGACGCTCTAAAAGTTCTTGGGTTGATACGATCACAACATTATAAAGGGTTCTACTACTAGCGATTCACGTGCCACTCTAAAGACATAATTTTAAAATAGGAAGATTAATAGGAATTATAGGGCAGAGATTTTCGTAGGGTACTTAGTTCAGTTACACACGACGTTACGTATATGAAGTATCATGCTAGACCGTAGTCTAGCATGATACTTCATACGTGCGAGGGTACGGAAAATGTATTTAATACTTTTAGGTACATCATGCTTTAGACTTCAAAGTCATGGATAAAATCATCCTGAAGAACGAGTGCACAGTTTCGTTTCAACAGTGTTGAGCTTGGCATACTCGGTACCCTCCAGGGTATGCCAACACTACACTTTCTGGTACGGGGTCGCAACTACAGCACCTTGGGACCTTATCGACCATCAGAACTCTTCTACACTACACTATGTGCCGTCAATACAAGTCGGTAGGTAGGTACTAAAAATTAAAACTCATAAATTATCACGTAGGTAAAGTAGCTAGCTAACTTAAAAAGGCAATGTTGGATGTTACAAACGAACTGCTTTGTTTCTTTTCTTAGATATTATCTCAATCTAAAAAGTAGTTCTTCCGCATAAATGCAAGATGCGGCGCTCGCGAAGTGGGACAAGCAATGCCCGCGGGAAGTTTAGTTTTCAAAAGTGGGGCTGGGTTAATGCGGGAACACGTCTCAAAGACGTCGCAGACCGCCATTATGTGGGGCTGAGCATTTGGTGTTAAAAATATTATTCTGCGAATATAATATTTGGTGACGTATAATTTTAATAACTATAATATTAGATAGACTACTATTATATGATTATTGATAAATGTATCATTATTTGCTATCTTTCTGCACGCCCGTGACGGTGTATGGCTGATTGTTAAGTTACACTTTGTAATTTTGTAACATTATACTGAATTAAAAATTCGTTTCAACCAATCGCTGACTCAATGGTGAAATAAACAAAAAATAAATTGAAAGATTTAAGTTATCTATTAATCGTTTTCAATTTATTTTTTGTAGTAGGTAAGTGCCTTTGTCTATAATATTAGGTATTTATTGTACTAGGAAACTTGTTATTTGTCAGAAATTGTGTGTACATTTTTTGACAACCTACCTAACGTTGGAATCTATACCTATCCAATTTACAGCAAATTGGATAGGTAAAGGAACAAGCCGTTTAACATAGTGTAACGACCCTAGTCCTTCGTACAAAGGAATATTTCATGTTTGATAGTACTAAAAATTGTTGATTAAATTTTATCAAAATCGGTACAGTAGTTAAGTTACGAGATGTACTTTCACATGAGATCATAAAAATAATAATTTTAGGAACTTCAATTTTCATGTCATATAATATCAATTTGACGTTGACGCTATTCTGTAGAACGGTATACTGTAAGGGAAGGCAGCGGCGACCGCAGCGTCGTGATGCGCGGATCGTCTATATGAAAGAACATTGTCCGTGTTTGGGGCATATGTTCAGTGACAAACATGCACATACTGTATTATGAGAAATGTGAAGTGGTATGTAGTGACATACTTTATATCAATTATTATTGATCAAGTACAAGGGGCGATACACGAAATCTATTATGAGTGATACCTAATCTGACGTTGGAAGCTGCTTAATGGATGGGGAGCTCTAGCACCTTGGTGCTTTATGAACCTGTCTTTGGGCTTGCGACCGACGATCTCAGATGAAGATTGATCTATATCGCGATGCTCTATGCTGAGTGTTGTGTCAACCTGTAGGTTGGATGCCGGGATAGGATAAGCTTAGGATGGGCTAATACACTTGCCAGTCCGGGCTGTCTGGTCCAGGTGTCTGATACTACATTCGAACTTGCTCTGACGTTAAGTTGGAGCCTATCACCACTTCGTGGTGACAACCAACTGTTGGGTGCTGAGATAGGATGAAGCTAATGATGGCAATTGCTATTATGGTTTTGTCTGGTTCAGGCGTCTGACACCAACCTCGAACTAGACTCTAACGTTGTTAGAGTCCTTCACCACTCCGTGGTGACTTCACGCAGTATAACTGTTAACATCACGCAGTATAACTATTAACCTACAACCAACTAGGAGGAGCTCACCTCTATAAAAAGTCTCAGTGGATCACACCACTATAAAAAAGTCTTGTGGAAACACACCACGGTTAAAAAAGTGTCTTCAGTGGATCACACCACTTTAAAAAAGTCTTGTGGAGCAAACCACGGTTAAAAAAGCCTCGCACATTGGTGTGTGAGTGAATGATGACAGTGTGGGGGGGGGGCTCATTCTTTGATGGTATTTCAGGGACTTGTAAACAATCCTAATTATTGAAAAATAATTACCCAAAGTAATATAATTATGTATTTTTAAGAAATTTAAGCTGCGATCTCATTGCGTCAATTATTATAATAATACGTTATTGTTTTAATGGACGTAACTGAGTGGTCCTTGATGTACCGTAGGAGCTCACCATCGTGGCGTGCAGGGAGCCAATGATCATCATTTCATTTTTTTACAATGAAATGATGCCATCTTAATTTCGAACGTTGCCTATGGACTCAAACGAACTTGAAGCAACGATGTGTAGTGTAGACGTTCAATGTAATGTTGAATGTCGAGGTGCATAAGTTGCGATGTAGGTTCTTTTGATGTTTACCCATAGAAATAACTGTGTCTCTCGACATCAGTGTTGAGTCTCGTGATAATGGAGCAAACCGGTATCACTCATACTGGATTTTAAATATTCTTTAATATAAACCAATACGGGAACCCATTAAAATCTAATACACGAACTCTAGCATATATCGCCTAGGTCTTGTGAACTCATTACTTCTGACGCTCTAAAAGTCCTTGGGTTAATACGATCACAACATTATAAAGGGTTCTACCACTAGCGAATCACGTGCCACTCTAAAGACATAATTTAAAAATAGAAGATCAATAGGAATAATAGGGTAGAGATTTTCGTAGGGTACTTAGTTCAGTTACAATAGTCCTGAACCTATTGGATTCTATTTATAAAATACACTTTTTACCATGGAAGCATAATTAGGCGCTTTTTCCTGGCAATATAGGTGGGCACTATCTACCTACAAATATTCTGGAAAATGCATTTCCATTTTTAACCACAAAACGATTACAGTTTGGTCCGCTCCGACAAGTAGTGAAGTGCTTAGAGATTACGTTGAAAACGTTTAGATCTAGCAAACTTGAGGCTTGGAAAGCAGCCAAAACTTCAACAAACAACTAAGCATTGAATATTTTTGTATCATTGTGTGCATATTTCTTGGCAAAAATTTTACTAATAGGTAGGTGACTTGACATCTTAGTTTAAATAAGGTGTCCGTTAAGTAGGTATATAGGAACGTTCACTTTATGCCCCTTTTCACCAACTATAGCTAAATCATGGAGGAGCACAGAGGAGTCCCTTTACGGAGGTAGCCCCTAAATACAATCCCTTTACGGTAGACATGACATCGAAGTCCATTCTTTAAACCGTTGCGCTATATGAGGCCTTGAAAAATCTTTTATCGATGTTTATATGGGGAAGCATTCAATGTTTTGATATGCCCTTAGTCAAGCACTAATTTATAGCTGTAAACACAAACATGAACGAACAGGCTGAACTAATTAATTAGGTGGAGTGTGATCCATCTTGACTCTCGTAGATTAGAACACCGTAATTGATACAACTCACGTTTAAGGTTAACGTAAGACAGTAGTATTTCCATAACTCATCATTTCCGGCTTGGCTCTACAAATTGCGTTACGATTAAATGAATTTTAGCGTAATGGTTGGCTAATATTAGTAATACCAATAATTTTTAGTATGTTAAATTTTTTTGGTATTTTAAATAATTAATTTGCAAAACTATAGCATATACTATATAAATAATAGCAAAGTATACTTTTCGGTTCTATTCTTAAGTGTTGAAGCGTGATCAATCACGCTTCAACACCGGCTGCACGCACGCAAAAGTGTCACGTTCCGCCTGAGCCTGAGCGTGCAAGCGAGAGTGCGGAACAAGCGATAGAGAGGCACGATCGGCGCAAGCGTTTGCTTAGAGAGCGCCCGCCGCCGCCCGCCAGTCATCGTCAATGTTTCTTTAGGACGTTATTCCGCAAAACTATCGTCCGTAAACCGAGTTTACAGAACCAATTTTCTTTTTAATTATTTCAAAATACTTAAAATCTTTTTTTAGGTCTATGCTTTTGTGTTTGTTTAATACTCCAAGGGTCTACGTTTTGATAGTATTACTGAAGACAAACTTTTCTGCCACGGGAAAAAAACCATTAAAATTTCATGCTGTATAAACTTTTAGTTAAAAAAGTAGGCATAGTGAAGATTTCAAACATTTGGGATCGATGAAAATCGTTTATAAGTACAGTCATGTGACACAATTCATTCTCTGAAGAATTCAGCAAGTCAATTAGTGATTTATGTAACGAGAAATGAACATGGTATTGAGACTCATGAGCCTAATAGCCGGATGTTAATTAATTATTGCCAAATCATTAATTGTCACAATACAATTATTTGTTATACCTACTCGTATGATTGCTTCTGTAACCTTTAAGTCTACTAATAAATTATTGTTTGAAACCAATAAGACAGGACTTTTTGTCTCATTAATAAGTAAAAAAACCGGACCAGCGCGAGTTGGATGCTCACACGACGGGTTCCGTATCAGCCGTAAAAGATTTAACACCAGCTGTTGTTAAAATCGAGCATAACTTTTTTTTATTATGTGTTGTTATAGCGACAATAGAACTACAATACACATACAAATCCATCTATTACGATTCATGAAATACAGCCCGCTGATAGACGGACGCACGGATGGACGGACAGCGGAGGCTTAGTAATAGGGACCCTATTACTAACCTTCCGCTGTCCGTCCATTGGCACCCTTTGTGTACGGAACTCTAAAACTGATTGGTATAAATTATGCAGAAAAAAAATACATCCTTATATATTTTTAAGTTAATTCTTACTATTTGTAAGTTCAAAATAAAATCTGATGGTTTAATTCATTTGATATAAGTTTAGAATATCGAAGTCTGGAATTGAAAACTAAAAAGATTGCGCTAAGTAGCACTTTACATCGTTGTGATTCATGTGATTGAATCACACTGAACAACAGCAATCGTATCGAATGGGATGAATATGGTAATAAGAACAAGCGTGTGATAGCGATAACTGGACGACGAAATTCTAATAATTATATTATGTATTGTGTTTTGGGATTTTAATTAAGAGAGCTGTTATAACACGCAGAAGACTTTTATCTTACCAATTCTAAAGGAGGTGAGTAATGTATTCTAATTTAGCTGCTTTGTACATAGGTACGGGTATAAGATGTATCATTATTAATTATACCGTCTTTTGATATTGTATCTATAATCTTATTTTTATTATAGTTAAGAATAGAGTAATTTTTTATTCCAATAAATTTTTACAAAGGCTTTCAAATAAGTGTTAAGAGTACGAGATTTCGAATGTTTATTATTTATCCTACATCCTACTAATACTAAAAATGCGAAAGTTTGTAAGGATGGATGGATGCATGTTTGTAACTCTTTCACGCCACAACGAATGGATCGATTTCCGAGGTAGATTACAGGTTTGGAAAAGGATGATGATGATGATGATATCGTCCCTGTATTCCCCCGTGGTGCATAGGTATGCATGGTGGGGCCATTACCATGGCCATGGCCTTACTATCTTTGGCCGCTGCCACGACATGGCTACACTAGTCTCACTCTTTTCAAATCTGCCTCATAATGGACCTCTACAAATTTTGATTAGTCGACCAGCTGCCGTTTTCTCTATTTTTGACATTTCCAGTGGCTACGGAAAACAATGGAAAGTTGCCAAATTAAAACTGTCAAACCCAGACTCCGTATTATGAAGTCATTCCTTCTACACAGTTCTAGCTCATGTTCTAGTTAACATCTGAACTATAGCCACTGAGACATAGAATAGCCCCCCAGTAGGGCTAAGAGATACGCGCCACGGGAAAATTTTGTCTACTCATTTACTCGTGAATCTCTACGGTAAAGATATCACGAGAAAACGGGTGCACAAAATTTTCTCGTGGCACGCATCTTAGCCCTACAGGTCTCCAACGAACCTAAGGTTGCCAAAGCCACGTGCAGCATTTTCTATACTGAAGGTTGCATATGGAAGAGTGTTATGCAGCGTAACACTCATTTAGATCAACTATAGCATAACTTATGCTATAGTTGATCTAAATGAAATTGAAAATCAAAATATCGGAATGCGCCATTTATATTAAATATGTATTATGTTATAGGCCGCGAGCAGAATACATATCTCTAAAGTAGGCACCGATATGCATGTCATCCCATTACCGTTGCGGGCAGAATTAAATTAATGAAGCACAATCAAGGCTTCGATTATTAAATATTGAACGGCGTAGCAGGCACTCAGTTAACCGGTACAAGTAAAATATGATTTGATACTTGATTCAGTTTTTAGTATGTCCTAAAATTATAATAATATAGTTTTGGGTTTGTTTCATCATCATCAACATTAGCCAAACAAGTTATACTTAGAAGATTCACTTCTAAGTATGACTTTTTATAGGTAGGTATTATTTCGTTTTCTGTTGTATAATAAATAGCTATATTACACAAACATTTATAATTTTTGAACTTCTCTATTTGCATCGTTCGGAGCGGGCATATGAAAAATAATAAAGGACTATGGGCGGAATCGTCCCCACCTATCAACAAGAATTAAGTGTAGCGCAATTGATAGACCTTGGCAAGATGATATTTTTTTACTATGGCGACGATGCCCAAATGCATGGGGTTCTCATTGTATCTTACGTTCAAAAAAATATTTCGTTGACGTATTATTGATGACTAATTCCAAAATACCTACTCATTTATCTATTTATCTACTCCCATGCTATAAATCCTCTTTAATAGATTCTGAAACAGTTAGCTTATTGCCAACATTAAAACACCCAATGTCATAATAACCATTATATCATTCAAAAGTATGATATAATGTTGTACTGAATTTCATTATAACACACCTTTGTTTTTTTTCGATCCCTTCTGCAAAAAGGTTTCTCAACAGACAGCCACATTCTTACTGCTCGATGCGTGATAACTGTATGAATTTCAAAAAAAGAACGTCTGACTGAATTTCAAAAATAGTACATTTAAAACACCTAATAGAGGAAAGTGTACCTTTTTAAAAACCCCGTAAAAAAAACCTGGGTTATTCTAACAGAGTAGAAGTAGTTATTTTTACTGTTATATGATTTTTATACGATAAAATATAGAAAAAATAACAAAAATAAATCAATTTCAAACAAAAAGTTTTTTTTTTTTTTAGAAGAACCCCAGCGATTTTGAAGCTGAAACCAACTATTTACGTCTATTTGGATCCAAATGAACATATTAACATAAATCCGGTGACTGTTGGAGGGTGGGGACGGGGTCCATACAAAATTGCCCATGGTCCTTTAGCTTGCATTGGTAATGCAACTTAGCAACTTAAAATGGATACCTACGTAAGTTGTTTGTTAAAAAATAGGAGTAGATCAAACAGTACACTGCTTTCTAAAAGTGGGCTTAAACGGGGTTTAAACTGAGCGCAGATTTTAAATTGGAAGCTCTGTTTTTTTTATCGAAAACTCTAATAGAGCCTGCCGCGCTGTTCAGATTAAAATTCTTAGTTATGACTGGATATTTGAATTACATTCAAACGCATTTGCGTTCAGTCGCAGTATAGTAGTAGGTATAATATTTCATACTATGTTTAATACACGTTAGGTCACTGCTGCAATTAGCAACTAAAGAGAAAAAGCAAATACATGCGCAATGATATTAAATGAAGATAAAATAAGTAAAATTAAGGAATAAGGTTTTTTCGTGTAAGTTTGTTGTCATTTTCCTAAAGAGCTTTTAGACTGGTTGCTGAATTGTAAGGGCTTAGCGAATAGGGTTGATTTAGGAATAAAAAAGACGGCCAAGTGCGAGTCGGCCTCGCGCACCGAGGGTTCCGTACTCCAAAAGTAAAAGTAAAACGATAATATTATATTAATTTGCTCATTTATCGTTAACTTTGTTTGTAGAGGTTTATTGTTAATATAAAAAAAAAAATTGTGGGTGTCAGCTACGACTCACGACTGGAATTTACTTTATACTCAACGTTGAAATTTCTACCCTAACGTTGAGTAAATAAGGTTGGTTTTCGCTTGAGTTGTCGAATGCCCGTTGCGAAAAACGTGAAGCGGGCATTCGACAACTCAAGCGAAAACCAACCTTATTTACTCAACGTTAGGGTAGAAATTTCAACGTTGTGAAAAACGTGACAGAAAAAACGTAACGAGGTCATTGATAAATTGATTTTACTGCCCGGATTTTTCTCATACCGGGCTGCTAAAATCGATTCTTAAGGAGTAAACTCCAAAACTATGCTAGTTAGAGCGTTGGTTTAAATAAAAAACTGTTTTAGAATGCACAAGTAAAGGCCTTTCATATGATACCCCACTCGGTATAGTTATCTTACTTTGAAATTTCAAATCCCCGATTTTCCCCCTTTTTTAATAAAACTAAAAATAATTTTCGATTTTTTTTTATTCCAATGATGTTGGGCCACTATTATACACAACTATGCCAAATTTCATGTCGATAGCTTTAATAGTTACTGAAATAATCGACTGTGACAGACGGACGGACGGACGGACGGAGAAAGTCTCACCATAAGGGTTCCATTTTTACCATTTTGGTACGGAACCCTAAAAAGTTCAATTCTGTTTAATTAATGCACCAAAACCATAGAATATTGGTGGATTACCTACAACGATGAGTATTTGTGGGTCAGAGTTTTTACCCGAATATGAAGGCATAGTTTTTGTTGTACATAATGTGTAACACATTCGTTTCTAAATTGTATTTTCTTGATCTTAGATCATCAATATATTTATTAACTACTAGCTGATGCCCGCGACTTCGTCCGCGTGGATTTAGTTTATAAAGTCCCTCGAGAACTCTTTGATTTTCCGGGATTAAAAATAGCCTATATCACTCTCCGGGTCTTCAACTATACCCATGAAAAAAATCACGTCGATTCGTAGCTCTGTTGCGGCGTGATTGAAGGACAAACCAACAAACACACTTTCGCATTTATAATATTAGTATGAAATTCAAACAAATATCAAATTTTATATGTAAGGTGCGTGCTTGAATGGTACCATCTTATGGCCGATTTCACCAAGGTCGGGTGACGTTTTACCGAGGTTTAGTTCTGACAGTTTTTACTGTCAAAACAATACTGTTATTAATACTGTCAAAATAACTTTACGCTGGCATAAAACTTACTTTAAGTTGGTGAAATAAACCCTTATTCTGCATCTACTCGTATATCATGGAACTAGGAAATCTATATTTGCCAGGTGAGTTCCCAGTCAAGCGCTAAGCTGTCAATAATTGTCATCGAATATAAAAAGGAAATGCGCGCTATTTCCAGGAAAAAGCACCTGAATACGTGGCCTTTTTCGTACAGGGTTAAGTTAGATCTCTGACAAGGACGTGAAAACTGGAAAGCAGGGCGCTCGCCCGCGGCCCGGGGCGGCCGGGCAGCGTCTAGTACCGCGACAGCCACCATTGCGTGAACATCTGTTAGGATCGCGAGCTCGTGACAATTTTCCCGCTCAGTTCAACGTCGCAATTGGTACGATCGTTCCTCGTTATTGGGAATTTTTGTTAGTGCTTGTGCTTGTGTAAATAATT
Source organism: Oeneis ivallda (assembly GCA_029955525.1). Taxonomy (NCBI): domain Eukaryota; kingdom Metazoa; phylum Arthropoda; class Insecta; order Lepidoptera; family Nymphalidae; genus Oeneis; species Oeneis ivallda. The sequence goes on along the minus strand of JARPMR010000019.1, from coordinate 11,829,820 downwards.
TGAACGAATAGTTGAACGTGTTATTTAAAGTAAGTTTTTTTGATATCTTTCATTATTTTCCTAAAGCTATATATTAATATTGATTCTTTAATGATTATAATACTAATGAAACTATGTTCGTGTGAGTAAATATTATTTAGGTGCCTAGATTTTTTTTTTTTTGAGAATATTAGCTATTACCTTTTCCGCTCTTAAAAGCTCGTGAATGGATGCGACGATATACGAATAGGTAATGTAAAGAATGCAGTGAGGTTTGAACCCTCAACCTTTTAGATTTCAGTCTGCTCCTAAGGTATGCTGAGGTTAATTAATGATTACTTTATTTGATTTTAATAATAATAATTAATAGATCAGCATTATTTTGAAAATGGAAGTTGATTCCTTTTATTGAGCGCCTAAGTACTTGCCTTAGGTACCTACAATCAACAAGTATCAGGTTCTATACCCGGGGTGGGTTATTAACATAATTACCTTGTCAGGTCGGCTTAAATATATAAAAAATAGGGGTTTTCAGTGAATAACTTCAATAGCAGCTTGGTGATGGAAAGTGTCAAGTACGAATAGTTGAATACAGGGCATGAAAAACTGTCGATCCTGATGATGATCTGATGATCCATTTTAGGTCGCGCCAGATTGCCATCCCATCATTCTATGAGAGTGCGGGAATAGAGATCTATGCTACTAGAAATAATTTCCTTATGTTGCTGAAGTACTGATATCTATTGATATTAATCAATAAATAAACTTTAGATTAGATTTAAATAGACTTTAAGGTAGATTTTATAAATATTTGCCTGCCAGAAATGGCTGATTAGATACGTTTTAGCTCAATAATTAATAATTATTTACCACCCATTGATTATGGGTGGTACTTATTGATGGGTCATCGTACATATTGTATTGAATTGAATAGAGAGTGCACTTGAGTTTAAGTAGAGATTAACTACGATAACATGATTCGCCCTTCCAAAATTCAAAACGTTTGAAAGTATTTTTGAAAGTATTTACAAAGCGCTACCAAGACTCACAAGTCACAACGCATGTGTGCGTGCCGGCCTGCTACTAATAGGTACCACACGAGTAAATATTCCGAACAGAGAGGAAGCTTCCTAACAAGGTCGAAGAAGTATACCTATTCTGCTAGGGTTGTCACCTGATGCATGTCAACAATTTAAGGAAAAAAATAAAAATATTTTAAAGTTTGTATAATTATGTATAATTTCAGTTATATTCTGAACTTGAACAAAAAATACTTAAATTAACAAAAATATAAGGAAACGATTTTTTTTAATGAACATCAGTATTTTTGCCATAACTTCACAATTAATGTTGTTTCACAAATAATGGCCCAGGGAAGCCTTAATATCGATTTTGAACGAAATCTGTCGAATAACAAAGAATTTCAATATGGCGGTGACTTTTAAAATTTTGGCATCCATTAACTCTTTCTTGACCCCAGGGAAGCCCAAATATGGATTTTGAAAGAAATCGGTCGAATAACAAAGAATTTCAATATGGCGGTGACTTTTTATAATTTTGGCATCCATTTCCTCTTTCTTGACCCCAGGGAAGCCTAAATATCGATTTTAAACGAAATCGGTCGAATAACAAAGAATTTCAACATGGCGGTGACTTTTTAAAATTTTGGAACCCATTTCCTAATTCTTGACCCCAGGGAATCCTAAATATCGATTTTGAACGAAATCGGTCGAATAACAAAGAATTTCAATATGGCGGTGACTTTTTAAAATTTTGGAACCCATTTCCTAATTCTTGACCCCAGGGAATCCTAAATATCGATTTTGAACGAAATCGGTCGAATAACAAAGAATTTCAATATGGCGGTGACTTTTTAAAATTTTGGAACCCATTTCCTAATTCTTGACCCCAGGGAATCCTAAATATCGATTTTGAACGAAATCGGTCGAATAACAAAGAATTTCAATATGGCGGTGACTTTAAAATTTTGGCATCCATTTCCTCTTTCTTGACCCAAGGGAAGCCCAAATATCGATTTCAAACGAAATCGGTCGAATAACATAGAATTTTAATATTATTTATTAATTAATTTAATACGTACTTATACGTATAAAAAATTAATTACTTCTCTTTATCTCTCGGATATAAAAAAAGGAAATTTCCTTATTGTCTTTGGCTTGTTTTAAGCAAACTGTGCAAGAGTTTGGCATTTTTACACTATTACATACATATTAAGTACACAAATAAATCTAAACTCACAACAAACAAACACACACTCTTCGTCTATTTATTTCCACTAAACGCACGACCGTCAGCCCTTCGTTCAGACCCTGAGTGGACCGGTTTGACCCTGAGCGGCGTGTCGGTGAATGTGTCGGTGAGAGCTCACGCACACAGCGTTGCGCTATGTACGGGGGAGCCCGTCGCGAGCCGTTTGTATGTAGCTTCCGCTCTGTTACTTTAATACCTACTCTGTGCTAATACTTACAACAAACTCTTTCGTAAGGATGTGACTGTGTATGCCGTGTGGTGATGGCAGATCAGAATACAGTTGTCACCACTCACCACCCCTCCTCTTCCCGCGGGTGTCGTACGAGGCGACTAAGGGAATTTATCGGAGAACGGGCAGCAGCGTCCTCTGTGCTACTACTACCATCTACTGCGATCACCAACCCGTCTGCCCCGCGTGGTGATTATGGGCAAACCCTCCCCTTGCGAGAGGCTTTTAGTCCAGCTGTGGACTGTTATAGGCTATTGATGAAGGATGTGACTACACAGTACACACATTGAAACAGTAGTGGACGGGCAAGCCATGTTGTCGTAATATTGTCGTAATATCTCCTAAGTAGTGTCCTCCCCTTTTGAGATGGCTACTGAGGGCAATTTACTCAAGTGAGGGCTAGAAGCTTAAAACTCAAATCGTACTCTTTTATTAAATTACTAGCTGATGCCCGCGACTTCGTCCGCATGGATTTAGTTTTTAAAACTCCCGCGGGAACTCTTTCATTATGCGAGATAAAAAGTAGCTCTCCCGGTCTGAGGAACAACTACTACATCCATTACTATACCCATGCAAAAAATCGCATCAATCCGCTGTTCTGTTTTTTTTTTTTTAAGTATCCTATGTCCGTCTCCTGGTTCTAAGCTACCTCTCCACCAATTTTCAGCCAAATCGGTTTATCCGTTCTTGAGTTATAAATAGTGTAACTAACACCACTTTCTTTTATATATTATTATATAGATTGCTGTACCTAGTATAGATTAGGGTTATATTTGAAGGAGCTGTAGTTTATCGATAGCGTTTCATTATAGACATTCTTGTCAATCTGAATGTAACTGTACCTTCAGATTTATAATAATATATAAGATAGGCCCCAATTATAATAATTAATTAAATGGTGTTTGAGAGACCGGGAAGCACTTAAAAACTAATTGTAGCGCGGATCCGAGTTAATAAATGCCTACTTTAATTGCTCATCACTTAATAGCTCGTTCACATTAAAAGCAACTTTATTGCATAAAGTGAATTGTGCTCGAGCTATACCTATTTGATTCATTCGTACATTCGAGCTATACGTTTTATTTTATTATACTGATAATAATAAAATTAATACTGTGTAATGTGGAGGCATTTGCTAAATATTATCAGTTGATTACGTTTCATTAAAGTTGCTTAGCTAAGCAACTTTAATTGCTTTATCTAATATTACAGCAAAGTCTGAACCGCACTTCACTCGGAAACAAATTGACATAATACTTATGCGGTGATCTGAAAAAAAAAAAGCCAAAATCGCGGATTCAAGATGGCGGCAATATAAACTTCGTCGGTGTCTATCTCGGAGAGTATACAAGATGGAAGAGTAGTTTCTCGGCAAAAGATGATCAAGAACCGCACGTCTACTTGATGAACAGAAAAAAAATCAAGATGGCGGCATTTTATTCCATACAAAATATATGGCGAATATTGAAGAGACTAGAAGCTGAGAACTATGCAAGACTTTGATACGGTTCCTTTTCAAAATTTGTTTTTATAGAAGAATTCTCATTCTGACAAATGATGAGATATGATGATCGAGGGTTTGGAAGGTGGGTGAGGAGCACGGCCAGGGTATTGAAGATAGGTGGGAGGTGCTCAAACAAAAAATACTCGAAACCTCATCCAATTGGCAGTGAGCTGAAAAAAAATTCAAAATGGCGGATTCAAGTTGGCGGCCATACCAACTTCGTCGGTGTCTATCTCGGAGAGTAAGTATAAAAGATGGAAGAGTGGTTTCTTGGAATAAATGATCAGAACTCGAAGGTCTACGTCTTGGTGAATAGAAAAGAAATCAAGATGGCGGAATTCATTTTTCCATACAAACTATGCAAGACAAAGGTTCCTTTTCAGAATTCTCATCCTGACAAATGATTCGAAGAAAAAATATGGAAATTAATGCTGATCGAGGATTTGGAAGATGGGTAAGGAGCATGGCCAGGGTATTTAAGATAGGTGGGGGCTGCTCAAACAAAAAATACTCGAAACATCATCCAATTGGCGGATTCAAGATGGCAGCTATAAGAATTTCATTGATGTCTATCTCAGGGAGTTTAAAAGATGGAAGAGTGGTTTTTTGGTAGAAAATGATCAGGACCTAAAAGTCTATTTGACGAGTAGAAAAACCGCGGTCCGCTTGCCGGGCCTAAGTATTAAGTTTTCTTTGGTACTAATATAAATAAATGAATTATCCACAGTTGTTATTAACTAGATTGTAATGAGCGTTAGGATAGTACGAGGTATGTTAGAACGCAAATCTGCTTGGAAGTTGGAACGTTGTTATTTTATAAATATCGCCTGCCCTACTTTAGTTAGATACAACGTCTGCTGATAGTAATAATCTCAAATCACATATTTTATTGTGCCTGTGGCATTTCGTGTCATCACTATCATTTTCGCACTTCTAGGTCATGTCTAGGCGCGAAAGCGAATAAAATTCGCAATCAGCGTCATAAAAGATTATCTCTAAAAATATAGTATACAGAGTCAATTGCGACCCTGTATTGACCCTATTTGAGATTATATTTTTATACAAAAATAGGTCTACATAAATATGCCTCTTGGTGGACGGGAAAATGAACGCGTGACGTCACAAGCTTCGGCCAGCGATGATCATTGCGCACTGTTTTTAAGCCCCGAAAAAAAGAGTGGTGTTTGACTTGCGTATCTGTGTACCTATGAGTCTATCTGTGTGTCTGTCTGTTCTTCCGCAGACAACCCAATGGACCGATTTTGATACAGTTTTCCTGTATTAAAGCTAACGTTATCGAGGTGGATCTTAGCTATAATTTATGAAGATCTGCTCAGGCGTTTGAATATCATGAGCTCATTGCCTACTTGATTAAAGGTTTTTTTACAAGCTTTCAATGATGCCGGGTGCGGTTGGTTTAAAATTTGGTGTACTGATACTTCCGATTATTCGCAAGGCATTGTAACCTTGAACTGATGCTGCAGCATCAAGTAGTCTGCAGGATACCCAACTCCTCAGGAACTTATAGCATTATATACTTAGTGTGTTTGGGCTGTTTAAAATTGTCTCAAGAAGTAGGTGTTAGATGATGAATAGAATAGAATAGAATAGAAATATTTTTATTCAAATAAACTCTTACAAGTGCTTTTGAATAGTCGATGAATCTACCATCAAGGTCATCAAGTCAGATGATCAAGGATCTGATGATGGAGCAAAATACAGACAGGCCAGGGAGGTGTCAGGTATATATATCGCACATAGTCCGGCCAGATTAACATGTCGGGGATGTTTTAAATTTAACATATCACACTTGTTAAATGAATAATAAGTTTTGATATGGTTTTGAACTATAATTTTCATTTAATGTAATATAACTGAAAATAATTGAAAAGAGCAACTGCTGAGTTTCTTGCCGGCTCTTCTCAGCAGAATCCGCTTTCCGAACCGGTGGTAGAATCTTGACGTGTCATAAGAGCCACAGGTTGGCCTACATGAAATAAATAATTTTGAATTTTGAAATAATTTTGAATTTTGAATTTTGAATAACCCTGCAAAAAAAGTTTTTCCCTTCACGCTTGTCAGTGTAATTTTAAATCTTAGAACTTCTAAAAATCTTCTGGGTCGTTATTTTGAGATAGGGTTTTTATTTTTAACGCAAAAATTTTGGAAACCTAACTCCAATGGGGGCAAAGCTAGTATTATATTATTACATTATGCCGAATACTACAAAATACCTATATTTATAATAGTATAGCTGAGTTTCTTGCCGGCTCTTCTCAGCAGAATCCGCTTTCCGAACCGGTGGTAGAGTCATGACTTGTCATAAGAGCCACAGGTTGGCCTACGTGAAATAAATAATTTTGAATTTTTTTTTAATACTTAATTCAACTTTTAAATACGGTATTACGGGTTTAACCCATCGGCGTTTGCAGTACTTACCCGTGGTACTACCGAGTACACCGATTACCGACATGTCTGATAGCACCAGGGGAAATCAGGTCTTACCCTTTAGTACTTATTTCTAGACATGTCGGTAATACCTACCACGGGTCAAAAAGTCTCCTATAGTACTACCAGCTTAGGATCACCGGTAGTACCACGAGTAACTAACGGATGTACGACGCCTTAATGCATTTGACGATGTTTTTCGTGCTAGTAGTACCTACTGTGCGTAGGTACCTACGCTAAACGCAAGAAAGTCAAGCATTTTTCAAGCCACATTACACTGCCCCACGCTCGAATTATATTACGTTTATTAAAAAACTCCAAACATGCGAAAAGTCCACAGCGAAAAATTCCACACGCGCCTGTAACTTTGCCCCGAGAGAAATAATAAATTACATTCACCCCTCAACCCGTATAATTTCACATCACCGCGACACAACTACATCCCACAGTGTCCACATCTGTTGTACTTGTATCTGAAAGTATAATATTAATGCATTTTACACCTAGTCCGTCTATAACACTGTGATATATGATGTACCCGTGAAAGTATTATTAGGTATATCTATCCCCTTTTTAACAGACTTCTAAAAAAGGATGTTGCTGATATTTTGTGAAGATACATAGGAGGGGATATCCAGATACATAATAACAAAAGGTAGCGTATATATCCGTCTCAGGAAGGCAATTAGGTATCTCTATGCTTAAAGATAAGTATGATTTTCGCGAAGAAAGGCGTAAGCGACGCGCTAAGTACAGCTCATAGGATGATGTTCCCGCACTGACAATGAAACTACTGAAAAACTGAATGTAGGAACATTGGAAGCCCGACCAACCCAACATAATATGTTTATCGGTCACGCGGCGCGTTTCTCCAAAACTTTGATTATGTACGGGGATCTAGTACAAAATAGATTTACTTTAAAGTTCAAAAAAATAAATATTATTTTATCCTAAACTTCAAAGCAAAGTTTCCTATTCTTTAATTAAGTCCTGTTAAATTAGAGGTATATTTTGTCTTTTCATTTCGCTCTCGGTTTCAAAGCATGAGTATACTCGTACATTTACGGTTCACAGCATTTTATTTCGTAATACCTACTTCTATAAACTTCCTCCCCTTCGTTCAAATATTTTCTGGTGGCTTATTGTCTACCATCGGCTTGTTTTTAAAATACAAGAGAGATAATATTTCAGATCTATTTTAGGACTAGGAGGTTATACATTGCTGTGGATTATTACGCTTAGCAAAGATTAATTTATTAAAAAGTGGCGATTGCCTAGGAGCCTAGGATAGTCTCGGAAATATAGAGCTTTAAAGTTTCCTGTTAGACAGAGAGACCGCTTCTGAACTGTGATGTCACAAGACAGTAGCTTTTTGACCGATTTTATTTTCTGTTTATACAAATGTTATTCTTACATGTTACATTTTCGATTACAACTATCGAATATCAACAGTCAAATACCCAATTGAAGAATGAAAAGATTAGTTACATTAAATACCATTACTTAATAAGTAGCAATATAGCAGATCCTCCTCCCAGGTAGAGTTCGATAGGAATAGGTAGCGGCACGAAAGTCTAGCGGTGACCGTTATTGTGCAGAAGTCGAAAATAAGGTATCATGGCGCTGATTGGCTCTCCAGTCGCATTCCGTCCGTCGTCATTGGTTGCGCGACAGTACCCCATGCCAGAGTAAAGATAGATAGAGTATGGAAACTACCTATAAACGTTCGAAACGGCTCACTCACACAAACATGCGCATCGACGAGACCAAATACCGGTCCTCAGTACTGACAGCACCGCGAGGCCCGCTATTTGGCTCGTCGATGCGCATGTTTGTGTGAGTGAGGCCGTTTCGAGCGTTTGTAGGTAGTTTCAGTACTGGTTATAATTCTACTGTGCCCATGCGTAGCTATTTTATTCAGCGCTAAACTGTCGTGCCGCGACCTATACAAGCGTTTGGAAGTCTTAATTTAAAACTGCCTCATTCATACACGCCAGGGTTCATTCACTACGCTGCTGGACATAGCAATGCCTCGCGGAGCAACTACGCTTAGTAAGAACCCTGCTAACTATGATACAACTGAGACGTACTACTATCCTAAACACTGCAATCTAACCAAAATAGTACCTATTATAGACTGTAGTTTCTAACTCATTATTCGCTCTGTGGTTTTGCCCACAATTATGTTAAGTAAGTACGCAAACTTGGTAGGTTGGAGACAGGCATGTAATGATCTGTTGTAATTGCACGGTATACGAAGTATCTAACAATAATTGCTATTTCATGTTAGCTTCATTAAAAATGTGGCTTCTGAACTTACTACCTAGGTAACTCCACGAATTCTCTCCTTTAGTGGTTACCTATATTAAAATATTAAATCTAGGCAGGTTTAGAAAATAAATTAAATAAAAGTATAGTATGTGTGTGTGTGTGTGATTTCGAAAGAATAATTGTATTTAATGAAGCTCATTATTATCATCATCATCATCAACATCATCTCAAGTCATAGATATCCTCAGACACGTCTATACGGAAAGGATCGCCATAGACAAGGTCTTTTGCCACTACCAGAGTATTTTAAATACTACGGTTACTATACCATATTCATCATAATATATATAAATTACGTGTCACGTTGTTTGTCCGCGATGGACTCCTTAACTACTGAACCAATTTTGATCAAACTTCGTAACTATCTGTAATTTGGTCCAACTTGAAAGATAGGATAGTTTTTTTTATTAAGATAATTTATTCGTTTTATTTATATAGGTAAGTTGGCGGTACGAAGTTCGCCAGGTCAGCTAGTAGAATTATAAATATTTCGCTAGACATCTGCAGCTATTAAAATATATCAAACTGATTTTAGAATACGCGCTTAAGAATTTTGTAAAAACATCGCGCAGATTACTTGATTTTCCGGGACAAATTTTTCATTTCCGTCTCCGTAATACAACCAATCAGCGATGTTCAGCGGTTTGATTATAATATTATTATTAATAATACCACCTAACCTAATACCATTATTTTTACTAATGAACCCTAATTATTATTGTTGAGATAAATTGTAGGCTAAGTTAACCGCTACGCTGATCAAGACCGTATTACAGAATTCTGACACTTTTTAATCACGATGTTTGCCTTCACCGTTAAAGCAAGCGTAAGTATCTGAGCAAATCATACCTAGGTATAGCTCAAACAAATACGATTCGGGTGACTTGCAAATAAACCAAGGGGTGTCTAAAGGCAGTTCCAATATCTGCCTTTTACATAAGGAAAATCTCTAGTTAAAGTTAAATGTAGCTATAGGATTCGAGAACATATTAAACGGAAAACTCTCAGATATTTGTCGAATATTATGACTACCTATGTGCAGCGTAATCCAGACGGTAGTAAGTAAAGTAATATTGTGTTTATGGATCCAGAATTGAAATGAAGAATTTTATTCGTTATAACCCTATATTATTAGGGCCAGCGAAGCGGTACACTTTACTGAAAAACTATCAAGCTTATAGATTTGTGCTTTAACATAGTAATTTAACTTCATATCCACTTGTGTTATCTGTCAAAAAAATATAATATTATAACCATTAAGAAAAATCGGCCAAGTGCGAGTCGGGCCTCGCTCTTTTAGGGTTCCGTTAAAAAAATTTAATTAAAAGATTTCCATCTACCCACCTACCCATTTTAATTTAATTTTTTTAATTTAATTTAATTTTTATTATTTGTTGTTATAGCGGCAATAGAAATACATAATATGTGAAAATTTCATCTATCTATCTATTACGGTTTACGAGATACAGCCCGCTGACAGACGGACGGACGGACGGACGGACGGACGGACGGACGGACGGACAGCGTAGGCTTAGTAATAGGGTCCCGTTGGTACCCTTTGGGTACGGAACCCTAAAAATGAACATTAACAATTTTGTATTCATTGGATATAATGTTATGTAGATACCTTTGTTCAGCAGTGGACGTCTATCGGTTGATGAAGAAGAAGAAGAAGAATGTTATTGTACTACTAACGCCATCTGTTAGAAAACCAAAGAGCAAGAAAAGGTTAGAATTATTTTGCTATAATCCGCCAACAGAAAAAATCTGTATAATTTTTACACTACTCTCGACGCACGTTTCGCCCCGACACCGGAGCATCCTCAGGAGATGTCGACTTTACAACGATGTATTGTCTAGTGACGCTCGTGTCAATTGCGCGGTATTATATACCGTATTCCTACCCCCACTACTGTTGCCCCGCCCACTACCCCCCCCCCCCCCCCCCTTCAAACAAACGAAGCAGTGGTGAACTTGAGACGTTCACTTGTTCATTAAGTAATTTAAACTGAGTATTATTGTTATGTTTTATTATACCAAAGAGTTAACATCGTTGCAAAAGAACTTATTACCCGTTAGAAAAACTACGCGAGCCCTCACAAAGCTCAGCTTTTTGCTAGTCTTCAACCAGATGATGCCCGCGACTTCGTCCGCGTGAATTAAGGTGTTTTCATTCCCGTGGGAACTCTGTAATTTTCCGGGACCAAAAGTAGCCTATGTGGTATTCCTGGGTATAAGCTATCTCCAATCCAAATTTCAAATCGGTTCATTCGTTGTGGCGTGAAAAAGTAACAAACATCCATCCATCCAAACATCTATCCATACATCCTCACAAACGCATTTATAATATTAAAGTAGTATATAAGTAGGATATTAATTTTATTTTATTTAATATTAATTTTATCTATACTAATATTATAAATTGGAAAGATTATTTTGTTTGTTTGTTTGTTTGTTTGTACCGATTAGGCTCTGTAACTACTTGACCGATTTTAACCATTTTTTCACCAATAGCTAAGTTATCAGGAAGTAACATAGGCTATAATTTACTTTCAAAAAATTAGAGATCCTTAAGAAAATTGCAATAATGTAACCCAAAGTAGCAAAATTTTGCCTATAAAATGCATTATTTGGCGTGTGCTGAGAAAACTATTGATGATACATAAAAATTATGTAAATTATTAAAGCACTCATTATTCTCTACAAAAAAGTCCGCGAGGAAATATATCTAACTATCATATTTAAGTCACAATAGTAGCTTTTGTGTTTTAAAATTTAATTAGATCGCCTTTATTATCGTGGTTTTAATTCTTCCTTACAATTATAAATGCGAGTGTGTTTGTTTGTTGGTTGGTTAGTTTGTTCGTCAATCACGCTGCAACAAAGCTATGGATTGACGTGAATTTTTGGGTAGGTTAGATGGATTGATATAGTTCAGAACCTGGAGGGTTATATAGGCATCCCGGAAAATCAAAGAGTTCCCGCGGGATTTTAAAACTAAATCCACGCGGACGAAGTAGCGGGCATCAGCTAGTATGTTATATTTGAGTAGGTAACATGACCCTTGAAGTGACCATAAATGCTAGGAAGCCTTACGACCTATATTGGGAAACTTCGTATATATAAAGTTACTTGACCCGTGAATCTGTTACATGGTTAAAGTTCATTATGCGGGTACAGAGTTCCTACGCAGCGTCACTTTTTCGTGCTAGCCTGTTATTTATTCAGGGTATTTTACCAGATTACGGAGGGGTTATATGTGTTTTGACGATTCATTAGTTTCCTTGTACCTAATTGGGAAACTACACGTTGATTTTAATAATAGAGATGTTGTTGGATCGTCTAGAAGCGTTGTATATAATTTCAATATGACCGATATTAAAAACGGAAATGCGTTGTATGCGAAATATTGATACAAGTGCTCAAATCGAAGGTTTTTCATGAAATGTTAAAATAATGATTAATGAAAGGGCTCATTAGTCATTCGTACGATAAATGGAAGTAGTAGTAAAGCTTACTTATATGGTAGGACCACCTTCAACGAACAAATTAACTGACGTTATGACACGGGTGCCACCGGCGGGAATGGGGCTACTTTATGTCTGTATCTTAAGATAGAAGTTAGTCGGTATGCACTTTTGGAACTTCCCTCATTGTGGAAACACTGCATATATAGCCTAGTACATATTTACTGTATTGTAAATTTGTTTTGAAAAGAGCAACCGCCGAGTTTCTTGCTAGTTCTTCTCGGCAGGAAGGGCATTCCGAACCAGTGGTAGATTCATTGACTATTCAAAAGTACTTGTAAAAGTTTATTTGAATAAAAAATATTTCTATTCTATTCTATTCTATACAGTTTTTGTATTGAAAATCTGTCTGAACGTGACTTCAAAAATAGGGACTTAGGGACTGTCATCCTTTGTCTCGGAATCTAAGTTAAGTTTTTTATATCTCGCGGGAACAACAGCTAGTACCTAAGTATGGATGGTATAGTACAAAATATGGATAGGTATTTCTATTTCAGCCATAAATTCAATAGAGTCAACAATTTTGCTGGGGCGGTAGCGACTGCGTTCGATTTACGAAGTCAAGTGTGAATGCGAGATAAGGGTAAACCTTGCTGCATTCTTTGTGTAGCGGCAGTCCACACCTGTAAATCATAGAAAATGTGGTTCTTTTATTAATAGAACGCTGATTTCTGCTAACCAAGGTGGATTTCAGATTTTTTGATTTAGCCGACTTGAACCATTATTTTGTACATTTCACATTATCATCACCATCATCAGCCAGAGTGCATCCACTGTTGGACATAGATCTTTTTAAGTAGCGCCATCTTTGCCTATTGCTGGCCTTTCGCATCCAAACGATGCCGACCGCTTTCCGGATGTCATCGTTCCATCCAGCCGGGGGACGCCCTACACTCCGTTTGCCGAGGCGCGGTCTCCACTCGACCATCGACCTTAGGACTTTACGACCCCAGCGGCCATCAGTCCTCCGACAAATGTGACCAGCCCACTGCCACTTCAACCATTCAACTTAGACTAATAACGCATAGACCGATAGTTCCATACAACGAGACCAGCTTAACGTGTAATCATAAAACGTACGAACTATGTGTGCTAAAAGGCGTTGTTTTTGTACGCTCGCCGACACGTACACTAGTGTGCGTGCCGGTAGGCGTAACTAGCCTTTAAAGGCTACCATGGAATGGTTACATGAGGTTACACTCCGCGCGCGGCTACTGCCTTTCTATGCATTATAATTCTATGTTATTCAACATTTCACGATGTTTATCAATTATTATTATATTATTCAGTAGTTTTAGTAAATAAATAAATATTCGATTAGGAAATGATACTCTCCTTTTGATTATTGCTAGCTATGAGCGCATTGAACTCTGAAGATAAATTAAGCTTAGGTCTTTATCTACCCAGATGTGCAAATAATTATACGCCTCCGTTTCACTTAGCCAGATTAACTTAATGTAAATTGTACAGGTTATTAAGTATACCTAAAGTAGTATATTGCAAAATGATGGCACGTGTGCAATGCCCACTTTTCCATTCTATCTTGATTTATTCTGTCATTTAAAAGAAACTTAAAGGGGACTAACTCAAGAGACATCTAAACCAGTTTATGATCTAAGTAAATCAATTAAGCATAAAAATGGAAAAAAATAAATCTGAGAGACCGATAAAAATAACCCTTTTATTATTCCTCATTTTATATTCACTTCTTACGACCGGGATCCGACATGTGAGTGCAGACACGCATAGTGGATCAAATACGATACGTAATAAATATCATGCCTTTGATGTTAAAACATTTTGTGTGCAAAAGAATTTCTTTTGATTCGTAAGTCCAAAATGAAAGTTAAGGCTTTTGTTAGATATTAAAAAGAGTGTTGCAACTCATCGCTGCTTAATTCAAGAGTGAGTCATCATCAGCAACTCATAAACAGCTCAGTATTGGGCGCAGGTCTCCTCTCAGAGTGCAGGTCGCAGGTTTCCTCACGATGTCTGTCTTCACCGTTGAAGCAAGTGATATTATTTTGATCGTATAAATACATACTATAAAGACTTAAACTCCAACTGTTTGTCCTAGTTCAAAGCCCGCGATAAAAGCTATGCAATAGTTTAAAAAAAATTAAGTGGCACTCGGGGACTGCCGCGGTAAAGCTATTGCATAGCATTTTTATCAACTTATGCAATTATAATATTTTTTTATACAAAAAAATAATTAAAAAACAAACAAACAAGAGAAGCGAACTGTCACTACTTCGCGAGTGAGATTCGAACCTGCGACATCATACACCATACGGTAAAGAAAGCGGCCGCTCGCCCACTGCGCCAAATAGAGCTACTTGAGAACCTCTAAAATGTTGAACGCTTACTGAATGACGGTGTTAGGTTTTTTCGTTACGGAATTTCTTGAGTCGGTCGCCGCGCTCAAACTGTTTGTCCTAGTTCAAAGCCCGCGATAAAAGCTATGCAATAGCTTAAAAATTGTTTAAGAAAAATTTTATATTTCATGATATTTATATAAATGAAAGTTTACCTTTAATTATAAATCAAAAAACGACTCCTCCCAAAACAACGACCTATCCTTAGTTATTAGTTAATCCTTTAATCCTTCCTTGTTGCTTGGCGATATTAATATTATTATTGTGCAAGATTACAATGGACTGGAATTTGGCAGTGACTTATAATTTAATCAGAAGATTAAAACAAGATTTAACATCATTCAATCTTAGAATATTACATCCATTTTCTAAGTCTGACACCGGTACGCTCCGAATTAAACCAGCTTTTATTCCTGCTCGCAATACAAAAGCTGTTTTAATTCTAGTACGAGTTTACTCAGTTCGAGGACGTTAATAGATTTCGAGAATCGAAGCAAAGCATAATAGGCCTGAATGCTCTTGTCTAAAAATCGCACTTTCAATAATACCGAGGCTTACGCAACCTTTACGTTCACAAAGTTTCCGATTTGGGCGTTGGTTGTGGATGTTTTGACGAACTTGCCGTAAAACAAGAACATTTAGATTTATTTTTAGACTTTGATATTTATGTTACAAGTTTGAAGTCTCGATCCATGCTTTCGTTAAGTGAAAACTCGTACACAACCCCTAAAGGACTGTTTACTAGATAACAATATTATTTGTCTGTAGCTATTAATACTCGCGTATCAAAATATGGATTATTCAGCAGTTAGTGGCGTTGTTTGGCTGTTAGTATTAGAATATCCTACCGATGTTGGTAGAGTATTATTAATAAACTCATATCGTAGTCAATTATTTCGAGCTTACATCGAGCGTTTATTTGCATAATATGTTCCAAATATTGTCTCTAGTTGTATTCCAAATATTTGCCAAGCCGAACTTATATTTATTTAGTTCGTATAGGCCAACTAGTGCCTCTTATGACAACTCAAGACTACCACGGAGAACTTTCAAGAAACTCTACAGTTACTCTTTTCAAAAAAAAAATTCTTTTACTTTCTGTTACACTTCAGTTAGGTATTGTCCTATCATTTTGATTGTAAAATCAACAAAATCTCTTAATATAAGTAACTAAATTAAATGAGTAAATTAATTAAAAGATCACTCAGTGATAAGACCTTGATAAAAAAAATTCGCAAGGGCGCTGCCAAGTAGAAGTTTTTGTTTTTTTCTAAGGTATTGCTATGAATTAAATCAACGGAATTTGAAGTAAGAAAGTGTGTTTGTGTGTTTATTTGTTGGTTTGTCCTTCAATTACGCAGAATCGAAGCAATGGATCGACCTGATTTTTCCATGGGTAGAATTGAGGACCTGAAATAATATTATCTCCGAAAAACTAAGAATACCCAAGTTATATTACAAAACCTAACCTGGAGTTAGTTTGACAAAATGCTAGGTAGTTAGTTATTTCTCTATAAGTAATATATTTATTATAGTTAGTTCTATTTACCTTATTAAATAAATAGAGTGACGATGAAAACCGTGTTCTCTTTTTCATGATGTTCTCCTTTACAGGAAAAGATAAGTTTTATTTTAAAAGAGTTTGTAAACAAGTCAATTAAATCACCAATTTGCTAATAAACACTCGCTGCATAGAATGTAAAATTTTGGCTTCGGAAAGTTAGATCTTTCGAAGCCACGATATCTTTTGTACTAAAGGAATAAATAGATAATTTAATTTCATTACTTCAAAACTTATTATCTCAGCTCCGTAGCTCAGCATAATTTTTATCTCACTCGCGGTCGGTCCGTTACAAGAGGCCTTTTCAAACTCGAAGTTCTTCATAATTTTAACTTAAAACTGCTTACTTAGGCTCGTCTACTTTTATACCCTTTTTGCCATTATATTTTGAGAATAAATTAAAAACCAATATTAGCCTTCCGCGGCATGAACAACCGTCTATTAAAGTGTCACTGAAACTCTTCATTTTCAAAGTTAAGTATACGGACTACATGATTTACATTACAATTAATGTTATTTATTGGGCTTGTGTAACTTTGAAATTACATATTTTTAACGGACAAGGATTCAACGGTGAAGAGAAACATGTTGAGGAAGCCTGCGTGTAAGAAATGAGCTCTCCCTAACGTTCTCTTATGTCATGATGTCTGCCAAGCTGAACACGGCCAGCGTGGTTGACTATGGCTAAAACAATTCTCATTTTGAGAGGACAGCAGTGACCCGAGATGATTTGAAGTGACATTTTGAATTTAGGTTGATATTATTGAAACCGGCCTTAAGTGGACTATAATCACATCAAGCGGTCTCTATAGACCTCCACCTTTGTCAAGCAGTGGATGTCTACCTTTTGACGACAACGATACCTTGTATATATTATGTTCATTGTTCATTACAGAAGGTATACGTTCGAATGATGTCGAAACCTCTACAAACAAAATAAGAACCTCGTAAAAATCTCAGTTACATTTCGGCACTAAAATTTTATGGCATCTTGAAATTGGAAAATAAAGACAAATTGAATAGGAGGACTGTTTCAGGGTACCTAGCTGGTCACTTTTGCGATACTGTTGCACATAAATCGTTTTTTATTTCTTCTTCAAATGATTACTTTAAGTATCTTGCCATAAAGTATATCTAAAATAACCTTTGAGTAAAGAAAATTACTGACTAACTGACACTAGGACTAATCGAGTATGGACTCTAAAAATGCTGGAATATTTTAAAGCAACATTCTGAGGCAGTTTTTAATTCGTTACTCTGAAATTTTAGAACGAATTGCCGCCGCCAAATAGAATAAATTTATATCTATATATCTATATATCTTTTATATATATAAAAGAAAGTGGTGTTAGTTACACTATTTATAACTCAAGAACAGATGAACCGATTTGGCTCAAAATTGGTGGAGAGGTAGCTTAGAACCAGGAGACGGACATAGGATACTTTTTATCCCGTTCGACCGCGTTTCCGTCAAGTCACTATAAAACGTGGTATAACAAAAACGCATCTGACATGGAATAACAAAACGCAAATGACAGTGGAATAACAAAACGTAAATGACAGCTAAACGTAATTTTGTCTTTGGTTAAGTATGTTAAAAAATTTGACAATTATAAAAAGTGTTATAATAAAGCATTACTGATATTATAAATGCGAAAGTGTGTTTGTTTGTTGGTTTGTCCTTCTATCACGTCGCAACAGAACAGCGGATTGATGCGATTTTTTGCATGGGTATAGTAATGGATGTAGTATTGGTTCCTCAGACCGGGAGAGCAACTTTTTATCTCGGATAATGAAAGAGTTCCCGCGGGATTTCTAGACCCATGCGGACGAAGTCGCGGGCATCAGCTAGTATCTTTTAAAATAATATTAGTATTCATTATTTTTATATAGATATCTTACCCGCCATGTTATATGTCGTCATAACAAATCTAATAAAACGTAAGTAGGTATGACAAACAAAAAAAATCACACAAGTTTTAGAACCATTTCTTATTCACTAATAACTTTTATCAAAACATAAGTTTTAGAACCCTACAAAATGGCCATTCCGTGCCGCACGGCGGGACACCTTTGTCTATTTTATTCAGTACGACATAATATTACATCTCATTCATCGTGTTTCAACTAGGGTCGGTGACTTTCAAAATATGTCTCTAATGAATTTTCAAATTGAAATCAATTGAAGGTAGGAGGGGGTTTTGAGTCATGTATTATAGGAGTGGTATGGCAGAGGATGCAATTGCCAATTTTTTTATGTTTAGGTACTAAATAAATTAAAAAAACTTTCGTCCTTTATCAAAGGTCTCTGCATGGACTTACACAGGCTTCGGTCTTGCGCCGCCTGAATCCAGCGGCTCCCTGCAACTCGCTTGATGTCTTTGGTCCACCTAGTGGGGGGTCTGCCAACACTGTGCTTCCCAGTGCGGGGTCGCCACTCCAGCACCTTGAAACCCCAACTTAAAGCTGAAGCTAGACACCGAATTAAAACACAAATAATAATAATTAAATAAATTAAAATATCTCAGCATAGAGATCAGAAATCACGTCGGTGATGATAATATATACTGAAGTTATTGGCATTTTAATGACGCAATCCCTGGATGGATCTACCATGTCTTTTTCATCCAAAAGGGGCTTTTTTTTAATAATATGCCATGCTACACACTGTGAGACTGCTTCATCCCTCATCCAAGGCTACGAGTATGTCAATAATCCCATCTTTTGCGTAAATAAAAGCTATCTATCTAACAATCGGATGATACCCCCAAGTTGCGAAGATACTTATAATACTTTATATGGCCTTGAGCCGTAACACCGAACAGTTACGAAGTATTTTATTTAATGGCTACGACTGTGTTGTTGGAGTGAGCCCATAAAAATATTTCGCCGAATAAAATGGATCAATTTGCTTTCCTCTAACGCTAATCGTTCATAAATTGAATTTTCCCCAAATGGTGATTGCATACCTTACTGCGAGACACCCGCAATACCCGTAGTACGCGCTAGAGCCGTAATTTGTTACTTCATATAATTGTAATTACAGTTATAGTTACTATGAGTATGTAGTTTTAATTCCGCAGCGTCATCAAGATCAGAGTCAAAGTCAAACGGAAAATCAGGGCTGTTAAAATGATTATGAAGATGGGGGGACATTTTTCCAGGTTGTGCCGTATTTATCTACACATTAACTACGTGTTATTAAGTTGATTGGAACACTTTTTTATGTTAGAAATGACGAAGCTTTTTCTTTCTTTTTCATCAACGCAATTTTCAATGCTAAAACTGCGGCAAGAATTGGGCGCAACGGACGCATCGTGATGACGTGAGCAAAGTTCGGCACTGACGTGATATCCATCCACAATTTCTTAACACGCGCCCAACGCTGAAAACTTCATCATAACTATTGTATTAAAAAATTTTTCATTATATATTTTTTCGGATCTTGCATAGATGTGCGATTATCTTCTATTATATGGAATTAAATATAGGTAGCCAAATACGACCAGCCCTCTTAGCCAAGTTACACTTCATTGTATCTATTCTCTTTCTACGATCGTTAACGCTTGAAGGTTTGGCTAGGGCTAGATTAGATGGCGTTGCAGCTGATCATAGACATAAGTGTATTGATTATATTTCGCGGCATTTTGTATTATAAATGTTTTTTTGGCTTTCAAATGCATAAATTATTCACTGTAAGTAGTGTCAATTTAAAATGCACACTATGGTAAATTAGATAATTTTATTATTGTACCTTGTTCGAGCTTCAAAATCGCAAACTAGATGGCGCTGTAGCCCTAACCAAACCAAACGTTAACGATCGTAGAAAGAGAATAGATACAACGAAGTGTAACTTGGCTAAGGGGGCTGCTATCGATAAAAACCTCAGCTTGTTAGTTTGTTTAGCTGCAACCCGAGCACATTCAGTGCGACACAGCTCTTTGTAATGCTTCTACGATGAAAAAGCTACGAGATGGTAGAAAGCGTTGTTGCACTGATCGTGGTTAGGATGTTGGTAACCACAAAACCCATAGGAAGTAATAAAAGTGCAGACAGCTTTGTACTTGAATATTGGCATTTGCCACGCTGAAGCGTTTGCTATATCTTTTTTTATTCGCAATCCGCCTCATCACACGCTCGATCTTAATTGATTTTGAATTATCTGTCTTTGAACGGGTTAAACAATGTATGTATGTCGTTTCATCATTTCTTCGTAATAGAATCTTTTCATTTGATTCTAATAAAAGGAGTGTCGATGGCGTCCTCTTTGTTAAAGGAAGACTGCATTAAAATTTTAACTGCAAGCCGACTGCGTAATTGTAGCTTAGTTGCAATTTTATTGGCGACTACTTTTTGATGTTTTTTTGAATGTTCTATCTGAATCTGAATATGTGCATTCGAATGCAATCTGCGTACATATCTAGTTCTAGAATTTTTCACGGACTCGTCATATTATGTATTTGCGTACTATACAGTAACAATATAAGCTATATCCAGTGATCGGAAATATTTTTTGTATGCAGATTTTTACTAACGTGAGAGCTTATGCCTACCCATTATTAACACGAAGGCTACATTTTATCCCCGAAAATTTTAATTTCTTAAATCTTAAAGAGTTCCAGCGGGAATCAATAACCTTAATCCAAGCCACGGAATAAATCAATACCTAATCCAAGCCGACTAAGTCGCAGGCATAATCTAATACGGTTCTTTTCTTATCATTCTTGCTATTAGTTGTTGGTAAAAAGTTTTTTATTATACTACGGAACCCCTTTTTTTATCCGCCATACGGATTCATAAAAAGTTGAATTGGAGAAAGGGGGAATCGTTATTCAATAAAACAACTTTTCAACAGGTGGCAAAAGCTGGCAAGAAGAAAAAATTACGACCGTAGTTCTATGAAAATAAGAGCTCAAAAGTGAAATGCATTAAAAACTCGGCTTTAAATTCAACGTGCATTTTTTTTAATAAGAAAATAATTTAATATGTTAAAACTTAGTCGTAATGAAACCTAGTTATAAGGCTCTTAAAAAATAAAAAGCTGACGCTCTCAAAACAGCTCTCAAGGTGAGAGCTAAATGTTGTTCGTAAGCTTTTGTTCGCGTCTAACACAATTAAGCTCTTAACACCTGAATGAGTCTTAATTATTTATTTCAACTGTTTTATGAGAATATTTTGGAACGAAGTTCCTTTTCGGATGGTTTGGCGGATGGAGGCTAGGAGAAAAAAGTGAAAGGATTTTCCGTCACGACACTTGTCTTCGTTTATTACATACGTTCCACTATAGCTTTGGTGGCGTAGCGGTTAAACGAAGGAGTTAAATAAACGGTTCGGGGGTTCGAATCCAGACTTCAGCTTATTATTTTTATTAAAATTATTTATTTATTATTAAAAGGCACTTCGTTCCAACCTTGTGTTCCACAACATTCACGCATTTTTATATTATACTCTTAGAAGAAAATAATTTTTAAGTAGTAGGTAATTATACACGAGTAGGTACCTACTTCTTAAGTTAAAGTAACTAAAATAGTTTTTTCTGTTTCCACTGCCCAGCGTTTTCACAGTTTCATTGTAATTTCCCGGAAAAATGGACTGAAAGGCCAACGGTTCGATCCCCAACGGCTGCACTATAGCTGCAGTCGTACCTACTGCTGACACTAGCTTATTTGGAGGGAAGAGGGGAATATTAGTCAAGTTGAGCTTCGCTAACATTCTTGAAAAAACTAGCACGTACTACTCTTCGTTATATGCGTGTACTACGCAAGGACATAACCCTAAAGCTGATAGGGTTGGAGAAAACAACGCGTAAAATATATTGTTGAGCAACCAATCACATTTAGCCACGTAAAATACACCATTTAGGTCCCAAACTGATGGTCCCAGGGATACAGCCATTTTATGCTTAATTTATCACATTTCCCTAGTGTTTCTTTTTGGAGTCAGTGATGTGTGAAATTAGAAAATGTAAGCAAAGAAGAATATAAATAATTTATAATAAACACCATTCTTAAATTTTTGTTTTAGCATTGACTTATAGATTTTACCCGAGACTTTGCAGCAACCCTTCGTTTTTTCGGGGTAAAAGGTAGCGTTTGTCACTCTCCAAGTCTTCAACTATATCAATGCAAAAAATCACGTCGATCTGTTGCTCCCTTGCTGCGTGATTCCAGGACAAACCAAGAAACTGACACAATTTCACATTAATTTTAGTTAGTAGGTAGTAATAAATCATATTCTACGCATATAGAATAGAATAGATTATAATAGAATATAATAGAAATATTTTTTATTCAAATACACTTTTCACAAGTGCTTTTGAATCGCCTGACTCTACCACGCACTGGTTCGGAATGCCCTTCCTGCCGAGAAGAACCAGCAAGAAACTCGGCGGTTGCTCTTTTCAAAACAAGCCTACAATACAAAAGATACAGTATGCTATGTATGCAGCGTTTCCACAATGAAGGGAAGTTCCAAAAATGCATACCTACTAACAATGCAATATATTTTAAGATGGGTAGACATAAAGTAGCCCATTTCCGCCGGTGGAACCCGTTCACGAGCACGACGCATGACCCAGCCGTTGCTTCGCTCAACCATATTTGAGGGAACGCATATACAAAATTAGTTGTTACTTTGTCCCAGTTTGATAATAGCACAGATCTTGGGTCAGCAGTACAGAATGTCTGCATCTGGCACAAATCCAATCTTATCCACGATATGATCGCAATTTTATAGCATCTCGTTGACAACTGTCCCCAATGGTGCGTACACAAATGTTCCGCGAACGCGCAACACGCGTGCTGCACGCCGCTGGTACGCGTGTCGTTACTGCAACTGTTTCCTGCGCCTCTTTAATAACAATTCACGTAAGGCTCGCAAAAAGCGCGCGTTCTGCTGCCTTGCTGATCGCGCGCATGCTGGTGCGGTTTGCGGCGGGCGGTGGCATGAGGAAGCGATTCAGATTTCAGTTTTCGTGCGGCGCGTAACTTACGCGCGGGCGGTGCACACAGGCAAACAGGCGCCCCTAAGAGCGATGCTACTCGACGCGATGCGGCCCGCAATGTTTAAAACGCAACGTGATTGTAGCAGTGAGCAGTAACACGGGGAAAATAATTATTGTCACTACTGGTACAAGTAAGACTGGTATAGTAACATGGGTAACGAACGAATTTTTATGGTACAAAGCTATAGGAGAGGGGCGTATAGCAAGTGAGAATTGTATTGTGACAAGTGGCATTATTTGCTACCGCACTTTTTTTAATTTGCTTAAATTGATTATTATTATTATAAGTACACTACACTTTGTTGCTTACCCACAGAAATATAATTATCTAGATAGACTAAAAAATAGGGCGGAAGCTCGCGTGCCAATAATTTGCAATAAAGTGCAACAGTATTCAAATAAAATAAAACAAAAACCCTTCCTATAAATGCGAAAGTTGGTTAAGATGGATGTATGGATGGATGGAGGGATGGATGGATGGACTTGTTTGTTACTCTTTAACGCGACTACGAATGAAACGATTTGGCTGAAATTTGGAATGGAGGTAGCTCATAGCCAGGGTTAGCACATACATTTTATCCCGGAAAATTAAAGAGTTCTCGTGGGAATTGAAACCTTAATCCACGCGCACGAAGTCGCGGGCATCATCTAGTATGATGCTATAATTTACGATATTCTTAAGTAATAAACAAATCAAACTAAACGAAATTCTATGGGTTTACGTCGTTTTATTAGAGTTCCGAAAGCCATCTTCCAGCTCCATCATCAGATCAGCTCCATGTCTCAATAATATTGCATTGTCATCTGATTGACATAATATACATGCAAAATTTCAGCTCAATCGGAAACCTTGAAGTGCTTCTAAATTCTTGCAAGTTTTGACTTAAACATACAATTATACATATTATTACTTACATACATTGCAAGTTAAATAAAAGCTTGTAAAAAAGAGGCATTTCAATTCATAAGGACGTGTTTATTTACAACGAAAACCAACACAAAACGAACACGGGTGGCGTGCGTGGTTTTGTCCAGAGTCAGACACGTATGAATCCTTAGCTAAATCTTTCTACTATTTTTGTGGGCCGGAGATTAGGTATTCTATTTAGGGCCCCGAGACTGTACCTGCCGCGTCGTCTCTGCAGATGGTCTGAATTTCGACTGCAAGTGAACTGCAAAACTGTATAGTGCAGACACAGCTGCATCGCAACAGCTGACGACCGGCGCAATGCGTAATACTGCGACTAAACTGCAATTTTGCAGCCGGCTTGCAATCCGGGGCTGTATTTGGACTGAAAGTCAACAAGCGCAGTCTGTATAGATCCCAATAATAGGTTACCTTATTTTATTCAGTATCTGAGCAGAAGTTTATTATAATTATATAGCCTGTCCACGCCCCCGCCTGTATTATCTAGGCCAGCAATCCCATTTCCCGTAAAGATAACAGATTCATAGCGGCCGATCAAATATATTATTATTATCAACAAAGTTTTGCCGAAGGGTATTATTTATTGTACAGCTGTGAGCCACAAAGACAAACACTTATCAAGTAGGTGTAAGATGGTGATTTACGATTAGAGTTTTCCACGTAGAATAATAAAAAATGTGCCGATTTCATTAGAGTTTTTATCTAACAGATATAGTATTTGAATTATTTCTACTTTAACGTTTCCACTTGGTACTTTTAACGGCCAAGCCACATATTTTGACTAAGGTTTAACTTCAGTTAGGGCTTGTGAAGTCAGAAGCTTGGCTCTACATGAGATCTGATAACTTTTTGACAGTGCGAGCCATATGGTCTCGAACATTTTAAATGAAAATGTTTTCGGTGGGATTATATTTTTAACGTGTTTCTCCAGGCTGAAAATAATTTGTAAGCTTACCTTTACCTTATGTAAAACAAAATAGAGTTCAAAAACTGAAATTTATTTCGTAATTTACACAACGTGAAACTTTTTATGGTAGGTATAACTGGTTTTGAAATTATGAAATTTGAATTATTATGATTAAAAATTTTGAATTATGATTGACATACCTACTTAGTTTATTTAGTTTAAGGCGCGTAGTAGTACCTATTGCGATATTTGCCAAACAAATTGTGTTTAGCTAAACTTATCTCGATAAGGAGCCTACAGCGAGAAGAAATAAAACGGAAGCTATCCCGGTTTATGTAGGTATTTCGGATATTTGGTACGCGCTCGGGATTTCTCTCAAGCATGGCAAACGCGTTACCGTGTCAGGATAACATATTTTACGACGCAGAACCGTTGGCCTAATATTCACACTTCGGTTACCAACCTACAATATTGGTGTAATGAGAATGAGAAAATTTTATTTTTACCCGACTACGGAGAAGCCAAAAGGAAGGGTTATGATTTCAGCAGTCTATGTATGTATGTTTGTATTTTCATATGTTCTGCCGTAGCGCCTGAACTACTGAGCCGATTTTGTTGAATAAATTGTCAATTGATTCGTTATGAAAGCTGAATGTTCGTTTATTTGACCAGTTGATCTTGCTGACAGGTCCAGTCCACTTCAGTAGGGTTAGTACAAGATTGGATAGTTGACTATGCATAGTAAATTATGACATTACCATCAAAGTAAAATAAACCATAACAGTATTGAGTTAGAGCTCAATTTCGTGTATGTATTCTTATACATTTACGTAAAAAATAAATTACTCCAAATTATAATCGTCTGTATTGAATTTGTGACTTTAAGAGGATACTAATATGGTTCATTTTACTTTGATGCTATTGTCATAGTTAACTATAACGACCAAACGAATTAAAACTCTGCATAACCACACAGGTCACCTTCAGGAAACGCATGAAGATTTACCCTAATTCAGATTTAAATTTGCACATATGCAATATTAACTATGGTTATGGAAATTGCAATATGGAGTACCTGCTAAGTATAGTAATGATGTTGGTTATTGGTACTATTCCCCATAGATACCTAACTTAAACTAAGTACTTATAACTTAATATAAAGTATGGAATAGGTACTTAACTTACACCTAAGGAACATAATCTTGGTTTAAAAAAAATTGAGTTGTTTGGAAAAGTTGAGAAAAGTCTTTATTGTGTTCGCCCGAAATTCCATTTGCTACCATCTTTGTTTGTTGGCGTTGTTCACCGAAATGGCTCTCCATAACAGTTAAAGATATAAGTTGTGAGTTTTGTGAGATTACTTATGGAATTGGTACTAACAAGTTTAATTGAAGCACTTCAGGATATCTAGGACGCCTGGATCTCTTCAGGCTTTGTGTAAAAATGTGAACTTTTACACATTTAAACAAGTGCTATCACTTTAGTAGGTACACCTTTAGAAAGGATTATAGTACCTAGTGTAATCTAATGTTTACAAAAAATTCTTTTCAAAAAACCGACTTCTAACGCCACTACAAAGTATAAAAATAATTTTAGTTTGTCCACGTTTGTTGAAGTCGGGCGGGCCTAAATACAAACTATGAAATACAATATGAGAGACTCGTTTGCAGAAGTCGAGCGAGCATCGCGAGTCGGTTTCATAGTTTGTATTTTAGGCCCGCCCGACTTCAACAAACGTGGACAAACCAAAATTATTTTTATACTTTGTAGTGGCGTTAGAAGTCGGTTTTTTGAAAAGAATTTTTATTTTAAGCTTTTAAGTGATTATCCTATGATTGAGGAGCTAGGACCTGGAGCTCCATGATGTAGTCCATACTTGTTACCTACAATATCAATTCGTAATCGAAATTTCCTTAAATCCCCATAGTTTTAGGTAGGCAGTACCCTGCGGCATCAGGATTGAGGAGCTAGGACATGGAGCTCCATGATGTAGTCCATACTTGTTACCTACAATAATAATTCGTAATCGACATTTCCTAAATCTCTTTATTTTAGGTGAGAAATATCCCTGCAGCATCAGGCTTGAGGAGTTGAAGGTGAACATTTTTAAGGGACCATTTCGCTAACATCCTCTGTCGATTAAAAAAAAATCACGCGAATCGGTCTAGTAATCCCGGAGAAATCGGTGCATACATAGAAAAAAAAAAAGATACCGGCCGAATTGAGAACCTCCTCCTTTTTGGAAGTCGGTTAATAATAATATTATTATAGTCATATATCAGTTTGTGTCTACATAAAACGCGATGCGTTCCGATTAAAATGATTTTTTATAAATTCTAAGCTTTAAAATTGCTTTTAGCTAATGATTACAATTGAACTACTAGAAAAATTTCGTAGTGCGTGTTAAGAGTAAAAATGTTTCCTTTCCATGCTATGCCTCGATTGAGGTTTTTTATTGTTTACCTACGAGTATTTTTTCCGTATATATTGTTCGAGTATATTGTCCGTCGCTACCTTGATATCTCTAGACTCAAAGGTATACCTGTTTAGCCCAAGTGTGTACACAGACATGGACAAACATATCATGTAGTAATATCCATATGCCTCAGCCTTTCCTCAATAGCCTAACCTAACAGCTAAAGATACTCAAGACTGAAAACTGAAGGGTCAACGGTTCGATCCTCATCCGTTGCACTATGACCATAGTCACACCTAACACAAGCTTTCCGCTTATTTGGAGGAGAAAGAAGAATAAAAAAAAAACAAAATTCAAAATTATTTATTTCACGTAGGCCAACCTGTGGCTCTTATGGCACGTCATGACTCTACCACCGGTTCGGAAAGCGGATTCTGCTGAGAAGAGCCGGCAAGAAACTCAGCAGTTGCTCTATTCAAAATAATCATTATACAATATTATTATGCCAAGCCGCAGCTGGATGCCAAGCCGATTTATCCCATGCAACTTAATGTTAGAATAGAATATAGAATATTTCAATGCGTACTACAATACATCAGTGGCAACTGGCACGCAATAATAGTCAAGATCCGCCTGGCTTGTATTCTTTAAAAAAATATGTGTACTACATGACCTTTGAGTAATAAAGTGTTGGTTTATTACTCAAAGTACATGACACATTATTTTGTTCACCACTACACTAATATCGGTTTGATCAAACAATATATCCAAAGTATCTGCAATGCGTACTGGGCGGCCTGCGGGCATACGAGACATTGCAATTGAATCACAGATTCTATCATTATAATTGCTGTTTGCATATCTCGTGTTAAAAAGAAACATTGACTATATAGAAACACTTCTAAATTCTATTACAAAATAATTGTAAAAGGTGTCGTTGGTTAGGCCATTTACAAATTAGGCCATAGTTTACCACGCTGGCCAAGTATGGATTAGCTGAATTTACATACGGTTGAGAACATTATTATTATTTTTTCCAATTAAGCGGAAAGCTTTTGCTAGGAGTGGGTACGACAATAGTGCAACGGGTGGGATTCGAACCTGCGACCTTTCAGTTTTCAGTCCGCACCTTTAACCGTTGGGCTATTGAGGCTCTATTATGGACAATTATCCGACATGCTGGTTTCCTCAGGATGATATCCTTCACCGCTAATGCAAGTATATTCAATTACTAATTAATAATGCACATAACTCTGAAAAGTCAGAGGTCTGGGTCATATAGCTACCATTATTACCTATAGAGAAACATAAGCCGATTGCAGCCGCTGCTATCATTACGAATTTGGGTAGCAATAATGACCTAACAAGCTGCCACTCTTAATAGTTAAAGCTACAAGTATAAAAATTTAGTTTATCATGATTTTCTTACGTTCATAGAAGTTGAACCACTAGCACTAGAATAAAGTTTGATAAAAACCACGAGCGAAGCCTATCTATAGCTAAAGTTAGTGGCTTAGTGCAAAAGGTAGGTATATTTTTTCCAATATTATCTTTTAAGGCCTTTTAAGGCTTCGCTGAAAAAATCGTTTTACTGGATTTAATTAAAGTGCTTCTAGCATAATCTAATCTAAATTTTTCTTATGTTGAAATTTTCGTTACTTACCCGCTTTCCTTATAGCGCTGAGACTTCACTATGAAAAGTTAGATTTTGCGTTTTCTGGCTTTCTCCAATATGAATTCGTATGACATAGTATATCCTATATGAGTGTGATATGTCACACTTACTACTATGGTATGGTTGTATATTATGGTATACCCTACCTATTTTTCGGGTGCCTTAGCGTTAGCCTTAGCCTTAATAAGGTGCGACCTGTTATGTCCTTATTGCTTTCATTGTATAGTTGAGAGCATCCTATCTTAGCGTAGATGCTTCCTAAAATAGACCTTATCTCGAATAAGATATAGTCGTAACTTTTACCAACGACCGTATTTGCTTTCAGGAATCGTTTTGGAGCCCTGAAATTAGGGTTTGAATTAGTAGGAGTCGAGTGCTCCAAACAAAACCGATTTCAAACATTTTAGAATGTTCCCAATAAGTCGAAGTATATTTCACAAGTTTAAAAACTGTAACTGACTAAGGAAAATTGGATGTTACATCCGTCTTTTTAATTCTGTTCATATAAAAATATAGCGTATTATCTGGACTAATAACGAATATATTGAATATTAATTTATCAAAATCGGCTCAGTAGTTTAGGTGATATGGTGGAACATACATATTTTTTTTTTTTTTTTTTTTTTTTTTTTTTTTTTATATATATATACAGGGTGTCCCCTTTCATAGAAAGGGTCCTTTTTAGCTATTCCTATTATAATCATTTTTTAAAATTCTTTTTAAAATTTTTAAATCCGTACTACTTAATCTAAGAAAGGTGTGGTCATGCAAAGCTCGGAGCCCGGAGTGCGCAAAATAGGAGAATCATTCCGGCTTTTGCCAGGAGCAGAGCGACGCGATTTATATGCAAGTGCCATCTATATATGCTCACGATATAAGAGGCACTATGCATCTCTATCGGTCGCTCTGTTCCTGGCAATAGCTACTCTCGCTATTTTGCTTGCGTACTCCAGGAACGCATCTCTGCCAGAGGCCTCGCCCAGTATGGTGGGCACGGAGTCTCTGCATAGTTTCATCCGCAATTCTTGCTGTAGGTCCTCCCGGGCCGCTTCGTGTTGAGGACAGTCCATCAGAAGATGTATAATCGATTCTGATACACTGTCGTCGCACACGCAACCCGGGTGGTCCTTGCGTTTGAACCTATGCAGGTACTCCGCAAACCCTCCATGACCAGTCAACACCTGGGAAAGCACCATATTGTGGTCGATCTTTTTGACCACGCGATGTGCAAAAAGCACATCCGGCAGAAAGACCTTTGTGGTGCCCGCGGTTTCTTCGGACGTATACCTCCGGTTCCACTCTTCAAGCGACTCCTCACGGAGCAGTCGCTTGACGAACGAAACCGGGCACCGGTCATAGTCTGGTTTCCTCCTTAAGCCTAGAGCCGCCTCTTTCGCGAGCTCATCGGCTCTTTCATTTCCCTCCAACCCCGCATGCGCTTTCACCCAGAACAAGGAAACTTCCTTGTTCTGAGTGCGACATATTTTTAAATTGTCGACAATGCGTGCGACTAATGGGTGGAGGGATTTGCGCCCGACCACCGACTCAAGAGATGATCTTGAGTCGGTGTATATGCCGATGGAAGCTTCCGAGCGCTTCGTCGCGAGAGAGGCAGCTCTATCCAGGGCAAGGAGCTCAGCCTGGTAGACCGA
Organism: Oeneis ivallda; assembly: GCA_029955525.1. Taxonomy (NCBI): domain Eukaryota; kingdom Metazoa; phylum Arthropoda; class Insecta; order Lepidoptera; family Nymphalidae; genus Oeneis; species Oeneis ivallda. Next base: position 11,799,014 of record JARPMR010000019.1, on the reverse strand, counting down.
GCAGTGCGCACTTAACTTTAGCTTGACGGCTTTGGTTTCGGCCTCGTGATTCCATATGGAAAGCGAGGCCCCCACCTTGCCGTCAATTTTACTGCCATCAGTAAAGATGCGCACTGCTTGAGTGTTTTTGTTCTCAAGGTCTTCTCGGTCCACCAGGCTGGTAAACCGCAGGCACGTCTGTTCCGCCGGGTGTGGTCGCCCACAATATGGTACCTTCCCCTCCATCTCCCTATCAAGGAGTACTCGCTGAGACACTCCCCTTTTGGCCTCGTACAATGCCGAGGCCTCTCGGATCCTAAGATCCAAGGGGAGTATCCCAGCCAGTATCAATGCCGAGTTTAGGGAGACGGTTCGGTAGGACTTGGTCATCTTCAGCGCGAAGCCCCTTTGGAGTGCACCCAAACGCTTCCGCACTCCGAGCTTTGAAGCGGCAGGTGCCCAGGCACAGGCAGCGTACAGGACTATTGGCTCCACCACCGCAGTATAAATCGTTTTTATGACTTGGGGATGGAGGCCCCAGCTCACCTTGGCGGCTTTCGACAGCTGCTTGTAGAGTCCTTGAACTCTCATGCAAGTGTTACTTACATGAGAGTTGAAGGTCAGCTTGCTGTCGATCGTGAGCCCAAGGATCTTGATTTCGCTGGACAGACCAATGCTGGTCCCACCCATGGTCAGTTGCGGGGAGTCGTACTTCAGCTTATTGGTTAGCACCATCGCTTTTGTTTTGTGAGGTGCAAACCTCAGCTTGTTTCTTACTCCCCACTCCTGAACATAAGCGAGAGCGGCATTGGCCCTTCGCGAGACCTCCAGCCCCGTGTCGCCGTCGAAGACGAGGACAACATCGTCGGCAAAAGCCTGACAATATTCTCCCCGCCTTCCCAGGCCCTGCAGTAGTGGATCCAATAAGAGGTTCCACAGGACGGGACCCCCGATGGAGCCCTGAACACAGCCTTTGGTGGTATTGCGCATGTGCTCGGCTCCCGCGTACCTCACTCTGACCTTCCGATCTCGAAGATAGCTGTCGATCACCCTGCGGATGTTAACAGGACAGTTTTCCTCAGCCAGTCTGACTCTAATAGCTGGCCACCAGGCGCTATCGAAGGCCCCCTCTATGTCCAACGAGACCACAGTTATAAGTCGCTTCTCTTTGAGCTTCCTGTAAATGCGGTCCATTAGGACATAGAGGGCATCTTCCGTGCTTCTCTGGGGCATGAAGCCATACTGGCAAGTACTAATCCCGGGCAGGATGTGCCATTTAATTCGATTGACAACCATCTTTTCGAGAATCTTGCCTAGAACGGGTAACAGTCCGATTGGACGATAGGCCTTGGGGTTGGTGTAGTCCTCCTTGGCTGGTTTTCGGAGGACTATCACGGTGGCTTCCTTCCATAAAATCGGAAAGTGACCCAGTTCCAGACATTTGTTGGCCAGAGTGAGGAACGCGTCGGGATTTCGCGATATGGCGTGCTGGCATATGTCGGCGGTGAGACCATCCGACCCGGGGGCTTTCTTGGGGCCGAAGCTCGAGGCAGCGTCGCTCAATTCGACAGCGGTAAAAGGTGGATCCAAATTTTCATTTGGTGTCCACTCGTTCACTTGTTCAGCGGCGCGCCTCGTACGCTGATGGTCCGCGTTGTCCTCAGCACCAAGATCCCCCGGGTAGAATATCCCCGCCAGCAATGCTGCCGATTCGCTAGGGCCATAGGTTTTACCGTTTTGTACGAGTGGGAGATCCTCTCTCCTCACTGCGGTTCTACCTATGACCCTGTATATCCCATCCCATAGTCCCTCCCTGTCCTGACGCTCACAGAAAACCTTCCAGCTGGCTATCTGTGCTCTTTTAGCATGCGATTCATAGTTTTCCTTGGCTTGCAGATACTCACTCACGACTCTGTTTCGACGGACCGGGGCGGCGCAGCGGATGCGCCGCCTCTTGGTGTTGACTTCGCGTTTCATCGCGGCGAGCTCATCATTCCACCAGGGTAGACTAAGGCGTTCCGTACTTTTCCTGATTGGTATGCTTGCTTCGCAGGCCGCCACTATTGTCTTTGTATAAGATTCAACACATTTATCAAGATCGACTATGTTGTCGATCTTCCCTATGTCTCCGATTTTGATGAAATTTTCTGCTTGCAACTGGGTGAGCTTCGATCGAAACTCGTCCCAGTTTGCCTTTTTTGTGTTGAATCGCCGCGTGGTCCTAGTTATTATCACATGGTCTTCTTTTTTCAGGTTTATACGGAACGTAATAGTGTTGTGATCCGAGCTCGTCACGCCGTCATCCACCATCCAGTCCGCCACCAACAAGAGCGCGTCCGGGGAGCACGCCGTAACATCGACACAACTAGAGTACCTTTTGGTGCCTCTAATTGTGTCGAAGGTAGGGACGTTCCCCCGGTTGAGTATCTGCAAGTCAAGCTCTTCAAGAGCCCCAAAGAACTCCTCCCCTCTTCTGTCCGTTTTTGTGCTGCCCCACCAGGTATTCCAGGCGTTCGCGTCACCTCCCACCACAACGTAGCGAGAGCCCATGCTCGTGACCGCCGCCACTAGCTGATCCAGGTATGGCTCTATCGGTTGATCTGGCTCGAAGTAGAATGAGACGACGCACATCTCCCAGGCACCCTTTCCAATTCTCACCACCACAATGTTGTTGGTGGTAAGTTTGGAGTCCAGAGTTACGGTCATGTCACTGTCAAACACCACGATTGCGGCCTTGACATGACCGCTACTCCGGTTGGCGCATTGGAAGACGCGCGCGCCCCTGTAATCTCGCATCGAACCCGATCCTCCAACATAAGGCTCCTGGACCAAGGCCAGGGCTACCTTTTTATTGGTGGCCTCGAGCATGAGCTCCTGTGTGGCGAGTTGCTTGCGTTGTAAATTCGCCTGGAACACCCGGTAGGGCCTCACAGCGGTTCCGGTCTCGCCCAGGGCAACTTTAGCAATAAGCTACCGTTGCCCTGGCCAAGGCCTCCCACTTGCGGCGGACCACGCATTCCGGGGCGAACGCGTTATGAGTCGCGTCCAACCCGGCCTGCGTACAGTTGCAGCAAGAGGGAGGAACTGCGGCCTGCCACTTGGGGCAGCTCGCCTTCAGGTGAGCTTCCCCACAGTGGCTGCATCTCGTCTGGGGCTCCTTGCAGAACCGCCTGCTATGCCCGTACCCTAAGCACGCGGAGCATTGAGTGAGCGGGGACTGGTCAGCCACGCTCACCCTCTGCAGGTCCACGCGCACGGCACCCGCCTCAGTCATAATAGACCACACCTTTGGGGACACCCTAAGTACGATGTGGCACAAGAGAGGGTTCCTCGTTTTCTTCCTATATTTTACTTCCAAGCGGACCTCGTTACTTTCTATATTTTTGAAAAGATCCGCGTTTTGAACCTTAAGGGCCTGAAGGACGTCCTCGTCAGTATTATACTGCAGAACGTCCTTCAGGACCACTAGCGGGTCCTTGTTTTTAATTTCGTCTACTCTGAGGTCCGCCTTCTTTAATCGTTCAACCACTCTCTCCCGCTCCTCCCTTGTGCCGCATCCTACTATAACCTTCCTATCTTTGGCCTTTCTCACCTTGTCCACAAGTACTCCAGACTCTTTGGCATTTATCGCCTTACGTATGCGCTGGAGCACTTCTTCCCCCGACTCCTCCTCGTCATTAGAAGCGACGGCGACTGAGTGCAGCGTGACTCGCTCCGTTGGGCGACTTTTCTTTTCGCCAGCGGTCACGCTAGCATAAGTCAGTCGCCGGCGCTCCTCCTTCTCCTCCTCTATGACGGTCTGAAGTTTTTGGAGTTCTTTGGTGTTATTCTCCAGTAGTCTTTTGTGTTCCTCCAGCTTTTCCAGCATAGAAATGCTGGAAAGGCTAGAAGAACATTCTCCTTTAGGTATGGGGGATGAGGACAAACCGACAAACGTTCGGTCTGCCGGCTTCTCCCCAGCCCCTTTTTCTTTCCTTTGTTTTGGATTCAGGGGGGTGCCCGCATCGGCCTCCTTTATAAGGGTGAACAGCCTATCCACCGCCTTAACAATTTCTGTTTTTATTTCCGTCTTGGTATTCCGGGCCCTATTTAGTTGAAGTTTTATATTAACTACACAGGACTTTGCCTCCGCCACTCTCCCTTTTTGTTTTGTCAGTGTCGGGGAGATTCCTGAGTCCTCAGGCTGGGTCCTAACCTTGGGGGCTGCCACGCCGCCTTGCTGCGGCTGCGGCTGCTCACTTTGGGCATGTGAAGGCCCAGCCCGCGGCTCCACGATAGTGGGGGAGGCCAATCGTAGTTCTGCGCTGCGTTCTGGCGCTGGTGTCCCGGTTTGGCTCTTCTGGCCCCTGGAGGCTTTTGCGGGAGTTCTGATGCCTAGCATTTTAAAGTGGACAAGGTAAGTGGAAGGTAAGTCTTAAGTGATTGGTAGGTGTAGAATGCCTACCAACAGTAACTATTGCTTAATTTTTAATTGGGAGGTGTATATGGCCCCCCAATAGTCAACAATTTAAAATTTAAATTAACAATAAATAATTTAAACTTAAAAATAAATATTTATACTATTTACAATAAAGTTGGGAGGTGTAAAGTGCCCCCCAACAGTCAGAAATAAAATCAATTACAATAAATACAATAATTACAATAATTAATAAATAACTGGAAGGTGTAGAATGCCTCCCAGTAGTCAACAATTAACAAATGTATAATTAAAAGCCTTAACCTAATGTCTGGGAGGTGTAAAAAGCCTCCCAAGTCAATGGAGTCTACTAATATTTATTAAATTTAAAGTTATTTGGGCAGTGTAAAGCTGCCCAAGAGTCTTATATGGTAAAATGTTTTGCTTAACGCGGAACGTGAAACGGAACGTAATTGTATGAACGTAAAAATGTGGTTTCAGCCTTAAGGTTGTTAGGTTGGTACTAGCTTGAGTTGATATGGTAACACTACACTGGTACAGTCGACTTGTGTCGTCTTGACAGTTGACACAACGTAGTAATGGCAGCTAACCCCAAATGTCCTTTGATGGATGTTTAGCACTCGGAAAGGCTTCAACAGTTCACTTTTCACTTATTTTATTGTTTTTTAATGCACTCTGGCGCGTATGTTTGTGGTTCGAGCGCTTCAGCGCTGCACGTGACGTTATTTACACGGCTTTCGAATCAAAAAGACAGAGCACTAATCATTACGTCAATACGTTCCACCTTCCTCCCACTATACGAAAATTCCAGCCAAATGTATGCGCCTCCTCCCCGATGTTCCGTTATTCTTGTATCAGGTAAGTTTGTCACTCGTAAACACAGCGGAAACACTTCAATTTCGGCTCCCAGTCACTATGCCGAATTTAAAACTCGAGGAGCAAATTTAACGCGTGTTCACTTGACAACTGGAACATACATATTAAATAGACACAAACATGGGTACACGGGCTGCAAAAATCATAAACCTTTCCGATGACGTTACCGTAGTCAGGTGACGATGGGTGTATTAACACGGATAGAGCGAAACAATAACTTGCAGACCTCGGCCTTCAACGTGCCCCTAATACCCACATTGTAGTAGTAAGTACATCGCATTTCATTGTTTTTCTCTTCACCAACAGTAAGTATCTAGTTCAATAAAACCATGTGACTTTATTGAACTAGATATTGGCCTTTGGCAGAACATTCTGCAGAGTCTAAAGTTTCTAAATAAAATTTTGAAGACGGGTTTAATTGACTTCAAAAAAGGAGGATGTTCTCAATTCATCGGAATCTTTTTTTTTAAATGTATGTTCACCGTTTACTGGAAGACGCCTGAACCTGATTTGGAAAATTCTTTTTTTGTTTGAAAGGTTATACTTCCCAGGTGGTCCCATTTAAATTTTATTGAAAAAGGTCCAGCGGTTTTTAAAAAAAATCAACAATAAATTATATACCTACTTTGTAGTGTTGTTATGTTTGAAGTAGGTTTTTAAAAAGAATTTCTTATATTAAATTATTATACTTAGGCCGAGTGCTTTGAACTTTTGTACAGCTGATCAAGCGCGTATATCGCGCATTGCTGTTCGCCTAATGTATTATTATTATTATTAGCAACAAAGTCTTTTATATCTAAGCAAAAGCAAACGCCAGGCGCTACCTATAAGGTAGAAAAGTTATTTTCATGAAACGATAGTAGCTAAGTAGTTTTGCCAATAAGCCACGCCACCCGTGTATCCCAGTGTTTACCTTCTTGCTTTGACTACTAATCCAGTAAATCGATATTCCATATAACCAGCGGTCGTACGCGTTAGGTAAATAGATCACTGGGTTTGTTTGGGTTGGTACACGTGTTTATACACCGTGTTATTATTATATATTTTCCTGTCAATTTACTTATGCGTAATATGGTAATCTAGAGCAGACTCTGTTTGCTTTTACGTTTACGTCACGTTTAAGGGATTTTTAAATGTAAAGGATCGGTACTGATGTCCAGATTTTAGTGACATCTTTACTAACAGTGATTTTAGTTACATCTTTCGCTGAGAAATGTTTGAATTCTCCATAGTATTCTCAAAGGTGTGAAGACTGCCAATTCGCTGCCAATAGGCCAGCCTGATGAATCACATTGGCCTAAACCGCTAAACCCCAATGGGCCAGTGATTCAAATATGGTTGAGCAAAGCAATGGCTGGATCATGCGTCATGCTCGTGAACGGGCCCCACCGGTGAGTATGGGGCTACTTTCTGTCTACCCGTCTTAGCATGTATTGAATTGTATTATGCATTTTTGGAATTTCCCCTAATTGTGGAAATATTCTATTTTATTCTATTCTTACAAAGTTGCATGGGGTATCATAATGAGTAATCGGTTTAGCATCCAGCTGCCCACAAGATAGTTAAAAAATTGCAATGTAATAGCTACATAATAATATTGTAAAATGAATATTTTGAAAATAGCAACTGCTGAATTTCTTGCCGGCTCTTCTCAGCAGAATCCGCTTTCCGAACCAGTGGTAGAGTCATGACGTGTCGTAAGAGCCAGAGGTTGGCCTACGTGAAATAAATAATTTTGAATTTTGAAGAAGACTTTTATTTAGGAGTATAAGCACTTTTGCTTATACTACCTACTATACATTTAGAATTCTTCCTCATCCCAAGGAGTTCCAGGCCAATAACCGCTAGTTTATTACAATTTCCAATTTTATGATAGTCATGAAATACATCTTATTATGCTGTTCTCGACAAAGTAAATCTAAAGTTACCAGAGAATTTATGAATGCTCGTTGCAGCATTCATAAAATATCTCCATATAAAATGACTCGAGTCATGGTAAGCATGTGAAATGGGTTGATACGAGAAGGTCCATTTAGGTTGCATTCGCTCCATTTGATGGGGAAACTTTTGCATAATAGAGTTGGTTAGAGGAAGTTTGTGCCCAAACTGGATGCTGTTAGACCATTGTATTTAGTACATGCATTATGCAAACCTTTTTGTACTTACATATACCTGTGCCACATAACTAATGAACATCTTTTAAGAGAAGTCATCTTCGAAAGCTCCATAGTACCTACTCCTATACAAATGAAGGTTGATTCTAATTTTAAGGATAACCAGTCAAAGTCCAGTGATCAGACACTTCTTATAAACTAAAATCGGCGCCTATGTGGTTTGTCACATTTTCGTACAAATAAGTAGGTATGTGATTTCCTCATCATTTACTCTTAGCTTTGAAATAACATATTTTTACACAAATCTGTAAAATTTCAGAAATATAGTATAAGTATATATAAGTATACATAAGTAGAAGTGTTTAATAAGATGACTTCGTTTGTATGGCCTGAGCTAGAGGTAAATTCCTCTAAAAAGTGTTCAGGTATTAAACAATTTGATGGATGTCTGTATTCAAATTGATTAACGAGCATATAAAAAAAAGCGGCCAAGTGCGAGTCGGACTCGCGCACCGAGGGTTCCGTACTCCAAAAGTAAAAGTAAAACGATAATATTATATTAATTTGCTTATTTATCGTTAACTTTGTTTGTAGAGGTTTATTGTTAATATAAAAAAAACTATGCTAGTTAGAGCGTTGGTTTTATTTTTCCTGGAAAATATACATAAACCTCTATTGACCATAATTATTTCAGATTTTTCAATTGGTAAACTTCGGAGATAAGGGGGGGGGGGAACGGTATTTTTTTCGACATTTTGGCCGATTACTCAAAAACTATTATATATAGAAATAAATAAAAAACTGTTTTAGAATGCACAAGTAAAGGCCTTTCATATGATACCCCACTCGGTATAATTATCTTATTTTGAAATTTCAGACCCCTGATTTTCCCCCTTTTTTAATGAAACTAAAATAATTTTCGCGTTGATTTTATTTTTCCTGTAAAACATACATAAATCTCTATTGACCATAATTATTCATATGATACCCCACTCGGTATAGTTGTCTTACTTTGAAATTTCAAACCCCCGATTTTCCGCCTTTTTTAATAAAACTAAAAATAATTTTCGATTTTTCTTTATTCCAATGATGTTGGGCCACTATTATACACAACTATGCCAGATTTCATGTCGATAGCTTTAATAGTTACTAAAATAATCGAATGTGACAGACGGACGGACGGACGGACGGACGGAGAAAGTCTCACCATAAGGGTTCCATTTTTACCATTTTGGTACGGAACCCTAAAAACCGTAGATCTCGCTCTAATGGACGTTTGTCTGCTTTTTTTTTGAGGTGTTAGGGTGGGTTATAGGTAGGGATGTGCATTGTTATATTTTTACAAAGGTTTTCTTTAGATATTTTTATATAAATTTTAAATGAATTTTACTGATTTTACTGTATCTAATCCTACCTACTAATATTATAAATGCGAATAGTAGGTATATTTGTTTGTTGGTTTGCCCTTCGATCACGTCGCAATTACGGAGCAACGTGATTTTTTGCGTGGATATAGTTGAGGACCTGGAAAGTGACCTTTTATCCCAGACCAACATGGGGCTCCCGAAGGATTATTTAAATACTAACTCCATGCAATACAAAGATTTCAAACATACAACACTCCTAAATCACGACAGGGCATTAAAATTCATGAATTTTTATCGCTTTTTACATCTGACATCACTATTCACACGATATTTCATTCAGAACCATTCAGGTGTTGCCTACAGCTTAATTGAGTCGAAAAAATAAAAGCTGGTAGTTAGTACCCACGACGATGTTTGCTTTGGTAAATGAATCACCGCGTTAACAAAAAATACCCGTGTTATAAATTATTATATCTAACGCACTGTCAAAATTTGGTTCACTGCTACGGAAAGGGCCTTAGCTTATCGCACACCAAATGTCCACCCGTGGACATTCAATGATCATGAATTTATTAAATTTTTTGTGAATGTTTCGTCTGTATTGCATGCACAATGTTCAATTTGCAAAATTTTCAAATTCGCAAAAATGTTCAAAACACAAAACGTTCAATAAGCGAAGCGACAGAATTAGGGCGAGCGGAGCGAGACCTATCACTATCCCACAACCTGAGCATTTTGTGGTACACTTTACTGAAAAACTATCACGCTTATAGATTTGTGATTTAACATAGTAATTTAACTTCATATCCAGATGTATTATCTGTCAAAAAAAATAAATTTTATAACCATTCACTTAAAAATTATTACCCGTAAGAAAAACTACGCAAGCCCTCACAAAGCTCAGCTCTAGTTTACGAAAATATATATATAATTTTCTGTCAGTGTTCATACCTAATTATAAATTGCGCATGTGGAAAATTTGTGAGAAAATAGTCTTCGCGAAATCATACGTCTAGCGCGCATGGCACCTCAGTAAATAGAGGTAAAGGCATAAATACATCTTTTGAGGCGGAAAAGTTTATTTAGAAAATGGAAAACCACGCGGACTAAGTCGTGAATATGAGCCAGAATTTTCATAAACTTCCTCTTAATTACAAGATGAATAAATTATTCTTTATTCTTTCCCTATGTCAATCATAATTAAATAGGCAAGGTTTATGTACGACACGAACATTATCAGAATTTTAATTTAACACTCGTCATGCTCACAGTTTACTGGATAAATCAGGGTTAAGTTATATGACGAGCAAATGTGAATCATATCATTTATTTTAAGAGTAAAGGCCCTTCAGGGATAATTAATTAATTACGTCTCTAGGGGAAAAGTCTCAAACATGTGTATCATTAATTCCAAAAGTAGACCTTTGGGTCCTCGTTTAACATTTCACTTTAGGAAAAAGGTCCTTTTGCACCGGTTAGTTTTATTATACATTTTATATAAATTGTACCTTGGAGACCTATCTTTTTTGTGTTTAATTATTTTTTTAATCTTTCCTTTCTAAATGCATTACGGGAGCCACTACATGTTTTATTTAATAGAATATTGGACGCAGAGTTGACGCCAGAGCAGTGGTCTGACTCGATTATAACACTTTTGCATAAGGAGGGCGACAGAGGCGACTTGGGCAATTATAGACCAATTAGCCTCATGTCCAATATTTATAAAATTTTCGCAAAAATATTACTTAAGGCGCTGTGTGCAGTCACGATCATCATTCGTGAGCCGAATCACAAGCCGAATGAAGATCGTCTTATTTAAAATCTATGGGTCATAATATTATGAAAAAAAAAGTAGTTATAATTGATCGTATTTCTGGCCTGATGGTTGTTTTTTAAAAACGATGACGCAAACTTTTCTCGATAGAAAAAAATTGCAAAGTTGACTCTGCAAATACATAAACTCCCATCGTTCTCTGTTATGCATACATTTATTTTGGTAAAATTAAGTACAATTGTTTATCATATCTTACCACGACAAATGGCTGTTTTAAATTTCATTTATTGTGACTGTTATAATTTTAATATTTTCCATTATAATTTAACAGTCGCAATAAATAAAATCTAAAACAGCCATTTGTCGTAGTAAGATATGATAAACAATTGTACTTAATTTTACCAAAATAAATGTATGCATAACAGAGAACGATGGGAGTTTATGTATTTGCAGAGTCAACTTTGTAATTTTTTTCTATCGAGAAAAGTTTGCGTCATCGTTTTTAAAAAACAACCATCAGGCCAGAAATACGATCAATTATAACTACTTTTTTTTTCATAATATTATGACCCATAGATTTTAAATAAGACGATCTTCATTCGGCTTGTGATTCGGCTCACGAATGATGATCGTGACTGCACACAGCGCCTTAATAGACTGTCAAAGACTTTAGACGAACACCAACCACGCGAGCAGGCCGGATTTAGGAAACGCTTCTCTACTCTACTTCATTTGTGTCTAAGTGATGTCTTAAAATTAGCATTTGAATATTAGTTTTCAGTTTGATGCCTTGACATGGGTAGCATAAGTATGTCACGCACTCTTTAAACATTTCTGTGGTGGTGTCGTGTGATGCGGGTTGTTACGTTCCCTCAAATATGGTTGAGCGAAGCAATGGCTGGGTCATGCGTCATGCTCGTGAACGGGTGCCACCGGCGGGAATGGGGCTACTTTATGTCTGCCCATCTTAAGATAGAAGTTAGTCTGTATGCATTTTTGGAACTTTCCTCATTGTGGAAACACTGCATATATAGCATAGTATTTACTGTATTGTAAATCTGTTTTGAAAAGAGCAACCGCCGAGTTTCTTGCTGGTTCTTCTCGGCAGGAAAGGCATTCCGAACCAGTGGTAGATTCATTGACTATTCAAAAGCACTTGTAAAAGTTTATTTGAATAAAAAATATTTCTATTCTATTCTATTCTATTCTATTCAATACTATTGACCACATTCAGGTAGTAACACAATTAATAGAGAAAGCAAACGAATACGGCATAGCGCTATACATGTGTTTTATAGACTATACAAAAGCATTTGACTCTACTATACACCATAATACGATATGGTCATCACTTTCAGAGCAAGGTATTAATCCAAAATACATTAACCTTATCAAAAGCGTGTACTCAAAATGCCGAGCAAAAGTAAGACTAGAAAAGGACGGTCCTGAGTTTCCCATAGGTAGAGGCGTGAGGCAAGGTGACCCGGCATCACCTAAAATCTTTACGGCAGTCCTTGAAGCCATTTTTAGGAACCTAGATTGGGAAAATAAAGGTCTAAAGATTGGTGGTGAATTTCTGAGTCATTTGCGCTTCGCAGACGATATCGTAGTGTTTGCAGAAAAGGCTTCGGATCTTGGCAGCATGGTAGAGGAACTGGCACGGGAGAGTAGAAAAGCTGGTTTATTTATGAACATCTCTAAAACCAAAATTTTAACAAACGCCGAAAAGAAAGACATAATAGTAGGATGTGAAAATATAAAGTATGTGAAAGAATATGTGTATCTAGCCAGTCCGCCTCCTTTGAAAACAGTACTGGAAAGGAAATACAGAGAAGAATCGCCATTGCATGGAGAAAGTTTTGGAGATTTAAGGAGGTAATGAAAAACAGCGAGATCGACATAAAAATAAAAAAAAAGCTTTACGAAGTCGCGATATTGCCATTACGGAAGCAAGAAGAAGAAAAATTAGCTATCTGCCAGAGGAAGATGGAGAGAAGTATGCTCGGTGTTAGGTTGAAAGACAGAATAAGTAACAAAAACATTCGTAAGAGAACTAAACTGACGGACATAAGGAAAAGAATTAGGACATTAAAATGGAAGTGAGACGGACACGTTTGTAGATTAGACAATATGAGATGGACGAAAAGAGTTACCGAATGGGTACCAAGAGGAAGGAAAAGGAATAGAGGCCGCCAAAGGAAGAGATAGCGAGACATATTTTTGGAAAAATGCGGACCAGACTGGATGCGACAGGCTAGAGACAGGAAGCACTGGAAAGATTTGGGGGAGGCCTACGCCGTAGAGGCGACTTATGCATGAAATATTGTATTTTTTAATTAATTATTTCGCTAATTTACATATTAATTATTATTGACATAGAACTGTATTTTTAACGTATATTTGACTTGATTATTTTATTATTTTAAATATTGACATGAATGATGTAATTTATGATATTAATTTATGAAATCTATATTTTATCAAATTGTGAATGTTAAAAAGATTATAATTAGTCAATTAAAGAATAATGTAACTTGATGCGAATGGATATACTTGTAATTTGTAACGTATTAGAAATAAAGGGCTTTTTTATTTTTTTATTTTATTTTTATTTTATTTATTTTTTTAATGTTTATTGAACGTTCCTTCAAAATTACGTTTCGAGAGAAAGTTAGTGTAATAGATGTCTTGTGTACATTTCCACATGCTCCTGTCTTGCGCTACCTGTATCCAGCGGCTCCCTGCGACTCGTCTGATTTAATCGTTCCTAGTGGGAGGTCGGCCACTGGCACTGCGCTTTCCAGTGCGATGTTCGCTCCACCACCTGGGGACTCCAATGACCATCGGTTCTTCGGACTATACGTGTCGATGAGCTTTTTCTGTTACCTACAGAGTCCTAGGAGAAATAAATCTCGCAAGGGTACTCCGAGCATAAGTCTCTCCGTCGCTCAGTGTCCTTTATCAGTTAAGCGACATTAAAGTTTTCTTAAATGTGATAAAAATAGCAAAGAGAAGAACCATTTACTGTATATTATAATGATATGGTCTTTCTATCTCGACTATCTCACAGTCCAACTACCTGATGGCGCTTAATGACTCATAAAGTTACCTTTTTTCGGGACGACAGGAAATTCGGAGCTCGTTGCGAACAATCGCGATAAGAGTTTATTGTGAGTGCTCCGTCCTCACTTACGGATCAAGGAAACTGATATAGCCGAATTGGGTACTGAAATTCCAGAAATCGCAAATGTTTAAAGTCAAATTTCAAAAATGTATGTCAAATTGGGTTATTATGATAATTCAAGACCACAATATTAATTACCATGCACGTAAAATGTTACAATCAATTATTAGTAGGTATGTAGCTTGTTACACTTTTCGAAAAAAAAATACTGCAAACAAATCACATTAGTGCTATTTTTGAAACTTACCACTAGTGTGGTAAAATTAACTTTCAAGACATGCTTGCTATAATCCTTGTAAATGTTTTTTCAAGCAAGTGAAAGAAAAAAAATGTTTTAGATGTGAAAAAAATTTCCTCCAGGTAAATTTTCTGTGGCCGGTAAATCTCAAAACTTTCATTCTTTTTTGATTTATTCAAAATATCTCGGCACCCGTTACTCCTGTCAATGTTTGCTGATTTCATTTTTATATAGAAAAAAATTGTTCTCAAAATTCATAACTTGAGGACCGCGCTTCATCCATACAGCTGCTACTACTCTGCCGCAAAAATAATTTCACGCCGCGTGGTGTTTTTACTATGAGTGAGAGAGCAAACTGGCTTCTTTTTATTCTTATTCATATTCTTTTAGCGGCAGCGATCGGCGTTTATATGGCTCTCAGCGATTTTTGATAGCAAAACCGCAAAATCGCGCGATTTATCGTTTCAGCGATCAGAAATGGCTGAAAAAACCCTAAAAGCCATAAAAACGCCGATCGCTGCCGCTAAAAGTAGCCAGTCTGCCCTCTCCCTAACTTGACTAGACACGCGACGTTCAATTGTTTTGGTGCAACTACGGAGGTGAAATGAGATTATACAGCTCGCCTCGCTCCTGTTAACCGCACGCCCGCCATGCCTGCCTGAACAATGTAGGTATATTTTCCAGCGCTTAGGTAATATGTATTACATGCATTGTATTCGCGTATTTTTCACACGTCTGAAGTAGGTACTACAATTGCTAGCTGCATGGTTTCACTCGATCGTATTTTTTTAATAGCAGTTATGCAATGTACCTACCTGTACTATGTAATCAAATCATTTTATCAAACCCTTTATCAAACGTCAAAGGGCGCATATATGTTATCGGAGCTTGTATGAAATATTGAACTGTGAGTACTGTGACGCCATAAACATTTGACGCACTTTTTGTAGTTAAAGGGCGTCAAATGTGATAATAATTAAAAATGGTTATCACATTTTAAAATAACAGCGGACGTGTATTTTACTTATTTTGGAAGACCCTCTATTTTATAATGGGTAAGAAATAATTCCATTTTTGACATGGGCAACATTCCAATTCAAGTACCGATCGTAAAGAACTTCAAAAACCTTTTTTGATGTTGGTCAAAGCTAAATAATGACTACAAATCATTATTCGTATTTAAGTGGATAATAGCCAGTAGCCACTCTTTCAAGTATTTTTTCATACTTCAAAGAGAGGCTTGTAAAAATTTTCGTCTCCAAATACAAGCTGAAATAATTTGAAAAGTCCTTGAAGGTTGTTCTCAGCGCTTTCCAATGAAAGAGGATTTGTTTGTAGCCAATTATTATGAAGGGTATAAATTTTATTCCTGTATTTTGATTAAAAAATTCACCCGAGATAAGAAAGAGCCTTCGAAATATAGATTTTTAGTTTTATTAGACGGAACGTTTTGAGTAAGAAAGAGAGAAGTTATAGAAAAATACTTTTACATTTTTATTAGTTTGGGTATTAATCTGAATTCTTTATGAATTGGGAATTAAATAAATATAAAATCTGTAAATAAATTAACTATGTAGAAAAACATCGCGAAGAAAACCTACTTGCCTGATAGTTCTCCATAATGTTCTCGAAGGTGTGTGTCACTACCAATCTGCACTTAGCCAGCGTGGTGAACTATGGCCTAAACCAGTGATCCCCAAAGTGGTCCAGGTAGACCCCCAGGGGTCTACGGGAGACTTGACGGAGATCTACGTTGACGTGACCATGGCATGATTCTTCCCTGAAGCAGACAGAGACGTACGAGTACTTTGTAATTTTATTAGTTTGTATAGTGTAAATCATAGGCGACACTTCAAAGACACTCCAATGAAATATTGCATTACGACAGAACGGTCGCGGTTTTGAAAACCAAAATAGCTGACACTGTTAACAGTATTCATTGTTTTGGTAATTCGTAACGAAATTGCGAAACGATCCACCATCAATAATTGTGATGTAGTCGCGTACTACGCTGGCCAAAGTGCGGACTTTCAGACTTCACTCACGTTACGTTACGTTCCCTCAAATATGGTTGAGCGAAGCAATGGCTGGGGTCATGGGTCATGCTCGTGAATGGGTAGCACCGGCGGGAATGGGGCTACTTTATGTCTGCCCATCTTAAGATAGAAGTTAGTCGGTATGCATTTTTGGAACTTCCCTCATTGTGGAAACACTGCATATATAGCATAGTATTTACTGTATTGTAAATTTGTTTTGAAAGAGCAACCGCCGAGTTTCTTGCTGGTTCTTCTCGGCAGGAAAGGCATTCCGAACCAGTGGTAGATTCATCGACCATTCAAAAGCACTTGTAGAAGTTTATTTGAATAAAAAATATTTCTATTCTATTCTATTCTATACACACCTTTGAAAACATTATTGAAAATTCTCATGCTTGCATTACCTCAAGATGTTTTCCTTCACCGTTGAAACAAGTGTTAATTTATTTGCTTCAAGCGTAAATAACTAGAAAAGTGAGATATGCGTGCCTGGCACCGATCTCCTGACCTTAAAGGCTTAACACTAGCTATCACCGGTCCGGCAGTGAAGATATTGTTAGTGAATAGAATAGAATAGAATAGAAATATTTTTTTATTCAAATAAACTTTTTTACAAGTGCTTTGGAATCGTCGATGAGTCTACCACTGGTTCGGAATGCCGTTCCTGCCGAGAAAACCAGCAAGAAACTCGGCAGTTGCTCTTTTCAAAACAAGTTTACAATATAGTAGATATTATGCTATGTATGCAGTGTTTCCACAATGAGGAAAAAGAGAATTTATAGGTTAATCATTACCTACTGTCTCATGAATCGCTGGAACGAATTATATCCCCGCTTTTTTTGTCATTTATATAGTCTCCAATTGTATAATATGTTTTTTTTATGAGATTAGTTTTAACTGATTTCTTAAACTTGTATAAAGGCAAGTCTAAGATCGACTGTGGAATTATATTATAAAACGTCACGCCCATTCCTACAAATGTCTTTCGGACTCTCTTGAGGCGCAATCGAGGAATCACGAGCCTGTGAAAACATTAATTACCATGAGTGGCGTCACATCACAGAAAGTGTCTCAAGAAACAGGGATATATAGTACTAGTAGGGCGCGTGGGTGCGCGGCCCGCAAGCGGACCGCGTATTTTCTACTCGTCAAGTAGACTTTCAGGTCCTGATCATTTCTATCAAAAACCACTCTTCCATCTTTTATATTCTCTGAGAAAGACACCTTTGAAATTTGTATAGCCGCCATCTTGAATCCGCCATTTTGAATTTTTTTCATTTCACTGCCAATTCGATGAGGTTTCGAGTATTTTTTGTTTGAGTAGCCCCCACCTATCTTGAATACCCTGGCCATGCTCCTCACCCATCTTCCAAATCCTCGATCAGCATTACTTTCCATATTTTTTCTCCGAATCATTAGTCAGGATGAGAATTCTTCTATAAAAACATTTGAAAAGCAACCTTCGTCTTGCATAGTTTGTATGGAAATAAAAATCCGCCATCTTGATTTTTTTCAATTCATCAAATAGACCTTCAGGTCCTGATCATCTTTTGCTAAGAAACCACTCTTCCATCTTTTATACTCCCCGAGATAGACACCAACGAAATTTGTATGGCCGCCATCTTGAATCCGCCATTTTGGAATTTTTTTTAGCTCACTGGCAATTGAATGAGGTTTTGAGTATATTTTGTTTGAGCACCTCCCACCTATCTTCAATACCCTGGCCGTGCTCCTCACCCACCTTCCAAACCCTCGATCATCATATCTCATCATTTGTCAGTATAAGGATTCTTCTATAAAAACAAATTTCGAAATGAAACCGTATCAATAGTTCCCAACTTCTAGTCTCTTCAATATTCGCCATATTATATTTTGTATGGAGAAAAAACATTCCGCCATCTTGGATTTTTTTCTATTCATCAAATAGACCTTTGGGCCCTGATCATCTTTTGCCAGGAAACCTCTCTTCCATCTTTTATACTCCCCGAGATAGACACCGAAGAAATTTGTATGGCGGCCATCTTTTTTCCGCCATTTTGAATTTTTTTTCAGCTCACTGCGAATTGGATGAGGTTTCGAGTGACATTTGTTCGAGCACCCCCACCTATCTTCAATACCCTGGCCGTGCTCTTCACCCGTCTCCGAAATCCTCAATCATCAGCTCTCTCCATATTTTTCCTCCGAATTAATTTTTTTCCTCTATACGAAACCATCAGTGAAAAAAATATTTTTCATACAAAATTTTACAGGAGAGGTGATCAATGAGTCAGTCAGTCAGTGAATCAGTGAATCAGCCCCAGCAGCTATATATATATTAACTAGCATTTGCTCGGTGCGCGAGCTGCTAAAGCAGCTCGCGGGAAGTGTTATTACTACAAGTAGGGCGCGTGGGTGCGCGGCCCGCTAAAGCGGACCGCGATTTTTTTGCTCATCAAGTAGACCTTCGGATTCTGGTCATCTTTTGCCAAAAAATTTGTTCGAGCACACCCCACCTATCTGCAATAACCTGGCCGTGCTCCTCATTCACAAATGAAAAAGAAAAAAAAAAGAAAAAAAAAAGAAAAAAAAGAAAAAAAGCAAATGTAAAATGAAAAAAAAGAAAAAGAAAAAAGCCCTATGAACCTATCAAACTCATTGTCTTGCATAGTTCCCAACTTCTAGTCCCTTCAATATTCCCCATATACATTTTGTATGGAAAAAAAAAATCCGCCATCTTGAATCTTTTTCCTACTCACCAGGTAGACCTCCGGGTTTTGATCATCTTTTGTCGAGAAACCGCTCCTCCATCTCTTATAGTCTCCGAGCGAGAGACGGACAAAATTTGCCGCCATTTTTTTTCCGCCATTTTGGAATTTTTTTTCAACGCACTGGCAACTGCTCGAGGAGGAAAAAGAAAATGAAAAAGAAAAAAAAAGAAAGAAAAAAAAAAGAAAAAGAAAAACAAAGAAAAAGAAAAAAAGAGAAGAAAGAAAAAAGAAAGAAAAAAAAAAGAAAAAGAAAAACAAAGAAAAAGAAAGAAAAAAGAAAGAAAAAAGGAGAAAAAAAGAAAAGAAAAAAGAAGAATCAATATTCGCCATATATTTTGTATAGAAAAAAAATTCCGCTATCTTGATTTTTTTCCTGTTCATCAAGTAGAACTTTGGGTCTTGATCATCTTTTGCCCAGAAACTACTCTTCTATCTTGTATACTCTCCGAGATAGACACCAGAGAAAGTTTCTATGGCCGCCATCTTGAATCCGCCATTTTGGAGTTTTTTTTTCAACTCCCTGCTAAATGGATGTGGTTTCGAGTAATTTTTGTTGGAGCACACCCCACCTAGTTGGTCGTGTGGATAGTTGGCAAAAAAACCACTCTTTCACCTTTTTTAACCCATTTCCAAAAAGGAGGAGGTTCTCAATTCGGCCAGTATATTTTTCTTTTTTAATTCTCCGAGATCTAAGACACCTATGAACCTATCAAAATCAATGTCTTGCATAGTTCCCAACTTCTAGTCCCTTCAATATTCCCCATACATTTTGTATGGAAAAAAAATCCGCCATCTTGAATCTTTTTCCTACTCACCAGGTAGACCTCCGGGTTTTGATCATCTTTTGTCGAGAAACCGCTCCTCCATCTCTTATAGTCTCCGAGCGAGAGACGGACAAAATTTGCCGCCATTTTTTTTCCGCCATTTTGGAATTTTTTTTCAACGCACTGGCAACTGCTCGAGGTTTCGAATGACATTTGGTCGAGCACCCTCCACCTATCTTCTATACCCTGGCCGTGCCCCTCGCCCGTCTCCGAACTCCTCACTCATCAGCCCTCTCCACCTTTCTCCGAGTCACATTCTTTGAGCTCTATATGACACCATGGGTGAAAAAAATTTTTTTCATACAAAATTTTACAGGAGAGGGTTCGGAAATTTGAGACGTCACAGCTCGGCCGCCATCTTGTTTTTTTAATTTTTTTCACTTTTTCTGTTAATCGTTTACTAATTTCTACAATAATCCAAAATTTCAAAGAAATCGGTTGGAAAACAAAAGAGTTGCAAGATTCACGTCGGCCGCCATCTTGTTTTTCCGAAATGTCATAATTTTTCCCCACTCGAATCCCCCACCCGAACATATCACCCGTACATCATTGTATCGTTTTCTGTCTCTTTCTAGGAGAACAATCGTGTCAATGAGTCAGTGAGTCAGTGGTAATCGAGCTATATATATTATTATTTCGCTCGGTGCGCGAGCTGCTAAAGCAGCTCGCGGGAAGTGTTATTGCTACAAGTAGGGCGCGTGGGTGCGCGGCCCGCTAAAGCGGACCGCGATTGTTCGCCTTTATTTATTTCACTCGGTGCGCGAGCTGCTAAAGCAGCTCGCGGGGAGTGTTATTGCTACAAGTAGGGCGCGTGGGTGCGCGGCCCGCTAAAGCGGACCGCGATTTTTTTACTACTCAAGTAGCCCTTCGGATTCTGGTCATCTTTTGCCAAAAAATTTGTTCGAGTACACCCCACCTATCTGCAATAACCTGGCCGTGCTCCTCATTCACAAAAGAAAAAGAAAAAAAAGAAGAAAATATGAAAAAAAAGAAAAAAAAAACAAATGTAAAATGAAAAAAAAGAAAAAGAAAAAAAGCTCTATGAACCTATCAAAATCAATGTCTTGCATAGTTCCCAACTTCTAGTCCCTTCAATATTCCCCATACATTTTGTATGGGGGGAAAAAAAAATCAGCCATCTTGAATTTTTTTCCTACTCACCAGGTAGACCTCCGGGTTGTGATCATCTTTTGTCGAGAAACCGCTCCTCCATCTTTTATAGTCTCCGAGAGAGAGACGGATAAAGTTTGCCGCCATTTTTTTTCCGCCATTTTGGAATTTTTTTTCAACTCACTGGCAACTGCTCGAGGTTTCGAATGACATTTGGTCGAGCACCCTCCACCTATCTTCTACACCCTGGCCGTGCCCCTCGCCCGTCTCCGAACTCCTCACTCATCAGCTCTCTCCACCTTTCTCCGAGTCACATTCTTTGAGCTCTATACGACACCATAGGTGAAAAAAATTTTTTTCATACAAAATTTTACAGGAGAGGGGTCGGAAATTTGAGACGTCACAGCTCGGCCGCCATCTTGTTTTTTTAATTTTTTTCACTTTTTCTGTTAATCGTTTACTAATTTCTACAATAGTCCAAAATTTCAAAGAAATCGGTCGGAAAACAAAAGAGTTGCAAGATTCACGTCGGCCGCCATCTTGTTTTTCCGAAATGTCATAATTTTCCCCAACTCGAATCCCCCCCCCAAGCACATCTCCCAAACATCATTATATCGATTTCCGTCTCCTTCTAGGAGAACAACCCTGTCAATGAGTGATTGAGTGAGTGAGTGAGTGTGTCAGTCAGTGGTAATCGAGCTATTATATTATAATAACTAGTATTTCGCTCGGTGCGCGAGCTGCTAAAGCAGCTCGCGGGAAGTGTTTTACTAAAAGTAAGGCGCGTGGGTGCGCGGCCCGCTAAAGCGGACCGCGATTGTTTGGCTTTATTTATTTCGCTCGGTGCGCGAGCTGCTAAAGCAGCTCGCGGGAAGTGTTATTACTACAAGTAGGGCGCGTGGGTGCGCGGCCCGCTAAAGCGGACCGCGATTGTTCGGCTTTATTTATTTCGCTCGGTGCGCGAGCTGCTAAAGCAGCTCGCGGGAAGTGTTATTACTACAAGTAGGGCGCGTGGGTGCGCGGCCCGCTAAAGCGGACCGCGATTGTTCGGCTTTATTTATTTCGCTCGGTGCGCGAGCTGCTAAAGCAGCTCGCGGGAAGTGTTATTACTACAAGTAGGGCGCGTGGGTGCGCGGCCCGCTACAGCGGACCTCGGTTTTTTTACTCATCAAGTAGACCTTCGGATTCTGGTCATCTTTTCCAAAAAATTTGTTTGAGCACACCCCACCTATCTGCAATAACCTGGGCGTGCTCCTCATTCACAAAAGAAAAAGAAAAAAAAGAAAAAAAAAAGAAAAAAAAGAAAAAAAGCAAATGTAAAATGAAAAAAAAAGAAAAAGAAAAAAGCCCTATGAACCTATCAAACTCATTGTCTTGCATAGTTCCCAACTTCTAGTCCCTTCAATATTCCCCATATATACATTTTGTATGGAAAAAAAAAATCCGCCATCTTGAATTTTTTTCCTACTCACCAGGTAGACCTCCGGGTTTTGATTATCTTTTGTCGAGAAACCGCTCCTCCATCTCTTATAGTCTCCGAGAGAGAGACGGACAAAATTTGCCGCCATTTTTTTTCCGCCATTTTGGAATTTTTTTTCAACTCACTGGCAACTGCTCGAGGTTTCGAATGACATTTGGTCGAGCACCCTCCACCTATCTTCTATACCCTGGCCGTGCCCCTCGCCCGTCTTCGAACTCCTCACTCATCAGCTCTCTCCACCTTTCTCCGAGTCACATTCATTGAGCTCTATACGACACCATGGGTGAAAAAAATTTTTTTCATACAAAACTTTACAGGAGAGGGGTCGGAAATTTGAGACGTCACAGCTCGGCCGCCATCTTGTTTTTTTAATTTTTTTCACTTTTTCTGTTAATCGTTTACTAATTTCTACAATAATCCAAAATTTCAAAGAAATCGGTTGGAAAACAAAAGAGTTGCAAGATTCACGTCGGCCGCCATCTTGTTTTTCCGAAATGTCATAATTTTCCCCAACTCGAATCCCCCCCCCGAACACATCTCCCGAACATCATTATATAGATTTCCGTCTCCTTCTAGGAGAACAATCGTGTCAATGAGTCAGTCAGTGAGTCAGTGGTAATCGAGCTATATATATTACTAGCATTTGCTCGGTGCGCGAGCTGCTAAAGCAGCTCGCGTGAAGTGTTATTGCTACAAGTAGGGCGCGTGGGTGCGCGGCCCGCTAAAGCGGACCGCGATTGTTCGGCTTTATTTATTTCGCTCGGTGCGCGAGCTGCTAAAGCAGCTCGCGTGAAGTGTTATTGCTACAAGTAGAGCGCGTGGGTGCGCGGCCCGCTAAAGCGGACCGCGATTGTTCGGCTTTATTTATTTCGCTCGGTGCGCGAGCTGCTAAAGCAGCTCGCGGGAAGTGTTATTACTACAAGTAGGGCGCGTGGGTGCGTGGCCCGCTAAAGCGGACCGCGATTTTTTTACTAATCAAATAGACCTTCGGATTCTGGTCATCTTTTCCCAAAAAAATTTGTTCGAGCACACCCCACCTATCTGCAATAACCTGGCCGTGCTCCTCATTCACAAAAGAAAAAGAAAAAAAAAAGAAAAAAAGCAAATGTAAAATGAAAAAAAAGAAAAAGAAAAAAAGCCCTATGAACCTATCAAAATCAATGTCTTGCATAGTTCCCAACTTCTAGTCCCTTCAATATTCCCCATACATTTTGTATGGGGGGGAAAAAAAAATCCGCCATCTTGAATTTTTTTCCTACTCACCAGGTAGACCTCCGGGTTGTGATCATCTTTTGTCGAGAAACCGCTCCTCCATCTTTTATAGTCTCCGAGAGAGAGACGGACAAAATTTGCCGCCATTTTTTTTCCGCCATTTTGGATTTTTTTTTCAACTCACTGGCAACTGCTCGAGGTTTCGAATGACATTTGGTCGAGCACTCTCCACCTATCTTCTATACCCTGGCCGTGCCCCTCGCCCGTCTCCGAACTCCTCACTCATCAGCTCTCTCCACCTTTCTCCGAGTTACATCCTTTGAGCTCTATACGACACCATGGGTGAAAAAAATTTTTTTCATACAAAATTTTACAGGAGAGGGGTGGAAATTTGAGACGTCACAGCTCGGCCGCCATCTTGTTTTTTTAATTTTTTTCACTTTTTCTGTTAATCGTTTACTAATTTCTACAATAATCCAAAATTTCAAAGAAATCGGTTGGAAAACAAAAGAGTTGCAAGATTCACGTCGGCCGCCATCTTGTTTTTCCGAAATGTCATAATTTTTCCCCACTCGAATCCCCCACCCGAACATATCTCCCGCACATCACTTTATCGTTTTTTGTCTCTTTCTAGGAGAACAATTATGTCAATCAGTGAGTCAGTCAGTCAGTGGTAATCGAGCTATATATATTATAATAACTAGCGTTTGCTCGGTGCGCGAGCTGCTAAAGCAGCTCGCGGGAAGTGTTTTACTAAAAGTAAGGGGCGTGGGTGCGCGGCCCGCTAAAGCGGACCGCGATTGTTCGGCTTTATTTATTTCGCTCGGTGCGCGAGCTGCTAAAGCAGCTCGCGGGAAGTGTTATTGCTACAAGTAGGGCGCGTGGGTGCGCGGCCCGCTAAAGCGGACCGCGATTGTTCGGCTTTATTTATTTCGCTCGGTGCGCGAGCTGCTAAAGCAGCTCGCGGGAAGTGTTGTTACTACAAGTAGGGCGCGTGGGTGCGCGGCCCGCTAAAGCGGACCGCGATTGTTCGGCTTTATTTATTTCGCTCGGTGCGCGAGCTGCTAAAGCAGCTCGCGGGAAGTGTTATTACTACAAGTAGGGCGCGTGGGTGCGCGGCCCGCTAAAGCGGACCGCGATTTTTTTACTCATCAAGTAGCCCTTCGGATTCTGGTCATCTTTTGCCAAAAAATTTGTTCGAGCACACCCCACCTATCTGTAATAACCTGGCCGTGCTCCTCATTCACAAAAGAAAAAGAAAAAAAAAGAAAAAAAATGAAAAAAAAGAAAAAGAAAAAAAGCCCTATGAACCTATCAAAACCAATGTCTTGCATAGTTCCCAACTTCTAGTCCCTTCAATATTCCCCATACATTTAGTATGGAAAAAAAAAGTCCGCCATCTTGAATTTTTTTCCTACTCACCAGGTAGACCTCCGGGTTTCGATCATCTTTTGTCGAGAAACCGCTCCTCCATCTTTTATAGTCTCCGAGAGAGAGACGGACAAAATTTGCCGCCATTTTTTTTCCGCCATTTTGGAATTTTTTTTCAACTCACTGGCAACTGCTCGAGGTTTCGAATGACATTTGGTCGAGCACCCTCCACCTATCTTCTATACCCTGGCCGTGCCCCTCGCCCGTCTCCGAACTCCTCACTCATCAGCTCTCTCCACCTTTCTCCGAGTCACATTCTTTGAGCTCTACACGACACCATGGGTGAAAAAAATTTTTTTCATACAAAATTTTACAGGAGAGGGGTCGGAAATTTGAGACGTCACAGCTCGGCCGCCATCTTGTTTTTTTTATTTTTTTCACTTTTTCTGTTAATCGTTTACTAATTTCTACAATAATCCAAAATTTCAAAGAAATCGGTTGGAAAACAAAAGAGTTGCAAGATTCACGTCGGCCGCCATCTTGTTTTTCCGAAATGTCATAATTTTCCCCAACTCGAATCCCCCACCCCAACATATCTCCCGAACATCATTATATCGATTTCCGTCTCCTTCTAGGAGAACAACCCTGTCAATGAGTGAGTGAGTGAGTGAGTGAGTGTGTCAGTCAGTGGTAATCGAGCTATATATATTATAATAAAAAATAAAATACGCCCAGTTATATTATGACTACAGGATTTACTGACATTAATAAATAT
Organism: Oeneis ivallda; assembly: GCA_029955525.1. Lineage (NCBI taxonomy): Eukaryota > Metazoa > Arthropoda > Insecta > Lepidoptera > Nymphalidae > Oeneis > Oeneis ivallda. Next base: position 11,773,510 of record JARPMR010000019.1, on the reverse strand, counting down.
TACGTCCAGAACGTCTGGGGGTTATGCTTAAGCCGGCAGGACGCGGGCTAATTTATTGTGCACATTAATTACAGGACGACAACATTAACGCCTTGCCGTCGCGCGTTTCAAAAACATTTTGTTTTCAACAAAAAAAATAGAGATTCCAATAGATAGATAGATAGAGAACATTGATACTTTGAGAATTCAATTACGGTAGTAGGTAAATAAAATTCGCCTATGCAGTGACAGCCTAGTGGTTAGAACTGTGGTCTCCTATTCGGGGGATCGCGGGCCCAATCCTGGACAGGGACACACACCTAACTTTTCGGAGTTAGCAATTAATATCGTAAATTATCTTTCAAAGGTGAAGGAAAACATCGTGAAGAATCCTGCACACCTGAGAGTTCTCCATAATGTTCTCGAAGGTTTGTGAAGTTTGCCCATTCGCATTGGGCCAGCAGCGTGGTGAGAGATGACCTGCGCTCAGTAGTGAGCCGTTGATGGGTTGCTGATGATGATGATGATAGATCACTCCTTGTATAATCTAGCTCTCACTATTTGTTTGTAAAAGTCTTGTCAAAATAGGTGCAGCCGTACCGAAAAACAGCCTGGTAAAGAGAGTAGAGACAGTCAAACAATAAACAATTAAAAGCGTACATTCGATTTATATTATACTAGCTGACTCGGCGAACTTCGTACCGCCAACTTACCTATATAAATAAAACAAATAACTACTAAAACCTATCTTTCAAGTTGGACCAAATTACAGATAGTTACGAAGTTTGATCAAAATCGGTTAAGTAGCTTAGGAGTCCATCGCGGACAAACAACGTGACACGTAATTTATATATATTAAGATATTTACAACTAGGCAGGTTATATCGTAATCAAAGACAGGCATTTCTGCAGAAACTGCAGAAATGCACAGTCGACTTGCAGTTCAAATGCAATCAATGTCTATATACATTCTTATAGACCCTTTGTTATACACAATCAAGGTCAGAAAATAATTCATATTTCAAAGGCTTTTCAATTTAAAAATTAAATAAATAAACAATATATTATTATAAATATCTACTTTCCACATACAGTTCAGGAAATATCGAAGGAAACTCTATTAGCAAGTATCTTAACCAGATACAGAATCGATTTATCCGTCGGTACGCCCTCGAGCATTATTGAAGTTCATGCTGCAGCACTGGATAACACAATTGAATGCGCAGTTTGGATGCAAGGGATGTCTTCTATCTAACAAGACTTGAAATAAGTTTTAACTCGCCGCAGTTTTATATTTCAGTCGATGAAAATCCAATACTCAACTTTGAAAATAAATTTTATTTCCTTTAGAACAATTTTATATGTCCAGGGAGGGTACTGTCATTTATTATAGAGTCGTGTACACATTGCAAAGCCGAATTGATACGTACACGACTCTATATAAAATGACAGTTTTGTATGGACAAAATGCGAATCGATGCGCACAGATGTGATTCCAGCCTAATTCTTTAGTTAAAAAAAGTCTTGTCGTGTCGTGGGACACCAGATAGGAACGAAGTTATTATTATAAAAATATTAATTTCAAGTTCTATTCGAGGTATAAAGAAAATAATTATTCGGGTATACATTTTTGATCATGATTTTTTTATCGATAAAAATCAAAATGACCCCAGGGAAGCTTAAATATCGATTTTATAAAATATTAAAATGAAAATAATTTTATAAAATAAAAAATGAAAATTAAATTGCGCACCCCCGGGTGGGCTCGAACCACCAATCTTTCGGTTAACAGCCGCACGCGAGCCAATTACGCCACGGGAGCGATGCACAACTTGTTGAAATTATTATATTAGATATTTTTTAGGCCATCAAATAAAAGTGTCGTTACAACTTTTGGTCTTAATTTTTAAGACCAAAAGTTGTAACGACACTTTTTCCGTCTAGCCCCCTTTCGCAACGTGCGATAGGGAACTTCGTTCCAACTAGTAAGTGTACAACTTTTTAGTTTCATAAACTATTAAGTATATAGTATGGCATTGTACAATTGAGGCAATGGTGATAGTCGTTGAAGAACTTAGCGTCGCGACACACCTGCGGAACGTACGGCGCCGATCGCGGCGGAATTGTCGGTCGCAGTATTCGTACGGCGCCTATATAAAACTAATCAACGGAGGATCAAAACGCGCCCTTACATTGATCACTTATTAGTAGGAGTCTTCTTGTGATAATAATGCAGTAGGCTCCAAATCCTTGTGCATATGACTAGTCTGACATATCAGGACCCATCAAATGATGTTAGTGATAATAATCGGGACCGAATGCTTATCGACCTTCTATTTTTATTTATTTTCGAGGAACAGAGGGAAAAAAGGCCCTAAAGGACCTACGTAAAGTTGGTCAATGATCAACTTACATGTACCAAATTACAATCGGCGATATGCGCTATCGGAGTTAGGCCACTCGTCCCTTCGATTTACTCCGTTTTCGACCTCAGATTTTCTACATCCTCGTGAATGACATGCTCGGATAATGTGATCGCTCAAATGCGGCACTGGCATTTCTTTATGTAGCCCGATTCCTATTTCCCGCGAAAAGTGATTTCGAGTGACATGAAAATTTTCATATCACAATTCCCAATGTATGCCTGAAATGTTGAAAATGACATATCAATTCAATTTGCTAGATGTATATCTACTATTGATTAAGGGAACTTGCGCAATACGCAGTCATGACCACAAGTCTTCATTGTGGTCGAAACCTTGGTCGCAAAAGCTCTTAATAATGTACATAATGTTGGCCGCAACTAGATACAACAGGAATGTTGCCAACTAGTCAAATTACCAACACTTTATCAAACTACAAAAGCAAAGTATATAATATTTTGCTTGTATGAAACAGTGAACTGTGACGTCATAAACATTTAAGGTGCTTTTAGTGATTTAATCGATAATTTAAATTGGTTATCAAACTTACCTAAAGCTAATTGTGGACGTGTATATTACTTATTTTGAAATACCCTCTATGGTATAATCAATATGCAATAATTTATTTTAAACAAAGGCAACATCCCAATTCGTGCAGTCAGAACTTTTTTCGCACTCCTTTATCCTCTGACATTGTTTCAGAGACCTTTTTGATGCGAATTTCGCTCTGACAATGTCCAGAATTCTATCGATTGATAGACTTTTATCAACCTTAAACCATTCAATGGTCTAAAGTTGATAAAAAAGAATAATAATAAATATATTGCGCTATTTGCGCAGTGTTTTAATTTGCCAATCTCAAACTCTTCATATTTCACACTAGCTGATGCCCGCGACTTCGTCTGCGTGAACTTAGCCTTTAAAATGCCTTGGGAACTCTGACTTTGCGGGATAAAAAGTAGCCTGTCACTCTCCAGGTCCTCAACTATAGGTACCCATGCAAAAAATCACGTCGATCCGTACTTAGCTCTGTTGGGGCGTGATTGAAGGACAAACCAACGCACTTTCGCAGTTAGGTATAATATTTCAGCATATAAAGTGTAAGTGGTTTTTAGGGTTCCGTACCCAAAGGGTGCCAACGGGACCCTATTACTAAGCCTCCGCTGTCCGTCCAGCGGCCTGTATAAACCGTAATAGATACAGTTAAAATTTTCACATAAGTATTTTGTATTTCTATTGCCGCTATAACAACACATAATAAAAATTAAATTATCTTAAGATAGATGTTAGTCGGTATGCATTTTTGGAACTTTCCTCATTGTGGAAACACTGCATATATAGCATAGTATTTACTGTATTGTAAATTTGTTTTGAAAAGAGCAACCGCCGAGTTTCTTGCTGGTTCTTCTCGGCAGGAAAGGCATTCCGAACCAGTGGTAGATTCATCGACTATTCAAAAGCACTTGTAAAAGTTTATTTGAATAAAAAAATATTTCTATTCTATTTCTATTCTATTCTATTAAAAAAATTAAATTAAAATATTTCCATGGGTACATGGAAATATTTTAATTTAATTTTTTTTTAACGGAACCCTAAAAGAGCGAGGACCGACTCGCACTTGGCCGATTTTTTTTACACAGGTAAAGTTGAAGACCTGGAAAATAACACAGGCTACTTTTTGTCCCGGGAGCATACATTTAAACGCCCGTGCCACTACAAAGTATATCATTTATTGTAGATTTTTTTAAAAATCTCGACTGATTTCTATAAAATTTAAATGGGACCACCTGGGAAGTATAAACTTTGAAACAAAAAAAGAATTTTCCAAATCGGTTCAGGCGTCTTCGAGTAATCGGTGAACATACATAAAAAAAGTTTCCGTTGAATTGAGATCCTTCTCCTTTTTTGAAGTCGGTTAAATTAATAATAAAAATTAGTTCAAATTTAACGAAGTTATGGAGTCACAACAGTCAAAATAGTTCAACCCCTATCTCAGAGAGCATACATCCATCCATCCGTATACGACATCTATACAAACATACATCCGTATACATCCATCCTCACAAACTTTCACATTAATAATGTTAGTGGGATAATATGAGTAATAATAAGTAGGATAGGATATAGTTAAAGTATTTATTGTTAGTAGGAGGAGGATACAAACATACATAAATACATGCATTACACACATACATATATACAAACATGCATGCATGCATGCAAGCATACATACATACATACATACATACATACATACATACATACATACATAAGGACATGCATACATACATACATACATACATACACGCATACATACATGCATGCATACATACATACACACACACACATGCATACATACATACATACATACATACATACATCCCGCGGGAACTGTTTGTTTTCCTAGGATTAAAAGTAGCCTTTGTCACTTTTCAAGTCCTCAACTATGCCTATCCAATAAACCACGTCAATCTGTAACTCAGTTGGCGCCTAATTTAAGGATAAATATGTGAAAAGTAGAACACTTATATCCCGCGGGAACTGTTTGCTTTCCCAGGATAAAAAATTGCCTTTGTCACTTTACAACTATGCCTATCCAAAAAACCACGTCAATCTGTAACCCCGTTGGCGCATAATTGAAAGATATATGTGTGAAAAGTAGTATACTAATATCCCGCAGGAACCGTTTGTTTTCCCGGGATAAAATCCCTTTGTCATTTTTCAGGCTCTTAAGTTTACCTGTGCAAAACAATCACGTTAATCTAAAACTCCATCGCGCGCGTATTGTGCGTACCAATGCGTAAAAAATAGCGATGCTATCCCGCAGGAACTGTTTGCTTTTCCGGGATAAAAAGGAGCCTATGTGCTATTCCAGACTATAATCTATGTCTGTGCAAAATTTCAGCAAAATCGGTTCATTCGTTGTCGCGTTAAAGAGTAACAAACATCCATCCATCCATCCATCCATCCATCCATCCATCCAAACATCCTCACAAACTTTCGCATTTATAATATTAATAGGATTAGTAAGGAAGAATTAATACTACGATAATAAAGGCGAACTAATTAAATTTTAGAACACAAAATCTACTATTGTGACTTAAATATGATAGTTAGATATATTCCTTCGGGTCTTTTTTGTAGAAAATAATGCGTACTTTAATCATGTAGTACATAATTTTTATGTATCATCAATAGTTTTCTCAGCACACGCCACATAATGCATTTTACAGGCAAAATTTTGCTACTTTGGGTTACATTATTGCAATTTTCTTAAGGATCTCTAATTTTTTGAAAATAAATTATAGCCTATGTTACTTCCTGATAACTTAGCTTTCTATTGGTGAAAAAATGGTTAAAATCGGTCCAGTACTTTTTGAGTTTATTCGTTACATACAAAAATACAAAAATACAAATCTTTCCTCTTTATAATATTATATAGTGTAGACAATAAGAGACCGCACAGCGCTATAAGGCCAAGTAAGTAATTTGCTCTAACAATGAATATTAAAATTTCTTTTCATAAAATATTTTGCGGAACAAAAGCATACAGCAAACAAATAGGAAATATTGTAAGAAAAATTGTGAGAACAAAAACTTATTTTCATTAGTTCTAAGAAATCCAGTACCTACAATCCGTACAACTATAGTGCAAAGCGGGTTTTTTATCCCATTTTTTATTGAACCAAGGCGCTGCTGGTGAGCATTTGCATCCTATAATTATTGGCATTGGCGAAAGAATCGCTTTTTAGTTTCTAATAAATTACATCCTATTCCTATTATATTATAATATTATAAATGCGAAAGTTTGTGAGGATGGATGGATGTTTGTTACTCTTTAACGCGACAACGAATGAACCGATTTTGCTGAAATTTGGCACAGACACAGATTATTGACCGAGCGAAGCGAGGTCTCTGAGTCTACTAGAGTGAATTTGCACTTGTCCGTCCGTCCGTCCGTCCGTCCGTCCGTCCGTCCGTCCGTCCGTCCGTCCGTCCGTCCGTCTGTCAGAGCCTTATAACTTTTGAATTACTGAACGTAATTACTTCAAATTTAGATATAATATGTAAACTGATGGCCTTGGATAAAAAATTATAAAAACCTTTATTTCAGGGGAGCTCTCATAGAAGTGAATGCGAAGTAAAAAAAATTTTATCGCGTTATAAAAAATTGTTACATTAATTTTTCCCTTAAAATTGACGAAATGGGGGGCTTTCAAAGTGGCGATTTTATACGCTCGCTTGAAGACGCTCTCTAAGAAAATCCGCTATGTATTTTCAAGCTGATTTTATTTTTTTAGGTCACTTATATCCTATACTTGAACAACAAATACTAAAATTATATGAATATTATAAAGAAACGAGATTATTCAATTTTTAATGGGCATCAGTAATTCATATAGCATCAACATAGCTTCACAATAATGCTAATAGATGGCGCAGTCAGTAACTATTCCATGGAACTACGAGTTACGACTACGACCTATCCCAAAAACAGTTTTGCGTCGACCATTATTATTTAGTTACATAATATAATACACTAATTGTATTGTATTTTTTTTTGTACCATATTATTCAATTAAAATTATTTTTTAGTTAAATTTTAGTTAAATATTGTATATTTTCTATTCGCGTCGATAGAAGACGATTTGTACAGATGCCCGTAACCCGGTTTCACTCGTTAGTACCTACATAATAATTCAATGTTTTCACTAACGTTCCCTAACCTTTACGGGCTACCTATGATAAGTTAGGTGATGTTTTCTGTCAACTTATTTATCACGATCCTGTACGGGACACCTAAAAGGACATTGGGACGGATGTTAGGACTTAGCATTGTATTTAGGAGCTACCTACATTAAGAGACTCCTACTTAGGGGATGATTTAGGTATGTTTGGTGAAAACGGGCATAATAATAATGTCAGTTTTGGTTATCATGTATCGATTGAATTAATAATAATCATGGGATACCGTTACCGCGAGGTCTCAGTTCGGGGCGAACCACTAGTAGTCTGGAATAGCACATAAGCTACTTTTCATCCCAGAAAAGCAAACAGTTCCTGCGGGATAGCATCGCTATTTTTTACGCATTTGTCCTCCAAAATACGCGCAATGGAGTTTTAGATTGACGTGGTTTTTTGCACAGGTAAAGTTAAGGGCCAGAAAATGACAAAGGCTACTTTTTATCCCGTGAAAACAAACGGTTCCTGCAGGATATTAGTGTGCTACTTTTCACATATTTATCCTGCAATTATGCGCCAACGGAGTTACAGATTAACGTGGTTTTTTGGATAGGCATAGTTGATGACTTGAAAAGTGACAAAGGCTACTTTTCATCCCGGGAAAACAAACAGTTCCCGCGGCATATGAGTGTGCTACTTTTCACATATTTATCCTTCAATTATGCGCCAACGGAATAACAGATTGACGTGGTTTTTTGGATAGGTATAGTTAAGCACCTGAAAAGTGAAAAGACTACTTTTTATCCCGGGAAAACTAAATAGTTCCCGCGGGAAAATATTATACTACTTTTCACATATTTATCCTTCAATTATGCGCCAAGGGAGTTACATATTGACATGTTTTTTGGATAGTCATAGTTGAGTACCTAAAAAGTAACAACAGATACTTTTTATCCCGGGAAAACAAACAGTTCCCGCGGGATATTCGTATGCTACTTTTCACATATTAATCCTTCAATTATGCTCCAACGGAGTTACAGATTGACGTGGTTTTTTGGATAGGCATAGTTGAGGACCTGAAAAGTGAAAAGGCTACTTTTAATCCTGGGAAAACAAACAGTTCCCGCGGGATGTTAGTATGCTACTTTTGACTTTTCACATTTTTATCCTTCAATTACGCGCCAATATGCAAGCATGCATACATGTATGTTCAGTGTTTACCGATTACTCCCGGGAAAACAAACAGTTACCGCGGGAAATTCGTATGCTACTTTTCACATAGATACTTTTTATCCCGGGAAAACAAACAGTTCCCGCGGGATATTCGTATGCTACTTTTCACATATTAATCCTTCAATTTTGCACCAACGGAGTTACAGATTGACGTGGTTTTTTGGATAGGCATAGTTGAGGACCTGAAAAGTGAAAAGGCTACTTTTTATCCCGGGAAAACAAACAGTTCCCGCGGGATATTCGTATGCTACTTTTCACATATTTATCCTTCAATTAATCACCAACGGAGTTATAGATTGGCGTGGTTTTTTGGATAGGCATAGTTGAGGACCTGAAAAGTGAAAAAGCTACTTTTTATCCTGGGAAAACAAACAGTTCCCGCGGGATGTTAGTATGCTACTTTTGACTTTTCACATTTTTATCCTTCAATTATGCGCCAATATGCAAGCATGCATACATGTATGTCAGTGTTCACCGATTACTCGAAGACGCCTGAACCGATTTGGAAAATTCTTTTTTTTTGTTTCAAAGGGTCGGGCGGTTTTTAAAAAATCAACAATAAATACTTTACTTTAATACTTTGTAGTGGCGCGGGCGTTAAAAAGTATATGTTCCCGGGACAAAAAGTAGCGTGTGTTACTTTCCAGGTCCTCAACTTTACCTGTGTAAAAAACCACGTCGACTATAATATGCACTTGCATTTTATATTATGTGAAATATTATAAAAATACGAACGTATGTTGGTTTGTCCTTCAATCACTCCCCAACAGAGCTACGGATCGACGTGATTTAGTTGAGTACCTGGAGACTGAAAGGCTACTTTTTATACCGCAAAATCAAACAATTCCCGAGGTATTTTAAAAACTAAATTCACGCAGACGAAGTCGCGGGCATCAGCTAGTATTAAATAATAATGCAAGCGGCACAGGATCATTTTCTGTGGCGATCATTTCAAGAGACCTATGCCCTGCGGTGGACGTCTATCGGTTGAAATGATGATGATTATCATAATCATATTACATACTCAGCCGACTAATCTCCCTAATTTTCACAAAAGTTGATCACGCACGAGTGGCACCGCCCGCCACCGAAACTACCTTGATTTGAGAATAAAGGAATCTTAAAGAAGGGTAACAATTGTCTAAAAGTTATTACATTGATCGTATTCGTATTCGATGACAATTAGCGTCAAGGTAAAATAATCCTTGATTGTACAGTCACAAATTGAGTACACACCCCTCATTGTGGAAACACTGCATACATAGCATAGTATCTATTATATTGTAAACTTGTTTTGAAAAGAGCAACTGCCGAGTTTCTTGCTTGTTCTTCTCGGCAGGAAGGCATTCCGGCCCAGTGGTAGACTCATCGACGATTCAAAAGCACTTGTAAAAAAGTTTATTTGAATAAAAAACATTTCTATTCTATTCTATTCTATTCTAACATGGAGCGTTACGGAGCGTATCATACATACCTTAACGTATATGAATGCATGCATGAAATTGAGCTCTAATTAAATGGTGTTATGGTTTATTTTGCTTTCAACGGCAAACGGCAAATGCAAACAGAACGGCATTCCGAACCAGTGGTAGACTTATCGACGATTCAAAAGCACTTGTAAAAAAGTTTCTTCTTCTTCTTCTTTATCAACCGATAGACGTCCACTGCTGGACAAAGGTCTCTTGCATGGACTTCCACAGGTCTCGGTCTTGCGCCGCCTGAATCCAGCGACTCCCTGCGACTCGCTTGATGTCGTCGGTCCACCTGGTGGGGGGTCTGCCAACACTGCGCTTCCCGGTGCGGGGTCGCCACTCTAGCACCTTGGGACCCCAACGACCATCAGCTCTTCGAACTAAGTGCCCCGCCCATTTCCACTTCAGTATCGCGACTCGCTGAGCTATGTCGGTGACTCTGGTTCTCCTACGGATCTCCTCATTTCTGATTCGATCCCGCAGGGACACTCCGAGCATAGCTCTCTCCATCGCCCGCTGAGCGGTCCTGAGCCTACTTATGAGGCCCTTAGTTAGCGACCATGTCTCGGATCCGTAAGTCATCACTGGCAACACGCACTGTTCGAAGACTTTATAGTCTTCAGGCACTGAGGAATTTTGGACGAGAAGACATCTCGGAGCTTCCCGAACGCTGCCCAGCCGAGTTGGATTCGGCGGTTGATCTCTTTCTCGAAATTGGACCTACCTAGCTGGACTGTGTGTCCCAGGTATATATACTCGTCGACAATTTCGAGTGCAGAGTTCTCAACAATTACTGGGTGGGGCGGTGCATGAGCATTGGACATGATTTTCGTCATGAAAAAAGTTTATTTGAATAAATAACATTTGTATTCTATTCTATTCTTTCATGCTAATTTCATCGAATACGATTACGATCAATGGAATAAGTTTAGACAATCGCACCTACGGTTCTTCTTTATCAACCGATAACCATCTACTGCTGAAAATGGATCTCTCGCATAGACTCATCGTTATTCATCAACGTCAATTCAAGTTGATTCATGTCAACTTTATTAACATTGACAAAAGTTAATGAGAAATATATTATGTAGCTTGATCATGTACTTACAAGGCCGCGACAGACGAGAATGCAGCTGTGGCTGGCGGGTGGTAGCTCTATTATTTATTTAACAATATTATTTCCGCAAACGCGCGTGAAGTTCGGCCCTTGGTATGTATTATTTTGTCGCACAACGTCTAACGATTTAACAAAACAAGCATTCTTATATGATTTAATAGTTTTCGTATTTGTTTTTGAAAATAAAAATAAACTCAATTTGAATTATTACTCTTCTAGTGAAGCTTTAAAGTCATTTTCGTTTAAATTTCCATCACTGGAAATATTGGCTCCCTTTTATATTCGTAGAGTTAGTGCTGATTTCACCAACGTTGAATAACGTTTAACCTTGGAATAAATTTGATATTTTCGCAGATTTTCAATACAAAAACTGTTAAAAAAGTCCAATTCGTTGCTTGGTTAAACGTCACTCGACGTTGGTGAAATCCGCACTTAGAAGAATAATAGACGTAAGTAGCGCTCGTGAATGGCAAGAAATGTACTTACCGTCTTATTCGAAACTTCATGAAAAATTCATCAACTGAGTAATAATTTAAGTAACTGATAAGTCACAATTAATTTAAACACTGTGCTTTCCTTAAACAATAGTTTAATAAGCTTTAATCCTTAGAATGTCTTCATTGGATTAAATAATTTGACTGATTAATTTTCCACTAACGGCACTAGTGCACGTGACAGGCCAATCACGATTAAAGTCTTTAATATTATGCATTTTAAATTAATAATTTACTCTTTTCGTAATAACGATGAAATATGAGGACTACCAACACATTAAAATGAATTTATGACATAACTTTTACGCAATATGCAATCAAATTAAGTGATTAAAATAAAAAAATCGGCCAAGTGCGAGTTGGGCCTCGCTCTTTTAGGGTTCCGTACATATGACCAAATCAATTTTTTAAAACTAGATACATATTTAGATATCTTAGTTCTTAGAAAGTGCTAAATTAGCATATGGGGAAAAATGCTCGTTTGTTTTGATCACAACTTACAAACCGCATTATAAATCGATGTTTTCAGTATTAGTTGTTTAAATACACTATATATAACATAATATACCAAAATTTCAAATTCCTAGCTAGTTTAGTTTTTGAGATAGACCCCCTAACAAAATTGGTCTAAAACCGACAACTTTGACGGCCCCCCATTTCTTCATTTTTGTAGCCTTTGAGTAATAAATTATTACTCAAAGTTTGTAGCTAAAAAATAAAAAATATATATTTGAACTACACTTAATGAGCTCTAGACAATGACACCCCACATGCCAGGGTAAAAAAAAAATATTTTTTTTACCCTGGCATGTGGTTTTTCTATTTCGACTCCTTTGGGAGGCCCCCTTCATTTTTAAATTTTATTCCATCAATCAAAGCATCAAAGTCAACCCAGTAAGTTTCTAGGAAACTAGTAATATTCTCAAAGGTATTCTTTTTATATTCATACAAAATTAAAACACGGTATCAGTTTCCCCTTGTTGCCTCTACAGCTGTAAAATATAACAGAAATCCAGTTTGAGAACTTAAGGCGGAAGACAAGGATAGCCTTCTAATTGCGCCAGTGGAATTATCATCTTCACAGGTTTACATAAAAAGCTTTACTTGAAAGTGACCAGTTTAAGAAATTAACCAAAATACTGAGTTGGACGTTAGTCGATATTTTGATTAATTTCTTAAACTGGACACTTTCAAGTAAAGATTTTTATATAAATCTGTGAACATGATACTGCCATTGTCGCAATTAGAATGCCATAAGCCTACTTTGTCGTATTAGTTTACAAATTGCGAAAAACCAAATTAAATTTGAATTTCGCGGGCAGAACCGTGTTATCCACCTTAATGCAAGAAACCCCATTAAAATCCGCACAGTAGTTTTTCAGGAATATGCACTAAAACCTCTTATTTGATACGAAAGTTATATATGCATCTCTGTTCCGCTGTGGTTTTAGTAAAAAATGTTGAAGAGGCTATGCTTAATCTATGGTAGCTTATCGACACTCCACATAAATGAACCTCCTCTTAAAATAGGAAGTAGGTAATAAGATCACCCTTATTATACTTCCATCCAATAAGGAAATGACGCAGCATATTTTCTATTGAGTGTTACAAATAGATATTATGGGAACATTTTCTTGGGTCATCGTGACTACACGTTACTCTGCGGTCACAATCTAAATGGTAGCGATATACTTACTCGTACATCGCAATTTTACTTTTACGAGTACGGTAAAGCAACTGAAATGTCTTTGCGCGTAGGTTATATCTGTTCCATTTATTACAAGCTTTTATTTAGCTTGCCCAGTTTAATTATTTGTTTGTTTGGGTCAAATCTTGCAAGATGAATTATACCCACTTCCCGGTTTCTGATCGAGCTGAAATTTTTCATTTATGTGTAAATCGGATTACAATGCATTAAACGAGAAATTTTGACGTCTTGGCAGATTGTTAAAGCGATTGTGTTTTAGCCCTTTAATACCACTGTGTCACCAATTTTATTATTTCTGGATTTAAAACGGAATCTAAGCAAATAAAAATTGTAAAATTATCAATACACCTACCTACCTAATTAAATATTACAAAAAAAAAAGAATTTGCGAATGTTATTGTTTTCCTTTTGAATTAAAATTAAATTACAACTTATACAAAACATTAAACATGAAGGAAATATTAAATTTTATTATTAGTTCAAATAAAAAGTTATAATTTAGATACCAAGGATAAAAGTTTAAAATGTCACCTATCTTACCCGGGTCATTACAGCGCACAGATTGACACCACATTCATCAAAATCGACTCAGTAGTTTATTGACTACAGTGGAACATTATGTAAACAGTCACATACCTACTTACAGACTGCTGCTAATCTGCTAAAATCGATTGCCTTAGTCGAGTAAAAATCATAATCACTTCCGCGTGGTGTTTAAAAAAGTTGTTAGTACACTATACGTTGTATTTAATGACATTTTTTTGTTAAAACTACTGACTCTTTCAGTAGTTTTAAGCATTCAGTCGTGTCAAATATAAAATTGAGTTCTGAAATTGAATGCAAACTAAAGTTCTTTCAGAATATAGTACAAGTGAAAAGAAACGTATTTTTATACAACGGCTTTCAATCTCCGGTATTAATCTCAAAGAATAGATGACTAGAAAGAAATGTGGTACTGCGACCTCATTTTAGAGGAGTTCTCAGTAGATGCTTATGCAAGCGGTACGTAATATCCGACGCGCTTGACGCCGTCATCAATGGCGCTTGAGGCTTCGAGTGTTTCCAAAGGTTTCCATGTCTATCGTGTTCAGATTACCGTCCGAAATTGCCAATATCATTGATTGATCTTTGATGATCTTCTATCTTCTATATAATACTTAAATAAAAATTTATTGCTCTTCGTTATAGTGTGGTCGAAGTTAAGTGCGTTTAAGAAATTAATTATCACATGCTTTAACGGTGAAGGAAAACATCGTGAGGAAACCTGCACACCTGAGAGTTCTCCATAATGTTCTCGAATGTGTGCGAAGTCCGCCAATTCCCATTGGGCCAGCGTGGTGGACTATGGCCTATAACCCTTCTCTGAGAGGAGACCTCGCTCAGTAGTGAGTTGATGAATGGGTTGATAATGATGATGATGATGATGATAGTCTGGTTAAAACTCAAAAATGGCTTACCTAACTGATTTGAATTTTTTCCGTTTATTCACTCTAATACGGTTTAAAAATAAGAAGAATAAGAAAACCCCAAAAAAACAGCTGAAAAGTCAAAAAAATTAAAATTAGTAATTTTGTATATGATTCATAAATAAAATCTAGTTAGGGTTCCGAAACCTCAAAAGGTAAAAAAGGAACCCTTATAAGATCACTCTCTTGTCCGTCTGTCCGTCTGTCCGTGTGTCACCACTCACCACCCAAGTTTTTCTCTTTAGGTCCACCCGGACATAGCAATCTGAAATTTATTCCATATACTGAGGTTTATAGTACCTATTAGGTTTATAAAACACAAGGTTCTGAATCAACATGATAAAAAGATATGGGCAAATTCAGATTTTCGCGAAAACTTGTAAGTACCAAAATTTAACTTAATTTTCATATTTTTTATTTTTCGGAATTTTTCCCTTTACTTGTGCTCTAAGACCTTGCTATTAACCAAAATTAACAATTCTAGGTCAACGGGAAGTACCCTATAGGTTTTGGGTCGACAATCTATATGGTAGTTCCCGTTGACCTAGAATCACGAAATTTGGCAAAAAGCAAAGTCTTACAGCTCAAATAAAGGGAAAATTCCAAAATTTGAAAAAAGTTGAAAATTAAAGGGTGTCCCCATACATACATAGTTGACGCCAATTAAGATAGTCCTCTGAGTTGTATGGACGCTCATACAATTTATAGGTCTAGCTTATTTGGCACCAACCTCAAATAAGGTAAATAAATAAAATTGTGCTATTGTGTGAAAGAAAATATATTTTTTTATATTAAGAATAAACCTCTAAAACAAAAAAAAATATTATAAATGAGCCATTTAACATAATAATATAATACTATCGTTTTACTTGAATACTTTTACTTCTGGGGTACGGAACCCTCGGTGCGCGAGTCCGACTCACACCTGGCCGGTTTTTTTATGATAAATATTGCGGCTGCTTTTTTGCTTGATTGCCTTCTTGCTATTACGTACTACTATTTTCTATGCATACTTTCAATATTAACACATTTTGGTGATTTGTCTTTCAGTGTGCCCCCAGACTATTATGAGGAATATTCAAAACATTAGAATAGAATAGAATAGAAATATTTTTTATTTAAATAAACTTTTTACAAGTGCTTTTGAATCGTCTGGCTCTACCACTGGTCCGGAATGCCCTTCCTGCCGAGAAGAACCAGCAAGAAACTCGGCGGTTGCTCTTTTGAAAAAAATTTACAATAAAGTACAAAGTACAAGTAAGTTAATCATTACAGTCTCATGACTCGCTGGAGCGAATTATGTCCACGCTTTTTTGTAATTTAAATAGTCTTCAATTGTATAATATGCTTTTTCCATTAGAGAAGTTTTGATTGCTCTGTGGAATTTACTCACAAAACATTAACTCACAAAGCCGCACGTTGCGATTGACATTCAATATTTTCTCAAGATTATATTCAATTCATCATTGATTTGTAACTTGGACAAGTCGTTAAACCCTAAGGGTTCTAAGAACTTTTTATGTATAGAGTAGGGTTTATTCAAGCGGCGGATAATACAATTTTAAAAGTTAGCAGCAAAAGCTAATCCTTTGGTGGGCACATACCGTAGACAGATATTTTATAAAAGCCAATATTTACAAATATTTATATACTCCTCTCCTCTCCAAATAAGCGAGACTTTCAAACATAGATACGTCAAGTTTTTCGACACCGTCGTTTTAATCGACACCATCGTCCTTTGGACCAAATTCCTCTTTTTCTATTAAGGCCTAGCTATAAACAACATTATTAAGATTAGCTTTTATGCTTGAATTAGATTAATTAAGTATATCTTTATTTTTGACTAGCTAATGCCCGCGACTTTTTCCGCGTGGAAATAGTTTTTTAAATCCCTCGGGAACTCTTTGATTTTCCGGGATAAAAAGTAGCCCACTCTCCAGGTCCTCAACTATACACATGCAAAAAATCACGTCGATCCGTAGCCCTGTTGCGGCGTGATTGAAGGACAAACCAACAAACAAACACACTTTCGCATTTATAATATTAGTAAGGATTTACATCGATGAAGTATCGTCAGTTAAGCTTTTCATTATTTTATACTGACTATTTATCTATCTAATAAAATATTAATTATCTTTTGTAATTAACTAACAATAATTTAATTAAGATAGAGCGTCTAATTGTAGGTAGGTATAATTTATTATTCAGGTAGGGTAGTTTAATAAATTATCACATTTTTAATGCAAGGGCCTATTGCTGAACAAGGTTGGACCCGTGTTATGAGTCAACGGTATGTACCCTTTTCATCTCGTATTAAACTAGCGGCACGCTATGATGGCCGGTTTGACACATTACAATAGTGATGTGGAATGTCAATTTATTCTCGAACAAAAAACAATTAAGTTTTGTTTTTGTACCTGATTAAGTAGGTTTAATAAAACAAAAATGTATATGTTTATTTAATTTATTTGAACGAACTGAATATTTGAATGAAAATGAATATACATACTTTATATGCACACAAGAAACATATGAATACAAAAGATACCAAAAAAGGTGCCACAAAAGGCCATAATTAATCAGATTCGTCCATACTACTATTTTCACTGTCGTCACTGCTATCATCACCTACATTAATAATTATATGTTCGTTTTCTATAATATTATCTATTTTCACATCTCTTTCATAATCTTCCCTTATTAATTTAACAGTTCTATTCACAACCTTTTCCCAGTCTCCTTTAGTCACATGTTCACAAGCTTCTTCTAATAATTTTAGCATTTTTTTTGTGGTAAATGGGGGTTCTGTATTGTGTCTTGCAGCATATCCCTTAATTTGAGCCCACACCAACTCAATCGCATTATACTCACAATGGTAAGGCGGTAACCGTATAACTCTGTGCCCATGTTCTAATGCTATTTCGTCAATGATGTATCGGATCTTGGTTGGTTTGTTTTCTTTTAAAAGACGTACTAATTCCGCTTTTAACATATTCATGTTTGCATCTACGCCATTTTTACGAAGCCATGCGACGATATCAGCTTTCTTTTGGGATTGGGCAGGTGGCTTGTCAATTTGCATCGAGTGGTATGGGGCGTTGTCCATAATTATAATAGATGGTTCAGGGAGGCTACACAACATTGAGGTAAACCATTCAGTAAACTTTTCTCCATTCATGTCTTCATGATAGTCTCCAGTGGTTTTTGACGCAAAAGCCATGAGAGAACCTTCGACAAACCCGTTGATGGTTCCGGCGTGACAAATTATAAGTCGCGATCCTTTTCCTACAGGAACTTTGGAACTAGATGCTGCTGTGTCATCGTTCCAAGAACGGCCTACAGTATGGTTAGCATTAAGCCATGTTTCATCCAAGAACACAACATTTTGCCAATTTTTGATTTCTTTCACTTGCCGTAAAAAAGTATACCTTGCCATCGCTATATCAAATCTTTCCATCAATATTTTGCGTTTGTTACATTTTTTGTATCGAAATCCAATGGTCTTCAAAATCTTCGTTAAAGAACTTTCCCCACCGAAGAATAATCCAGCTTCCTTCAGTGAATGCACCAACTTTTTTCTTGTTGGATACTCCTTCTGTAAATAGTAGCCGTAAACATGTCTTCGGATAGCATCGGCATCAAAGCTATCGATGCCTACGACTGGTTTTGCTCGTTTTCTCTTTTTTGGTGTGTGAAGTTTATTTTCTTCTGTGCCAGTCTCGCCATATTTTTTTTTAGTTATCCGTCTAACAGTTCGTTGTCCAATATTAAGCGCATCAGCTACGCGTTCAACCACTGACGTTATAGGTAAAATTGGCCCTCCATTTTGAGCTTCACGATCGAAATAGTTACGAAGGCGTATTACGAACTCACGTGTCTGACTATTTAGAACAGTTCTCTGCGTACGTTCGGTCATATCGACGAAATCCACAACAAAGGGCTTGAACAGAGTCCAAATTAACGAGCAAGGGTCAACAGTAATGCAGTATCAATATTTGAAATCCAAAGCCAGGTCAAAACTATATCACAATCGCATTGCACTGACAGTTTATACTTTTCGAAGCAACGTCAATTCGAAACTGCTTTGTTTTGCATTGAGCATTGACGCGAGTTTGCCGGAGGTAGTAGTTGTGCTAGCCAGCGATCCTATGTGACGATCGTATTAGATTCCATTTTTAAAAATTTTCAATTTAGAAAACCAAATGCCGAGTTGTGGTATATATCATATAAAAATAAAAATTTTACCTTTTGTATGAAACAGCTGATATTTTTTTGCGATTTCAGAGGTTTGTCCACATAGTGAAAATTGTTCATATTCACAAGTACATTCACCCCTTAAATGGTGCAAACTGATTTTTCTACACTTGTATACATTTTAGAAATCAATTTAATAAATAAATTTTGAGTCCTAAACCTAAAACTACATTCGATAAAATTTATGAATCTCTGCACATCACTATCGTCAATAAAGTAATACAATTATTTCCTTCAAAGTCGTTATCAATTAATACGGAACTTCATGAGCGGACAAACGTCAAACCGGCCATCATAGCGTGCCGCTAGTGTAGGTGAAATTCCATACGCAGAATAAAAATAGCACGGACGTTTTTCGCAGTGTGGGCTGGCTCTAAGGGCCGATTTCACCAACGGAAGTCTTATCCGAGCGTTAATTTGATATTTTGTCAGTATTTTCAATACAAAAACTGTGAGAACGTCCATTTTTGATTTTATTCAAAAATGTAAAACGTCATTCGACGTTGGTGAAATCGACACTGAGTAACACCAATAAGCAAAAAGTTAATAATGTCGACATTATTATTTTATTTTGGTTTTTTGTAAAAAAATTACCAATCCAAAAAATCTTGCCTATAATGTCAACATGATGTGGTGGTAAAAACAACTTAGTATTCCTTTAAATTATTTCTGTGTTCATGTTGCATTGCTCTCGCAATCTATATAATATCATCGATGTATAATATGGAGTAGTTTTGGGCCGCAAATAAAGCAACTGTGCATGCCCATTTTGAACAAGGTATAGTAATTATAGTGAGTATAGCATTATCTATAGCATTATCAATATATTTTCAAAATGGAAACATCAAATTTATCAAAAATAATATATTTAAAATTAATATAAAAAAAACTTTCAGTTACATATACATAATCAATACACACAGACATACAGACATTTACACAACAATAGACTACTGAGATTTATCTCTGCTCCTAAAACCGTCTCGTTGTTCGTAGGATGCTTTTTCATTGGTTTGGTGACTCAAATCCATCTGTGTCCTCGCTACTGGTGGTAAGTTCTCAATATCTAACTTTTGCATATTCGCCAGAGTAGCCATCAATGATGCATTCTGAAAAGATGTTGCATATTGAGTAGTTTGAAATAAATTGTTGATATGAAAGGTTTGCCACCTTACCTTCTGAATTGATTTAAAAATATATATAATACTAGACTGGCGAACTTCGTACCACCAACTTAAACATCTATAGGTACCTACTACTACTACTACTAAAACTATCCTATCTTTCAAGTTCAACCAAATTACGTATAGTAGGTAAGGTATATATATTATACAGCCTCTTGTAGTTGAAACATTATTGTATAGATGGTGTTATCTTAGGCCCTTCGTACACAGGGCTACGCAAATCTTCGCTACTTGACGATTTTAATCTCTAAGCGACTACCACAATATAAATTCATAGAGGTTCGTACATAGGTACACGTCGCCGAGAGAGACTAAAATCGTCGAGTATCGAAGATTTGCCCAGCCTTTTGTACGAAGGGCCTTAGTCATAATACTTTGTGGTTCAAGATTTAGGTTGCTAGGTTGCCTAGCAACCTAAATCTCGAACTGTATGTATATGTGATGTGGATGTGTATGTTTATATGACTGTCGTCTAATTAGCATAATATTTTAATTTGAAATAACAAATATTGATTTCAATAATTAAGATAAAAACTATCCTGTCTTAACCAAATTACAGATGGTTATGAAGTTTGATATAAATCGGTTCAGTAGTTTCAGAGTTTATCCCGAACAAATGTTGACACGAGATTTTTATATACAAAATATATTAGATTTACTACTAATATGAAAGTTTGTGAGTATGGATGGATGGATGGATTGTTGATTGGTTTATTTCTCTTTCACACCACAACAAATGAACCGATTTGGGTGAAATTTGGAATATTACATACATGGCAAACCAAAGGATACATATGATGTTCATTTTAGGTTCTTAACTGTTCTGACATACAACTATTGTATACTAACTTGTTTTATGGTACTTTCAAATTCACCACCCGAACTTGTAAAGCTTTTTATTTGATGTAATTCTTCTGATCTGAAAGCATTATACACATTCATAAGCTCTAATATAATTACACAAAATTATTAAAAAAAATTGATGATGATAAATAAATAAAGCTAAGGGCAGGTAACCATGGTTTTACTTTTATGTTACAAATACTGTGAGTTTCAACCCTACACAGTAAAAGTTCTGTAACTCTCTTACCTATCTTTTTAACATTAATACCAGTAAAAGAGGAGGTGCATGTATTCTTACGAAGAAGGGTTCAGAAACTAATCAAGTGTCGTTCATTAAAAGTATTAGCGTAGAAAAACATTTTGAATGCTGCGGAATAGAGTTAAAAAAACACAATATCTATGTAATTTGTATATACAGAACGCCTGACTCATATTGCGACATATTCTTTCAAAAGTTAGAATCTATAATCTACCAGCTACAAAATAGACAAAAAATTAAAAAGAATGTTATTATTGTTGGAGACTTTAACATCAACACATTAAAAACCGATACAAAAAGTGAAACACTCACTGATCTATGTAAAAACTATAACTTAATCATGCACATAAATAAACCTACTAGAAAGCAAAACTGTATAGACCACATTATTAGTGATATATCAAACGCTAACGGCGAAGTAGTAAATCTTGGTCTTTCTGACCATGACACAGGTCAAATGCTCAGCTTCACTGTTAAATCAACAAAATTACCACTAAAATACATTTGTTTATACAGGCGAGATTATGCTGAGGAAAACATCAACAAATTCTTATACTGTTTAAATAAAATCTCTTTCACTGACATATATAGAAAAGACAGTGTAGATGAAGCATTTGATGAGTTTCATGACACATTTTCTCTATATTATAAGCTGTGTTTTCCAATAATCAAAATACGTATCCCCGAGTTTCGAAATACTCCTCGTTGGATAACTAAGGGAATTAAAAAGAGTTCAGTAAAAAAAGAAAATTACAATTCTTATGCTACAAAGGACAATACAATAAACAAAATTACCAAACCTATTCAAAAATGCTAAAAAAGTGTGTAAATTTATCGCAAAAAATAAGCAATTACAAGTATCTAAATAAATCAAAAAACAAGTGCATGGCTTCTTGGAAACTAATAAAAAGCACATCGACTCAATCAATCTCATCTAAACCTATTGAGCAGATAATCACAGATGGCAAAGTCATAGAAGAACCAAGGGCCATTGCTAATAAATTTAATGATTATTATGTTAAATTAGCAAAGCAAGCTACAAGTAAAAATAAATATAACAAAGATCATCTTAATAGTAGCTATCAATCCCCACTAAACAGTATTTTTATATCCCCTTGTTCCGAAAAAGAAGTAAAGAACACTATAATGAGCTTAAGAAACACTTCTTCTGCGGGTTATGATGAAATATGTACGAAAATTATCAAAAGCTGTTGTAAAGAGCTAGTTCCAGTTATGACATTTCTTATTAATCTTTCATTTAAAAAAGGGAAATTTCCAACGAAACTTAAGTTGTCTATTGTAAAACCCCTGTTCAAAAAAGGTAATCGTTGTGAAATGGATAAATATCGACCCGTTACGTTGGTACCGATCTTCTCAAAAGTTTTTGAAAAAATAATGCATGAAAGACTTACTAACTACTTAACAAAAAATAACATTATTAAACAAGAGCAATACGGGTTTCAAAAAAAAAATCAACAACTTTAGCGTGTTTTAATCTCACAAGGCGTATTATTGATAATTTAGACAAAGTCAGCACCATTGCCGCATTATTTTTCGATATGTCAAAAGCTTTTGACTTTGTGGCACACGACATATTATTAACAAAATTAGAACATTATGGAATAAGAGGAGTAGCATTGCAATGGTTCGAAAGCTACTTGAAAGATAGAGAACAATGTGTAGAAATTCAAAGAGTTATTAATTCAGCAATTACACCCTTTAGATCTGACGGCAAAGTCAATTCAAGTGGGGTACCACAAGGAAGCGTTCTGGGTCCTTTACTATTCATTATATATATAAATGATCTCCCGGACTGTGTAAATCAACCCTGCACCCTGTTTGCTGATGATATATCTGTAATAATAGAACAAGAGGAAAGTAAACCGGATATAAATGAAGCTACAAAGAGTATAATTGATTGGCTAACGACTAACAAACTAACCGTTAATATAAATAAAACCAAGTACATTCAATTCACTAAAAAACCTAATATTATCCCAAAAGACCTCAATGTACACTACAATGGGCAAAAAATTGAACCGGAAGATGTAACGACATTTTTAGGAATAGAAGTAGATCGTAACTGTAACTGGAAATCCCATATAGCAAAGGTATCTAATAAACTTAATAAATTTGTCTTTGCACTAAGAAGAATACAAAAGACTATAAACGAAAAAACCGCGCTAATGGCTTACCATGGATACATATCCAGTAATCTTCGTTACGGACTAATTATATGGGGGAACTCCTGCGACATAAATAAAGCTTTTATAGCCCAAAAAAAATGTGTTCGGGCGGTCTGTGGAGCAGGACCTCTAGAGTCATGCAAACCTCTTTTCAAAAGACTAAAAGTTTTACCACTCCCATGTTTGTACATTTATGAAATTATTATTTTTATTAAACGAAACAATGCGCTTTTTACAAAAGCCCCTGAAAGAGACCAACTCATGAGGGATAGTAGAGACATTAATAGGATACTCATACCCCATAAAGTTAGTTCTGCACTCTTTAGTAAAAACTGTTATGCAATGAGTGCAAAATTGTATAATAAGTTGCCAAAAGGGCTTAAAGATAATTCTTTGTCTTTAAATAAATTAAAAACTATACTTTTCGAGTGGTTACTAGGGAAATGCTTCTACAGTGTGGCTGAATATTTAAACCACAAGGCTATGAAGATCTAATGTTGTGGTGGTGGGGTCAAGTTCACATAGGAAAAAATATTATTCGGTCGGTATTGAACAGACATGAAGCTATAGGTAGCATAGATTTAAATTCGATAGAATAAGTAAATTAGATTTAAGTTGACATTTTTAATCAAATAAATTTAATATTTGACATTCTAATAAAATCAATTGAATCGATAGTACCTCCTTGAAATTCTACGGAGCACTTACTCTTATGAAATGTTGTTATTGTAGGGCTCTTGACTTGTACCACCTATATAATATGTAAACTTAGAATAAGAATTATTATTGAATATTATTTTTGCATGCCTATCCGGCAGATTGTAAGGACTTTTATTATAATGTAACACCATTGTACTACTCAATCTGTGCAAATAAATAATTTGAATTTGAATTTGAATTTAGTAGTAGACCATTAGAGGAAACTCAATTATACTTTGAATGATGTTATAATAATTATGGTGACGATTTTTCTATTTGAAATGCACTGAAAATGATTTATTTCATGTAGGCCAACTTGTGGCTCTTATGACAAATTAAGCAACTACCACAAATTTGATTCTGCTGAGAAGAGCCGGCAAGAAACTCATCAGTTCCTATTTTCAAGCTGATATGCTTCCAAGCAACCTTGTCATTAAGACATTCACTAACCATATTAATAGCCTCTACTTATTAAATGTGTTTTTAATAAATCATAATATAAATCAATGTTTGGGAATGGCACTGGCCCCTAAGATACGGGCTTTCCTAGTTTAGGGGTCAGGATTCCAATGTTATGCACTGTACTGAGATTTTCAAATAAAGATTTCTTATTTCTTTCTTATTTTACACTATTCAAATTTGTTTAGTGGCATATCTATTTTTTTTTTTGGAATCAAGTCACAAAGGATTTCTGTACATTACGCAGACAATGTGATGGTATAGTTTATGACAGTGTCTAGTTTAAAGATCATGTGTATCACCTCTTTGTATAAAGAAATGAATATCACCTGTGGACCCTAGCTGTCTTATTGTAGTTGGACACAGGTTAACATCCCAGTATCGTTTTTTCAAGTTAGATTTATCTTCCGGCATTTCTTGAGATAATTTTCTTCTTTTGTTTCTTAATTTATGTAAGAATTAACCTTACCATAATATGTTATGAAAATAAAAAAAACTGTGGTTACTATAAGTAACCTTTAAAAATTTATCAATAGCACATAAATTAAGAAATGAGAAAATCCATAGGAAAACCAAAGTCACCGACATAGCTCAGCGAATCGCGAAACTGAAGTGAAAATGGGCGGGGCACAAAGTTCGAAGAGCTGATGGTCGTTGGGGTCCCAAGGTGCTGGAGTGGCGACCCCGTACTGGGAAGCGCAGTGTCGGTGGGGGGTCTCACTAGGTGGACCGAATCAAACGAGTCGCAGGGAGCCGCTGGATTCAGGCGGCGAGGCGCGAGACCTGTGGAAATCAGAGCAAGAGACCTTTTTCCAGCAGTGGACAAAGAAGAAGAAGAAGTATGTCTTCTTCTTCTTCTTTGTCCACTTCTTCTTCTTTGTTCAATTAAGAAGAATAAAAATTACGAGTATTTGTTGTAGGTAAAAATATTCTTTCTTGTTTTATGTTAATCACTAGAAAAAAAAAAGTCATGAAAATATAAATGGTGACTCTACCCTCCTTTCAGAAAAAATTACAGATAAGGGACCGTCAAGTAACTAAGCGAGTTACTGTTTTTAATACTTCATTATACAATATAAATTATATCTTTGACTTTATAGCAAACTTTGAAACTGATTTCATTGTGTTAATAAATATTGAAGCGGTATTAAATCGTTGGTGTGGGAAAAAATATTATTTTGTTCGGATTCACTGAAAAATAATTTAGCACGAGTATTCTGCAACGTATTTCAACATTTTAAAAAATTTAACACCTGCCCGTAAATTTGATTCAAAAATTCATAACTATTACAAGGGTGGCACCGTAGGCAACAGTGAATAGTAGGTAATCGTAGGTACCTACGTAGGTAATAGTTTATAACTATGTGTACCACAGTGGTAGACTCATCGAACGTTTCAAAAGCACTTGTAAGAAAGTTTATTTGAATAAAAAACATTTCTATTCTATTCTATTCTATTCTATTCTATGAAATGCCAATAGAATGAAAAATAAAATGAACTAGCCTTTGCCTTCGACTTTGTCCGCATAAAATGGTCAAGTTGCATCTCAGTTTCTAGTGGATAGATTTGATCAAAGAAGCGTTATACAAGTATTTTATTTATAGACTTCTATAAATAGGCCAACCAGACATTGCAACTTGTTTTGTCTTTTAATCACGCAGCAACGGAGCAACGAACCCATGATTTTTTTTTTAATTGTGAACTTGGTTTTTGGAAAGTGACAAAGGCTACAAAGAATTCACGTGGGATTTTTAATAACGTAACTCCACGCGAATGAAGTCTCGGACAAAAGCTTTAGTAAGAAATGATGATGATGAATTAATAAAATATAGGTACACTTTTATTGTAGTAGTATACCAATTAAATATCTATACATAAACTTTACAAAATAGAAAGGTACAAATTGATGTTCTTCAAGCTTAAAAGCTATCTCTACCGGGCACCCACGTTGCGAAGGATATGAAGATCTGAGAGAAATGGATACAAGGGGAAAGAATAGGTGTGGCAGAAATGAGAAATTGTAATCATTCACGGACACTCATTATTCAATATCGTAAAAGTGATCGCGCAGAGTAATATATAGGTTCGGATAAATGACGCGTAAATTGTTGAACCAGCAAACCTTTCTCGTTACCTACTTGTAGCTACGATATTGCTGTAATATTGGTCCCAGTGTTCAACGATCCCTGAAACAGTTACGTGGTGGCCAGCTTAACGTAACCTTTCATGAATTTTCTTTCACAGTATAATACACAAAAATATTGATAATACATAATAATTACTAGCAAAAAGCTGAGCTTTGTGAGGGCTCGCGTAGTTTGTCTAACGGGTAATAAGTTCTGTTGCAGCGATGTTAACTCTTTGGTTTTTAACAGATGGCGTTAGTAGTACAATAACATTCTATCCAATGAATACAAAATTGTTAATGTTCATTTTTTTAATGGTTATAAAATTTTATATTTTTTGACAGATTGTCACGTTTTTCTAGGCGTGAACAGATAGGTAGGTAGTTTATTGTGGTAATCTAGCCAGGAGAGAAATTAAAATCAAACAAGGTTCAATACCTATATTACAAAATTGAACTTAAATGCTAATTGACAATGCCCTTGGTGAAGTGGTTAAAGCAAACAATATAGCTCAGTCGGAGAGATAGAAAGTCGTGGTCCGTACCAGGGTAGACACAGCACTTAGTTTTAGAGTTTCACAGTATGAATGTCATTAAAACTACCGCACACAGAATACTGTCCTGTTTAGCTGGACGGAGAGGCGTCGGTAGCACGATGTAGTAGCAGTAGCTCGAGGATTGTAGCACCGGCCGCAGCAGCAGAGGCGCTCGAAGCAGGCACGGCGTCGCGCTCGCAGATGGACGGCGTTGTCTTCCAGCGACGGGGCAGCTCCCGTCATGGAGGATGACAGCCGATAGATTAGCTCAGGCAGAGAGCTCGGGTAGACGAACTCGGTAGTTGGAGCTCGGCGCGGGAGGAGGTGGAGGAGGAGGTAGGTAGATGCCAGGTTGTAGGGACCCGGTGGTAAAAATATCAGGTGGTAGAGACTCGGTGGTAGAAACTCGGTGGTAGAGACTCTGCAAAGGGTAAAATCACTGCACACAAACAATTATTCACTAGTTGTAACAGTTGGTTAGCCGCAGAATAGCGTTTACGTGCACTTAGTAGCAGCGCAGCGTCTCAATTTGGTCTCAATTGAGATGTGTAGTTAGAATGCCTCTGATTGGCTGTTCGCGTTTATATAGGTCTCGTTTTATCGAACGTTCCAGAACGTGTCATCTAGTTCGCGGCTATTCACCACCAGTGGGAGACACTGTGATGGTTCTGGAATCTTCGAGGCCAATCTATCGAGCAATCTAGAATAATCTTTTAGTGAAGTTAAAGGAACTTGCGGACATCCGCTGCTAGAGGTCGCTTCTAGATGTTAGTGTAGCTACTACCCGTTTGATGGCGTAAGTTGCAAGCTAAGTATGTGAGCCAAAATGCCATTCTAATCAATAGCGCGATCTAGGCGCGATTGATTAGATGGTTAGGCGATTTGCCAGTAGATGTCACCGCTGGCTAAGTTTTTAAGGTAGTTTCTTGCTATTCCTAAAGATGTTGTCGTAGGTAGTCAACCTGGACTAATTCGTAATGATTTTTTAGGAAAATCGTTACACATCTGGATATGAAGTTGAATTACTATGTTAAAGCACAAATAATTACTATGTTAAGGCGTGATAGTTTTTCAGTAAAGTGTACCACAAAAATGCTCAGGTTGTGGGATAGTGTTAGGGCTCGCTTCGCTCGCCCTAATTATGTACCTATTAAGTTTTTACGTTAATGCTAAGGTACCATAAAAGCGTAACCTATGTCGTCATCTCAACTACAGCTTGCACTGATGGATATTATGATTATTGTGAACGAATTACAAACTGACAAACCAATGAACTAATAAAAACTCACTTCCGCATCACTACGGATTACAATAAAACATCATAGCTAGGCCTAATCTAATGATTATACAAATGCCCCACATGAAATGTCGCCTACGATACTGCCTACATTTCCAGTTATTTGCGTAATTGAATAACCCAACTATTCCAACACGTGAAGTTAAGATAATAATAAATTATGAGAGAACACCATTGTAAAAGCAGCAAATGTGAGAACACAGCATGTGTTACTTTGTATAAATTAAATGAGGTAACCCACTATTTAGTTACATGCACTGGGCATGCCACGTAAAATGTGTAAAACGAGTTATTCACTGGATTTCATGCGCCTTCCAGGCCGGTACTCCCATTTTCCAAGTAGATAACAGATTATAAGCGGGCGATGAAGTATTTTATATTGTTTATGGAGATATACTGATAATGCTGATGTACAAAATGTTACTTGTAAATAGAATCAGAGGATTTTTACTAATACTGTACCGACTCTTAAGACTTTACTGTTTACTAAATTATTGTCAATTATTGTAAGTATATGATTTTGAGTGATTAGCCATTGCCTTTTTGTATGATAGGTATCTGGTAGGTTTAGACAAATTTCGCCCTATCCTGTAATATTCAAATTATAATATAGTTAATTCCAAAATGAAAGACACAATAAATATATTAAAAAAAATAGATTTTAATAAAATTGTCCAAGTTAGGGTCAAACTGTAGATTTCGTACCTTGGAAGGATAGGTATCAATGACTCAACCGCTTTAAAGGTAAACCTTTTTTTGGGCCCGCATAATGAAGTTTGCTTGTAAAGGTAGCCCGGTGTTTTTATTCATCAATTTTCATGTTAAGTAAAGAGTTTGCGGTTTAGAAGAAAAAGAAAACCTGTTTTAGAATTCGCAATTGAAGAACTTTCACAATAAAAATTTCTTGTCCAAAAGAATTATTTAAAACTATTCCATTAAAAACCTTTTTTTATAATTTTGCTACGCGGTCCTAAAATTGGAGAGACCAATAATTATTGCTTGAAATATGAATAATTTTACATGAATTATTCAAAACACTAATCCGAGCCGCTACCGAATTAGAAATCCTCAGAGAAATCTTTGTTAACCCGGCGAAACAGACTACCCTCATCAACGGACGGGTTTCTACAATTTCTTTTCGTTCATAATAAATGAAGTTTTTTGTACCTATTTATTTTTCAAATTCAAATATTGGTTGAAGATATAAACGTGTTGGTGTTAAGTTGAAGTACAAAAGTCTTATAAATCGAAAGGATCACAAGTTTGAATTCCATTTTCGAGTTATCCCTAGTTCCGTACTTATATTATTAACTATAAGCTAGTTATATTATTAACTATTAACTAGCTTATGCCCACGACTTCGTTCGCATTAATTTAGGTTTTATACCAAATTTCTTAAAAGTAAAATCTTATGCGAGTTACTTGCTTGCTATTCGTGAGAAGTTGCACCACTATATCTAGCAATATTTATTAGATCTTTACCAAAATTGGTGAAAATTAAACCGATGATACGCACTTTTCAATAAAGAAAGAATTATTAAAACTGGTAAACCGCCGAACCAATTTTGATGATATTTGGTATAGAGATATAGATTGGACCTTGGAGAGAGACATAGGCTATCTTTTTTTTGTTTTGGAACTGTCTTTAGTTTTTGTTAAGAAAAGATACGATAATTAATGTGTGGTATTGGAACTTGCGACCTTTATTACAATTACTTTAAGTAACGTTACGTAGTAATTCCTTACTAGCTCAATATGTAGAGGACTTAAAGTAATACCTTAATTAATGACAGTAATTTCGTAGTAAATGTACTTTATCTTTATTAAGGCCGCGTTATGAGAAAAAACTTTTCCCTTCTATCTGTAAAAATACAAAATAATTGTAGTAAGTACCTAAGGTCCCTTCAACTAGCTTCCAAAAACTTGATATAGTGGCATATATAGCATTTTGAAAGATATTTGACTTAATAAAAGATAGGACTTTTATTCGACTATTTAAATTTATAAACACATCAAAAAATCCGAAGCCAGCGGGATTCGAACCCACATCTCTTGGGAATCGCGCCCGAGTGTGTTAGCCACCTACACTATGGCTACGGTCGAACTACACGTCAGCAACGAAATTAGTGATATGTATGTGTGAATTAGCGACATCTAGTAGCAACACGTTACAGTTGTTGAACTACTTTCCAGGACCCCATATTGCAATGAAGCTCATTATGAACTAGAAGAAGTCAAAATGGTATATGCCGGCCGGCCCACCAAAATCGTAATACATATTATGTCGAGTAAATAAAGTAATTCAGGCACACATTACAGCGACTTTTCCTCTCAGAAATAATTAATTTTATCATCCCTCGACCCGTATTACCCGATTCCCATTTACGCATTACACGTCTGCGCCGATTTATAATGCAGAGTGAGCCATTACAGAAATTAATTTGGCTGTACGGAATTTAAATTAAATAGGTTAAATAGCACCAAGGCAAGGGTTCCGCAAATAATGTGATGTGCCATTTACCTAATCTGTTAAGTAACAATAGCACCTCTGCCCTGAGAGCTCTTATACAATTTTGAAAAGGTGTTTAATAAAAACAAAGAATTACTTTGGCCATCCAAAAGGGCAATGCTGGCAGCATTTTGGGTAGGCATTGGTAGAATTAGATATTTTGTTTTTAATTTTAGGAGTAATTAAATATCTATAAATTGGACCTGGTTAAGCATAAAGCAGCCAAGTGGGAAAAAGTACAAATCGAGTTATAAGCTTTTTTCTATCCATGGTTGCACTTCAGTAAGATGTTATCATTTTTTAGGGTTCCGTACCCAAAGGTTACCAACGGGACCCTATTATTAAGCCTACGCTGTCCGTCCGTCCGTCCGTCCATCTGTCAGCGGGCTGTATCTCGTAAACCGTAATAGATAGACAGATGAAATTTTCACATATTATGTATTTCTATTGCCGCTATAACAACAAATAATAAAAATTAAATTAAATTAAAAAAATTAAATTAAAATATTTCCATGGGTACATGGAAATATTTTTATTTAATTTTTTTAACGGAACCCTAAAAGCGCGAGGCCCGACTCGCACTTGGCCGATTTTTTAAGTATTAGGTAGGTTATATAAATTAAAAAAAAATCATAATATAGGTAACAGAAGCATTTCAATGCAACCTATCTCTATATACAAATATTAATTTTTCTTAA
Organism: Oeneis ivallda; assembly: GCA_029955525.1. Taxonomy (NCBI): domain Eukaryota; kingdom Metazoa; phylum Arthropoda; class Insecta; order Lepidoptera; family Nymphalidae; genus Oeneis; species Oeneis ivallda. The sequence continues at coordinate 11,741,886 of JARPMR010000019.1, read as the reverse complement.
AAAAATAAACCCTACCTTGCATCATCAACAGGAATCCCACAAACTAAACAGAAGAAAAGTTTCTTGCAAAACAAAATCAAAACTACAATTTTCCTTCTACAAGAAAGGAATCTCGTCATTACGCCAAGGAACGATTTTATCGCTGCGCGAAAATATCAGTGCAAACTTTTAAATAGATAGTATTTCTGTTTCTCACACTATAATATAGAGTAATTATTTCCCTTTCTCACAAAATCTACTTATTTCAAAGTCTATGATTATAACTGATAGGTACGGTTTTTCGGTCTCGTCGTTAAAATAACGCATATTTACCTACGTGCAAATATTGATGTAAGTATTTGCTTTTGAATGCGCGAACTTGGAGTTAGGGTTTGAAAAATACCGCGGGAATTCTTTGTTTAATCCGAGTAAAAGTTACCTGCACATAAAATGTCCACGTCCTCAACTACCTACACTCATGCCAACAATCACGTCAATACGTAGCTAAGTTGCAGCGAGATTGAAGTACCAACTAACACCCTTTCACGTTCCTAATATTAGTACCCATAGGTAATGTACCTATTCGTTACTTAGTACTCAGGATAAATAATGCCTTATGATAGGAAATGCCTACTTTTTTGTTATTAACTTTCAAGAAAATAAACAAGTTATTATGTTGCAATTCCTGATATAAAAACTTGTATTTCACAAAATCCAGCGCTTAAAGCTAACCAAAAGCGATGGTTTGAGTATGAACATTTTACAATGAAATCTCATATTACTTTCAAGCGGCTGCATCCGTCTAACGTTCAGACTTCATATTGCGAGTGAGTTCCGCATCACGGGAAACATCGCGCATGAAAACGAGCCGCATGTCAGCGAGAATACAATTCTATGTAGCAAGCCATTTAGTTAATTCACGTTGTTGAGTTATAGTCCATAGAGAATCAGAATCATAATATTAATACGTGGAGCAAAAACTTTGTACTTACCCCTTTTTACGAAAATTGCGCGGACGGAGGAGTATGAAAGGAAGTTGGCGAAGTTTGACCCAGCCTTTTTAAAAACCGTTCAAATTCAGAAATCATTTAATTTTAATTAATATTTTTCAGAGTATTTTTCTGTGTAAACCTGGTATTTTTAGAAGATGGGGATCAAAAATATAATTATTCACAAGTAAACAGTTTAGATAACCGTTACATGGCAATACAAGTGAATATCTTTTTTCTCCCAATTTTATTTGATAGACTTTGATGAACTTTTTTGTTAGACTGGTTTACTAGAACAAGCATGAGAAGTTTGATTCGTGAACGTGGGTATGAGGCCCCACGGTTCAGTTCAACTGGGTCAGAAATTCTATGGAATTCGCCAATCTACTTTCCCACACTTATAGTTTATATAGAGAAGGAGAGCAGAATGCTAATATATTTTTTTAATTATGCTTTAAAAATACATTAAATAAATAAATAAATAATACATTACACACACACCATGTATTTGACACACACGTACGTCAAATTGAGAATAGATTAAAGTCATACTGAATGTCAAACATAACCGTATTGAAAGTTTTTTTCTACTTTTATTATGCCTCGATATAGAACATTAACGGGTCGAATTTAGACCAATGGGCGACCTCTAGTCAGCTTAAATAAGTGAAGTAACCTTTGAGTATATAAGTGTTGGTTATACATATACTCAAAGGAAGTAACTGACTGAATAAAAAAAAACAATTTACACTGCAGCGAATTTTTGAGTTTATTTGAAGTCTTTTCGTTTAACTTTTTAGCATCACTTGGCATAGTCCATTGACTTTCGATTTTTTCCTGACAATCGCAAAAATAAGACAAAATCTATTGGTCCAAAAATATTTAAATCGGTGTCTTCTTAAGAAACTTAATCATATTTTATTTTATAAAAAACCTACACACTTAGCAATTATATGTTTACGATTCCATGACAGACAACTTTTACATAGGTAGGTAAATAGGAAATGATCATGATTTTACGTACTACGAGTATGTTAGCCTTTGAGTATTAAACCAACATGTTGGCAGATTAGCGTAAACTATCCGGTATTAGGTTTTTTTTACTTTAAAATTTACACTCGGATTCGTGATTCACGTACTCACATTTTATGCGCTATTTAAATTACGTTCGCTCCTTATAAATGTAAGTGCCTGCATATCTAAAATGTTTACTATTCAGTGCTCACCGTGGCGATGAAGCCTACTGGACGTTTTAATTAAACTTGCGTGCATTTAACAAGGGCTTTGAATTTAGTTCAAAGCTTAATGTAGACAAGAAAAATACCTACATAGGATATTATTTAAGTATTGAGGGTGCTTTACTAAAATACGGTTGATATAAAAACCTTAGTACCACAGTATAAGGTGCTTTTATATTATAAATGCTAAAGTGTGTTTGTTTGTTGATTGATTCGTTTGTTGGTTTGTTTTTCAATCCCGCAACAACGGAGCAACGAATCGACGTACTTTTTTCATGGGTATTGTTGAAGATCTAGAGAGTGACAGCAAGCCAAGTTGTATGACTATGCGGTAGGATCTGAGAGTCAACTCCATTATTATCCAAATACCACTATATGATTGATGGAAGGGATCTTAGCTGTCAACAAAAAAATTACACAGAGAGAGATAAGCTTATTAGAAAGTAATTTATCAAAAGTGGCGATGCAAACGAACAATCTTGTAGAAATACCACTGAATAGAATGCTTTTGGTAATTTTCCTAATGGAGAGTTCTTTTATTGGGATTTGCAGCATTCGCTCGGGCGTCATTATGATGCTATAATAAATAGACGTATCTTTTGAGGCCTAATGAAGTGGAAAAGCTTTTATTAAACTAAAATGCTGATTTGAATATTTTAAGCCCCTCATCAAAGACTTCGACGTCAACACCTCTCATATTTCATGCGAGATCCGCGCTTTACAGCTGCTATCTATCATTGTGCTTGACGTTTTCTTCGGTTCATAATATATCAGCTATACCTACAAATAAATAAAATGGAAGTTTTTGTCTTTGATTTCGAAGTAATGTCCTTGTATTAGCTCATATTGCTTTAACGATCGCAAAAGTCATAAAAAAATCTTCTTTTAGTTTTAGGCAGTCTTAGGGACTGCCGATAGAAGTGAAAACTAGATTTGCTAATAATTAAAAACAAATAAGAAAAGCGCACTGTCACAATTTCGTGAGTGAGATTCGAACCTGCGACATTAAACGGTAAAGAAAGCGGCTGCTTGCCCGCTGCGCTGTACAAGGTTGCTTGGGAACTTCTAAAATGTTGAACGATTACTGAAATCTCATATCAATAGGTAGTATAAGTACATATAGCTCATGGAAAGCGTGACGCGTGACGGTTACGATGACGCGAAATCCATGATTTTTGCTCATCTAAAAAAGTGCTCAACGCGCCTAAAGAAGTTTTCACTTCAAAAAATTCGGAACGACTTTGACTGAATTTACGTTTGACTGATGTAACATACACATACGTTTGACTGATAACATAACGTTTGACTGATATAACGTTTGAATATAGAACAAACTGAATTCAGATTCAAAATTATATTTCACGTACGCCAACCTGTGTCTCTTATGTCACGTCATGACTCTACCAACGGTTCGGAAAGCAGATTCTACTGAGAAGAGATGAGCTGAGAAAATTAATTTCAGTGTATAAAATTCATGTGCAAAATGAAAATAGTTAATAGGAACCTATATATTTATTTAAACACGTTCATCTCAAAAAGTGTTCGATTAGAATTTCACTTTCTTCATATTAAATGCTCCGTTGAAAAGACACGAAATCCATTCTTGTTACTTTACCATTAAAAGGAGTGCGAATAAGCGCCGAATAAGAAAGAGGCTTAAACGATTTTCTCGTCGAGATGAGCTTTCTTGTATAAATCGCACACTACACTGGTAAATCTTTATAGAAAGTCACATTTACTTTAGAACCTATTTCTTTTTATTCTATTTATTCATTCATCTCAAACTATCTTCTACTCGCTAGGGCATAGGCCATTTCCCGAATGGGAATGGTTTAGGCCATAGTTCACCACGCTATTAAATTGCGGATTAGCATTTGAGAACATTATAGAGAACTCTCATCAGGCATTCAGAGGTTGTCTAAAGTTATTCCATGTATCGTAATCGTATTCGATGACATTAGCGTCAAAGTAAAATAAAAAATAACAGCATCTAATTAGAGTCCAATTTCTTGCATGCTTTTTTACGTTTAGGTATGTACGATACGCTCCATAACGCTCCATATCAAAATCGGTTGTACTGAATTTGTGACTGAATCAATACAATCAAGGATTATTTTACTTTGACGCTAATGTCATCGAATACGAATACGATCAATGCTTCAATGGAACTTTTAGACAATTGGTACACAGGTTTACAATGTTTTCCTTTACCGATATAGAAAGTGATATTTAATTGCTTGAAACGCACATAATTCTGAAAAGCACTGTATTGTGTTGATCGCAATCACGTCTTACGTCACTGGCCGATACACTCTCGTTATTGGCTAAAATCCAATTTTGCAGCAAAACTCCGTAAATTCAGCCAATCACCACAATTGAGGCTGTACCAATGGTTAATGCACCTTTTCCGCAATCAACCATAAAACGAAGTCTCCCCCCCAAAAAGGAAGCCGAAATCTTAATTAAATTAGGTTAGGTTTTAGGTTAGGTATTAGTAAATTCTGCTACCTTCCCCTAGATCAGCTTGTATCTGTTTTTTATCTTTCCAGGTACGACATCAAGATGAAGCTACTGTCCGTGGTCACGGGCTAAAGGGACGTGAAATGAAGTGTTCTTTCTGAGATGCGTTGAGGTGGGAGGAAGAAGATGCGGAAGAGGCGCGTGTGACGAAGTCGACTCGGATGCTTCGGGGCAGTGTGTACAGCGTATGTGAAGGCGTGGAGCGGTGTACCTGCACTAGGTATGGTTTCTTTAATCTTCTCTGTTCGTAGTCATATTCTACTGGCTTTTGCCTTCGAGTAAATCCTCATGGAGTAAGGTTTCTTAAATTTTTACGGGTTAAAAATTAGCCTTTATAACTCAGTGATAGCCGAGCAAGCAGTGATAGCCGGGTGGTTAGGACCGAGGTCTCCTATTCGGGGGGTCGCAGGTTCGATCCCGGGTACGCACTACTGACTTTGCGGAGTTAAGTGCGTTTAAGCAATTAAATATCACTTGCTTCAACGGTGAAGGAAAACATCGTGAGGAAACATCTGAGAGTTATTCATAATGTTCTTGAAGGTGTGTGAAGTCCGCCAATTCGCATTGGGCCAGCGTGGTGGACTATGGCCTATAACCCTTCTCTGAGAATAGACCTGCGCTCAGTAATGAGCCGGTGATGGGTTGCTAGAATTGAAAATAGAATAGTAGCTCCATTACCACCTGATCGAACAAAGCTACTAACCAACTTACTTCCGCATTTATAATTAGTACACGTATACATATACTTGTGTCAGTAAGGATGGTACACCAGCCAATGGTTGGCAGCTTCTAGTTTCTAAGGTCAAAATCCTCGCTTTGGAACCGACACGGATGCCTAAAACGGAGCCTTGCTGGAACATATACTGTTATGCTGGAGCTTTAAAACGGAGTTGTATGTGTAATTCTGAATGGCGGAAATGAGAGTGAACGTGCGAAACAGGCGTATCTAAGGGACATGACTCAAATACGTCGAGGCCATTTATGTAAGCCTTGGACGTGAATGTTCTCTACAGAATACACTATTCACTGTATTCGCTGAAGCTGACAAAAAGTGTCCATTTTGAGATATGTCAGGTGCAGAGTGAAATGACAAAAAGCGTGCAGGATTCAGTCGACTCGGATGCCTCGAAGTAATGTGGGGCATATTGTGTGACACCGTTGAAAATCTCAACGGGGCATGTACTTAGATACATCTACATCAGCGTTAGGGAAGAGTGAGTAAATTGTACATTGCATTAGTAAATTGTGTTTTGTGCTAGAGATTGCTTAGTATGAATTAATAAAGGCAGTGTGACCCATTTGTGACAGCCCATACCTATCAATCAGTTGTACTGGTTAGGCAACTTTGACCAAAGTCTTGAATTGGACGGGTCACCGTCTTTGAAGGTTTGTGAGTACGTTAAGACGTTGGTTATGGTTTATAGTACTAGCACCCCACAGTAATTAACCATCGTCAAAACTAAGAGGGGCCAAAATTGTAATCTTAGTAGAATTATTAGAAAACCCTCTGTATTAAATGAGTTCAAAGAAAACCACTACAATTTTTTGAATAATTGAAGGAATGAAGTGACGATCCTTGACAATAACGACGCAAAGAGAGTTCGTATGAAACTAGTGTCCATTTTGAAATGATTTGAGGTGCGTGGGCGAAATACGGAGGTGGAACCTGTGAGGTACGCCCATATCAATCGATGGATTGACTTGAGTGAATATTGTAGAGCGTACTACTTTCATAGAGTAGGGATTGCGGTATCCTATTCGGAGGGTCGTAGGCTTGATCCCGGGCACGCATCTTGGACTTTTCGGAGTGATCTGCGTTTAAGCAGATAAAATCTGCGTTAGTGATTGCGCAAGTGATATCTAACCTTTATTAAATATCACTTGCTTTAACGGTGAAAGAATGGGTCTGCATGGTGGACCTGCGCTCAATAGTGAGCTATTGATGGGTCCTTGATGATGATGATGATGACTACTTGCATGGCCTATAGCTATCTACAAGGCTTTTAATAGTAAATATTGGCTTTTTCTTTTCTTTGTTAGAAGAAAAGAATAAAGGATTCCTTTCCATAGCCCATAGCTGTTGATGTTATATTTCATTTCCTCTTAATGTTCCTGTCACTAACAAGAATTCACTCCCTATCTTTCGTACCATGAAATACCGCAAGATTGTTTAACGTATACGATAAATACTGGTTTCTCGCTTACAAACTATTGCAATACTCCTTTAAAACATTTCATTTTTCTACAAATTGTATTAGAGGGAAAAGTTTCTTCATAAAAGTTTAAATGCTCAAGGTAATATTGCTCGTTATCGTTGTTGAAAATTGTTGTAACTGGTAATAGTTAGTTGGCGTGAACTTTTACAGTTCCACTAAGAAAAATTCATCAATATACCTAGAACGAAAAAGTTGAATAATAAAAAAACCGTGAAAGTAATTTTTTTGAAAAAAAAAATATATTTTTACACTGTTACTTATTATTAGGTTTTTAGAAATAAAAGCTTGGAAGTTTATCTTTACAAAAGAGGCATTTATTATAATCGTCAAAAAAAAATTGGCTGTCTGTAAAGTCGGTTTACGGACGATAGTTTTATGTGATAACGTACGGGCGCATCTAGTCACAAGCCAACGCTTGGACTATCGTGCAAGCGATAGTCCAAGATCTATCGTGCCTCTCTATCGCTTGTTCCGTGCTCTCACTTGGACGCACAGGCTCAGGCGGAACGTGACACTTTTTCGTGCGTGCAGCCGGTGTTCATCAATTTCTAAGACGTTATCACTACTGCACGCCACAAACGAAAATTGAATTGAAAAGACGTTATCACGTCAAAATATTTTCAGTCAATAGGGTCAAGGAGTACACTTTTTTATTGAAAAGGAGACCTGTGCCCAGACACAGACCCGACTAAGTTTGACATGCTTGCCACTTTCTGGATGTCAACGCTCCATTTGCCGATTCGCAGTCTCGAGGACTTTACGACTTCAATGCCCAATGGCCATCGATCCTCCGACAAAATGTGAACAACCCACTGCCACTTTAATGTGCAAGCTCTGAGAGCGTCCTAGAACTGAATTATTACATTTCAGATTTTTCTTCCCATAGCACGCTGAACAAGTTGAGTTTGTGGACTAGCCTCACTGTCAGTGTCCAGTACGTTTTAGCACCGTAAATCGTCACTGGTAGGACGCACTGATTAAATACTTTTGCCATTGGGCATTGCGAAAAATGAATGAATGAACGAATGAATGAATGGAATGAATTGAATGAACTGTGGAACCAACTGCCATCGACTGTGTTCCCGCTTAATTACAACTTGGGGTATTCAAGGGGCGGGCAAACAAATTCCTGAAAAGCCGGCAACGCATTTGGTAGTGCCTCTGGTGCTACAAATGTTCATGGGCGGCGGTAATCGCTTAACATCAGGTGACCCACCTGCTCGTTTGCTCGCTATTTTTATTAAAAAAAATTAAATGAACGAATGAAATTAATGTAAAAAGTTATTTTTCATCATACCTATTCGAAAAACGAATATTGGCTTCAGAGGACAGCGGGAGCAAAATTTCATTTTAACCCCATGGGACTTTTCATTTCTCTCTTCTGATTGGTCCGCGTTATAGTGCTTTAGCATACTAAAGCACTAACGCGGACCAATCAGAAGAGAGAATTCAAAAATGTGTCGAAATTCAAAAATGTTTGACAAGCTGTTGTCTACGATAAGTCACGTGATCAAATTTGTCGATTAGACATATACGCCCATACTTCCAACATAAATATTAATGTTTAATTATTTCGTAAAAATTTATTTGTGTTTTATTTAAACTTTCAATAAACGTATTGGTAATGTCTATACATACTCAATACATAGTAGGTTGATACTCCTAGCTTTTTCTCATATGTAATGATGAAAAATAGTGTGTGTCATTCGGGGCCAAAATTTTTTGTTCTCGGGCGGCGTATATTGAATTCCTCGCTACGCTCAGGATTCTACTTTAGAATCCCTCGCTGCGCACGGGAGTCTACTATAGAGTCCTTCACTTCGCTCTGAATTCAAAATAACGCCCTCGGGGAACAAAAAATTCCTTTGGCCCCATATAACACAAATAGCTATTCCGCCCCTCGTTGTTTGTAACCATGTGTCTGTCAGGTAGCGCGGGTGCGGGTGCGGGTGCGGGCATGGCCACGGCGGGTTGATGGAGGCGGGCTGGTGGTCGCCGTCGCCGTCGGCATCGCCGCCGCCGCCGCCCCGCGCCCCGCCGCGCTGCCGCTGCCGCCCGCTCTCCAACAGCTACAACTGCTTGCCGCACTATGGTAAAAACCTCTTTATTTATAAACTAGTAGGGCGCGAGGGTGCGCGGCCCGCAAGCGGACCGCGGTTTTTCTACTCGTCTAGTAGACTTTCAGCTCCTGATCATTTTCTATCACAAAACCACTCTTCCATCTTTTATACTCTCCGAGATAGACACCGTTGAAGTTTGTATGGCCGCCATCTTGAATCCGCCATTTTGGATTTTTTTCAGCTCACTGCCAATTGGATGAGATTTCGAGTGACTTTTGTTCGAGCACCCCCACCTATCTACATTACCATGGCCGTGCTCCTCACCCACCTTCCAAACCCTCGATCATCATATGTCATCATTTGTCATAATGAAAATTCTTCAATAAAAAAAAATCTTGAAAAGGAATTGTATCAAAGTCGTGCATGATTCCCGGCTTCTAGTCTCTTCAATATTCGCCATATATTTTTGTATGAAGAAAAAAAAAATTCCGCCATCTTGAATTTTTTTTCTGTTCGTCAAGTAGACCTTAGGGTCTTGATCAGCTTTTGCCAGGAAACCACTCTTCTATCTTTTATACTCTCCGAGATAGACACCGACGAAATTTGTATGGCCGCCATCTTTTTTCCGCCATTTTGAATTTTTTTTCAGCTCACTGCGAATTGGATGAGGTTTCGAGTGACATTTGTTCGAGCACCCCCCACCTATCTTCAATACCCTGGCCGTGCTCCTCATCCGTCTCCGAAATCCTCAATCATCAGCTCTCTCCATAATTTTCCTCCGAATGAATTTTTGTCCTCTATACGAAACCATCGGTGGAAAAAAAATTTTTCATACAAAATTTTACAGGAGAGGTGATCAATCAGTCAGTGAATCAGTGAATCAGCACGAGCAGCTATATATATATTAATAATTCTATCTATTAACATTATTTGATCTAAGAGTGCCTTTTTGTGTTTAGACTATAATGTAGATTAACTACAAAAACTTCCACGTCTACTGCTGGACAAAGGTCTCTTGCATGGACTTCCACAGGCCTCGGTCTTGCGCCGCCACGATCCAGCGGCTCCCCGTGACTCGTTTGATGTCGTCGGTCCACCTGGTGGGGGATCTGCCAACACTGCGCTTCCCGGTGCGGGGTCGCCACTCCAGCACGTTGGGACCCCAACGACCGGAAACACATACATATGGACTCTATAATATTATGTATGTGTCTATAGTCTACTAGGCTCTGTGAGTGTCATAGCGCCTGTATTACGACTATTTAAGACTAATTTTGTAAGTTACTAAGTTTCAAATACTAAAGTTACTAGGCCTCAGTAGATCTCTTATTATGCAAAAATCAAAATCTGTCTGAACGTCCACTTTATTCCTCGATAAAAAGTTACTTGTCGATGCAATGGTGAAATTGACCTTAAGTGTTTTTACTTACTTCTCACTTTAGCTGCCGTATATTTCCTTGTAACTAAGACGATGTAACGTTGTGTCAGATGGATGGCCAGAAGTCGAGGATGAATCAACAGGCGGCGCGCTGCGGGAGCGGGAGCTGCGGTCTCTGCACCGCACCGTGCCCGCGCTGCGCCGGCGGGAGCTCGACACGCGCGCCATCAAACACCACTTCTACCCCGAGGGGGGATGGGGGTGAGCGTTACAAACATAATAAAAATTAAGTGGCCCTCGGAGACTGCCGCGGTAAAGCTATTGCATAGCATTTTTTATCAACTTATGCAATCATAATATTTATGCAATATTTTTTTGCATAATAAAAATTGTGCAAAAAAATAATTAAAAAACAAACAAACAATTCGCGAGTGAGATTCGAACCTGCGACATCTAAAGAAAGCGGCCGCTCGCCCACTGCGCCAAAGAGAGCTAAATGTGAACCTCTAAAATGTTGAACGCTCACTGAACGACGGTGTTAAGTTTTTTTCGTTACGGAATTTCTTGATTCGGTCGCCGCGCTCAAACTGTTTGTCCTAGTTCAAAGCCCGCGATAAAAGCTATGCAATAGCTTAATATTCGTCGGTATAAAGGTAAAACTCATACACAATGGTTCGAAAGCTTTACGGTTTACTTGAAGCTTCATCTAACTTTTACACCTTTTTAACTAACTAAAGCCCGCTTGCAGAAACACCGGGTTATCCTTTTAACCTAAAGTTAGCTGCTGCTTTGACAGATTTCGTATAAAGCTTCTGACAAAATTAAAAATTTATTCCTGGGTTAAAGCTAACCCGGCGTCTGCAAGCGGGTATAACTGTTCTGTAGTTTAGTAATGGAAATACTTCTAAGTACTACCTGTGGTACTACTCATGTTCCAGTAAGTAATACTCTAGGTACTTACCTACCTTGTAACACGCCATAAACATCGTGTTACAAAGAGTAGGTAAGTTATATCATACAAGTTGTCTCTATTTTCAAATATTCATCAAGATTGGATTTGGAAATCCATTCGAATTTATATTATTAAGTACGCACTAGACGATGTCCTTGACAGTCCGCGAAGAAACTCTTGACGCGTGGAAAATGGGAACTCTTTGATTTTCCGGAATAAAAAGCATTCTGGGAAATCAATCAAATCAAAAAGTATCTCAAGGTTGCAAGCTAGTGTTTCTAGATTAAATAAGAATCAAAAAAATCAATTTTCCGTGAGAGCAAAAAATATGTATATTTCTATGAAACGTTATTGTTCAATGCATTTGAACCTTACGAAAACTTAAAGTAACGAGATGCTATTGGCTAGCTACAATATTCTGATTGTTCATGCGACGCGTCTATCGATTTCCTATCCAATGGCGTATCTTACTCAAAACGACTACTTTTTATTTCTGTATTTGTTGGAACTGTATTTATTTTACTATGATAGTGTTGTAAGTGTTCAAATTGCTTCAGATACAAAATTAATGGAAAACTATTCGTAAAACTGAGAATAAAGTGCATACTCTCAATCAATCAATCGATCAATTAATCATTTTATTTTGCAAGAATATGGTACATGGAATAAAGACATATTTACATAGATGTTAAGTTTACAATTATACAGCTTCAACATATCCTGCCAAGGTTGGCGTGCAAAAAACAATCCTTAATAATTGAAACCATGTCAGTAAAATACGGAAAATCAAACAACTGCTCATATAAAATATATTTTACGACATAATCTACTTACCTAGATAACAAGAACAGAAAACTTAGGTTTTAAATCAAAAGCATAATTTAGTGAGGTCGGAGTTGTGCGGTAAACATTTGCGAGGAACTACTGAGATGAGCTCGAGACTAACATAATTATATGAAAAGTAATTTTAAAATCCAACAGACAAACTTTACATAATGGAAAGAAGCTTAATGTAGGTAGGTAGGTTGTAAATCTAGGTAGTTTTTCATCTCCATAATATTTAAGACACTTTATAAATGTGAGAAAATCAGTTATATTATTATACTCGTAGACTGAATTTTTTTTCTTTCATTCATAAAGATTTTATTTTCACTGTAGGTCTAAATTATTAATTTTTAAGATAATATCTATGTGGACTAATTAAATTATAATACAATCCATGCAATTAAAGCTGCGGTTACCTATTTCTATACTTTAAATGGAAATATTAAGGGCTACCTAAAAAAATAAGAATATAAATTAGGAGTCCCTTATAAAATTAATAATGATATTTTCAAGGCTCGAAACCGCTTAAATAATCTAAACGAAATATTGGCACAGAAATATAGCTTGCTTGACGGTTGTCCGTTTCTAAGACGATAAGGTTAATCGAAAATTTCCGAGGGATTTTTAAAAAACCTAGACATGGACGAGGTCGTGAACATCAGCTAGAAAATATTAAGAGTTACTACCTCTAAAATTTATAGACAATTACACGGAAAACAGAATAAAGTGTTAATTTTCTATTCGTCGACAAGTTATATTAGCTCTTGACTGTTATCTCTACTGATTGTTCGTGACGATATGATAGTTAAGATGGCAGTGCGCTAATCTCCGAAGGAAGACTAATTTTCTAGGTTTAATTAAATCTTTGAGTATTAAACCAACACAGGAGAAGATTTGACGCGCGTACCCCTCTGTAAGTTGGGTATGACCAGTGGTCATACTCGTTATATAAAACTGTTTGACTCGAGTCACGCGCCTGTCAACTACGTATGGTTAGCGGAGAATGAGCTCCGCTATAAATGCCGAATATGAGAGTATTTTCTTCTAAAAAAAATATTTAAAACATCCAGTTTACTAAAGGATAACATTTATTTACTTCTGATGTATTATTTTATCCAAATAATGCAATACTTATGCAGAAAACTTAAGAAAACTGTCGATCTGAAAATGTTGCTACTTAATCGTACATGAAATAATTTGGGGAAAATATTGAAAATTAATCTTCCTACTTACTATTCGTTTAGAGATCTTTTTCTTGAACTGCATTATAAATTGATCCCATAGAATTAAAATCACGATAGAATAGGAAGGGGTGAACGACTAATTTATAAGCTTTAAGTAAAATATGACTAGATATATAAATACGAACTTTGATCGTCTGTGGGATTATCAATTAATGATAAAAAATTATTTCTATAAAACCGACTTTAAACGCCACTACAAAGTATAAAACAATTTTAATTTGTACATGTATGTTGAAGTCGGGCGGGCCTAAATATAAATGATGAAACTAATGCGCGACGCTCGCGCTAACCCAACTTTGCCCGATCGGCGTATGAAGTCGGTCTTTTAAAGATATTTTTTTTACATTATTATTTTAAGTTTTTTTGTGTATATCTCTGATCGCGAGCAATTTGCTCTTAATCATTGAGTTCCTTCCTCCATCACCGAAGATATGAATCATCTTCTCTTCACCTTTTAAATAGGCCCAACCTTATTATGCGTTCTTTCAAAAAAAAAATTGAAATCGGTTCAGATTTGACGTAGTTATTGAGTAACATCTAACATTATATCAACAAAAATTTATATGGAAACCACCTCTGAAGTATGCCCTACTAAACAAAAAAAAAATTATCAAATTCCATTCATTATTTGGCGGAATAATTGGGTAACAAATATACAAAAAATTCAAATTGAGAACCTCCTCCTTTTTTGAAGTCGGTTAAAATGATTGCATTATTATAACGATCGCAATGGTGTCTGATTGGCTGGTACTCTCCCACTATTGTTTAAAATGCATTGATGCAGCTAGAGCTCCATAAACTCAGCGAATTCATAAAATTAGTTTTTTTACTCAATTATTTCAAAAGTTATAGGTATATATTTCCATATAGCCAGTGTGATATGATTTTCTAAATATATAAAATGAAAAGGTGACTGACTCACTGATCTATCATCGCACATCTACTATGACGTAGGCATCCGCTAAGAAAGGATTTATACAAATATAATACAAAAAATAATGAAAACGAGACTAAAAAATTGTTTAATAATAATGATAAGTTCTACGTAAGTCTTTCTTACTCGAAAATTAGGACTTTAATTTTATGAAGTCGGCCACACCGCAATAAAATTAGGGCTGGACAGCAAGATTTCATATGTCGATATTGGTGGGGCGATTGTATAAATTATTTATACCGAGATATTTTTATCGTCTTACTAATGGTTTATTGACGAAAAAAAATATTTAAATTCTATACATATTTGGTTCATTAAAACTTGGCAATTGAATTAAAGTACCCATACTTCTTATTCATCCCGCTAGGTTTACCGGAAAGCTAAATAGCTTGGCGGTGTTTTATAACAGATGGGGTGGCCACTATAGCCATGGCGGCAGCCTAGCATTACAAACAAATATACACTTCGTTCAGATGAAGTAGATGAAAAAAATAAGCCTTCCAAGTAAAGTATGTAGGTACAAGTTTTAACTTACCAATCATAACTTTAAATAAATTTTTTTTTAGGGTTCAGTTTTTACTTTTTATGTTTCCTCCATACTAGACTGAGAGAATATTATTCAACGCTGGAAAACGATCTTGTAAATCGAAAAAGTGAACTTTAAACCAGAGCCAATAACGTTTTAAAAAATCATAACAGCTCATAATAAGCTATCAGGAGCAGTTTTTTTTCAAAAAGCATATTTTTTAATGTAACACATCAGATGATACTAATTATATAATTCTAAAGTAGAATTACTTTAGTCTTATACATTAGTTTTATATCAATTTCGACTAATAGTTTTTCAATTTCAAGAAGCAATGTTGCTGTAACTTGGTATTTGAAACATATGAAACCACGAAATAACTCTAAACTCTGAAATGCTAATTATGCTGTATTTATTTTTAAGGAAACATGATGTAGTCCTAACAGTTTGTACTTAATATACTTTTTAGAAATAGATACATCGTAAATTTCGCTTTAAACATAAATAAAACAAATGATGTTTCATTAAAAATGCTGTATGTTTATTTAAACAAGATTACTTAAAAAATCAATGTGTTCAATATTAATACCCACTACGTATTCAAATAAAAATTAAATGTCTCTCAACTTAATAAACAATATTATTAAAAACCTATGACAAAGTACAGCACTCCCTGGTGGCTTATAACTTTAAATCATAACTAAACAGCTGCTCTAAGGTGATATACTGTGGTACCTACAGCATGCTTTCAGCATGAGATTGAGAGTATAGTGACGGAGTAAATACCTTGGTATCTACAAAATCTGTTAATAATCAGATAATCCTAAGTCCTTACAGTAGGTACACCTAAGTGCACTGCACTGCTAAAAAGTATTGATAACTTTTTTGAAGTATCTGTATAATATTGAAAAATAGATGGTGTCTTATTATTTACAGCATTTTTGAATACGTTTAAAAATATCAATAACAAAAAATATATAATATAAACATGCAGAGAAGGTCAACATAGTATCTTAGAAAAATAATGTCATAGGAAAACGAAAATCCGACAATCCGACGCAGTATCTTTTTCTTCCAAATATATAAAAAAGTCATTTTGTTATTTTTCGAAATAAGCTAGATCGCTTTCCAGCGTCAATATAGTCCAAAGTTTCTAGCTGTATCTTTACGCAAGTACTAAAAGCCTACAAAGAGTCAATCTAATAGCAAAGGCATATTATGACTAAAACAACGGCAAGAGCCTCGTTTCCTAGCGCTTCTATATACCTACCATGTTAAAGATCTCGAACAAAAAAATTTACTCTCGAATAAAGTAACTCTGTTGTAAATAATTATTAGAAAAACTTATCGAAAGTCGATAATCGATAGTGTCAAATCCCTAAAATGCTTACACAAATGATGCGATTGTTTCATGTAATGATAGAGCGTCCCTGTGTGTGAATGTGATAGTGTGCATATACTTTAAGGTAGTGTTTGCTAATTATATTGTGTGCGTGCATAGCGACGTGATGGAAAAATGCAACTGTAGTAAGCAAGTTTTCATGTGTGCTACCTCGCCCCCCACCGTAATTGACAGACTTTTTTGCGAATAAATTAGGGGTCAAGTCCTCTCCTGTGTTGGTTTAATACTCAAAGAATTAAATAGAGTATTGTTTAACTACGATCAAACCTATCGGTAACTGTGAAGATGCAGCCTAAGATAGTACAAGGCTCACTTATAAGGGATATGACAGTTTAAAACCCACAGCCCGGTTCTAGCTACAGTACTACAAGGAGCTTTTGGTACGTGGCCAAAGTTTGAAACAACAACGCCGCGATTAGAAAGATCACTTTATTAAAGGAAGTTGTATTTGCTGTTAGCACACTTAGTCCCCCCTGTCAATTTCATTCGATTGCCAATAGATCCTCGTCTACAAAGCTTTTCATCCAGCTAATACTTCTAGTACGCTTAGTACAAGATTTGATAGTTAACTATAAATAGTAAACTATGAAATTACCATCAAAGTAAAATAAACCATAACAGTATTGAGTTAGAGCTCAATTTCGTGTATGTATTCTTATACGTTTACGTAACGAAAACGCTTCAAATTAAAATCGTCCTTATTGAATTTGTGACTTTAAATCGAGATCATTATGGTTCATTTTCCTTTGATGCTATTGTCATCGTTAACTATTACGAATTAAAACTCGGGCTAACCACACAGGTGGATCGTCTGTGGCGCCGCATTCCTCGCGCACCTGCTATCTACGGGGCTACAGCTAGCCTACGGCGCCCTGCACGTCTACGCGCTACGCCATCTGGGACCAGCCGCCGATCATGCCGGTCAGTTCACACCACACTCATAATACTTAAGAGACCTTGAGGAGTCAGAAAGATAATAATTAAGGTTTATTAAAAGTATTACATACGTTTGTTTGAAGTGCTTTATGAACAGTGATAGTGTAAAATAGTTGTCGTAGTTTTGACTCTGAGCGCGCACCTTTGACTTTTCGGAGCTCTGTGCGTTTAAGCAAAATATCACTTTCTTATTTTTATTATTATATACAGTAAAATTCTTTAAAATATTAATAATAGATGATGTGGACAAAGGTGAATTCTTCAACGGTGAAGGAAAACATCGTGAGGAAACCTGCGCGCCTGATGGTCTAAAGTCTGCCAATTTGCATTGGGTCAGCCTATGGCCTATAACCGTTCTCTGAGGAGACCTGCAGTAGTGAGGCGTTAATGGGTTTCTAATGATAATGATGTCGAATTGCTTTAAATAATGATGGCAACTTAAAATTTTGTTGTTGTTACCAGCAGTACTACATTTATATTACCAATAGCATCTACTGATTTAAGCATCAGCAATTTTGTAGCAGTCAAAGGCCGTCTTACCCTATGTACCTAAGACTGATTAAGCGAGAGTTGCAAAAGTTTTTCTAGATTCTTTTTAGGTACTCAGAGTTTATTCAGTAAGTATTTACACGAATAGAAAGCTCATTTGGAACTTTTGATCATGTTTCAGATAGATTTGATCAATAAAATCAGTTTGTGATTCGGGTGGACCTTTGTTAGTTGGGAAACTGAATTGATTTATTGAATTATTAAGATTACGGTCTGCTCTGAACATTTAAGGGTCAATATTCATTAAAAGTTAGTCACTATTGCTAGAGACAGCTGATAATAATATAAGTTTATCTTCGAAATGGGAAATGCTTTTCCGAACTTATCTACAGCTTTTGTGCTTATCCTACATTACGAAATGTGTACCGATTAATACATTTTTATAAAAGCAATAATTAGTATTGCCCGCGACTTTGTCCGCATGGATTAAGGTTTTTAAATTCCCGCGGGAACACTTTAATTTTCCGGGATAAAATGTAGCTTAGCTCTGTGTTAATCCTGGATATGACTCCTATCTCCATTCCAAATCTCAGTCAAATCGATACATTCGTTGTGGCGTGAAGGAGTAACAAACATCCATCCATCCATCCTTACAAACTTTCGCATTTTATAATATTAGTAGGATTAATATTGCTGTAAGATCTAATATACAATTTTGATGATAATAAATGATTTGATTTGATTTTTTTAGTACAAGTCTAACAAGCTAATGCCTAAACATCGACCGCGTTGGATAAGTTATAAAAAAATTTTGCTTTTTGCTTCTTTATACAAACTTTACCGGTTTTTTGCACCGCTCTAGTGATGGAATCTCAAAATTTGGCCAAGTGCGAATTGGCAGATTTGACACTCCTTTGAAAACATTATGGAGAACTGTCAGGGATGTATATAAATGTCAAATTTCCCTACGATGATGTTTTCCTTCGCCCTTGGAGCAAGTGTTATTTTATTCCTTAAAACAGACATTACTAATTGCAATTTGGTGTTCAATTAGTTGTAGGAAACTTTGGGACAAAAAGCAATATATGTATGTCGCTAAGCCTTAAACCGTATTATCCCTCCCCTACTCCCATTGTACACACTAATCCAACGTTTACGACTAAGCACATTAGCAAATGTGGAATAATAAATGATCTTATCCCTCCACAAAGTGTCATAATGATATTAACCGAACCATCTTATCATCATTGTGTTACTAAAATAGTCATAATTCCTTCCTAAATCCCATAAGGACATAATGAACATAAATAATATCCATCCTTCAGAATATTTTGTGCCCCTCTTAGTTAGGTTTGTCTTGATATGAATAATCCAATCAATGGACTCATCGACAATATTTCTTTTGTTTTGTTGTGTTTTGTTTACGCACGTGACAGTTTCTTATTTCAATGTTTCTCGCTAAAAATGTCCATTTCTAGCTCGCGATTTTGCACAACTGAATTAACACCCATGTTTTCGTGTTATTCCCGTACATAGGTAAAAGTAGCTACAGTGAGTAGTAACCTAGGGGTTAGGGCTGCAATCTCCTCTTCGAGTTCGATCCTGGGCACGCACATTTGACTTCTCGGAGTTAGGTATGGGCGCTAAAGCATTTAATTAATATCACATGCTTCAACAGTGAAGGAAAACATCGAGAGGAAACCTACGTCGCCTCAAAATTCTCCATAAGGGCTCGTTACTGGACACGCGGCGCGTTGCACGGCGCGTGGTGCGTCGCGTCGCGCGGCCTGTCTCCGCGTACTACGACAGAACGCTTCTGCATGAACGCTCTCATACTTGGCCATATGTTGGAGTTTACCGCGCGACGCGACGCACCACGCGCCGCGTGACCAAAAATGAACCCTAATGTTCTCAAAGTTGTATAAAGTCTGCCGATTTGCATTAGGACCTTCGTGAACTATGGCCTATAGCTCTTTTCTGAGAAGAGAACTACCCTCAGTTCTTATTTAAAAATGTCTTTAGTGTACATAATTATTATTATTATTACACTAAGTTCTAAATTATAGTACTCCACAACAAGATTAAGTGGAGTGGAATAGTTAATAACTTCTGCAAACTTGCCAGACCGAGACGTTAGATTTATTTTAAGCTTGAATAATTTCCTGCTTATTATTTCGAGGCAACCAATTAAAATTCTTACTTTAATAATACACACTGAAAGCTACTAATTGAAACAATTTTGCCTGTCAAGATTCATAATAGAACTACGAAGTTAAAATAATATACGAAGAATAAAACATCGCTAATTAAAATCCTTTGTCAGTTATTCTTAACTATAATGTGTTATTTTGTTCACAAACAAGTGAATTGATACATTCTATTTTATTACATGCAGTTTTCTTGATATTGATATTATTTTATTCGTGGCTAGCAGCTTTCTCAGATAAGATTCGCTAAAGTGAAAATTTTAGAAATCCTTTTTTAGCGAGGGTCTACGTTATATCGAACGTATAGATTGGATGCCCTGATAAGCTGATGGAAAAATACGCTCATAGGATCAATCTGATTTGCAAAATTAATCGACTGAGTAAGTTGTAAGAAAAAATTTGCAAAGAAACAACTCAAGCATTTAAAATCAAAAGAAAGATTTTACAAACCAGTCTTGTAACAGAAAAATCTGCCGCTGCCCGCTACAATGTCAATATCGGTCAGTGAGGCGGAAGCTTTAACTATTTGAGGTGAGAGAAATGTGGTGTAAACGACGGATTGTTTTTAGGGAAAAGATAAACTACACTAACAAATTTTCGAATAAAAAAAATGAATTGTAACCGAAAATTTTCCATGTCAGGGCACTAAAAATTCAGGGTAACAATTATTGTTTAAAAGTTATTCCATTGATCGTATTCGTATTTGATGACATTAGCGTCGAAGTAAAATTATCTTTGATTGCATTGATTTAAAGTCATAAATTCAATGGAGCGAGCAATATGGAGCGTTATGGAGCATACCGTACATACGTAAACGTATAAGAATGCATACACGAAATTGAGCTCTAATTTAATGACGTTATGGTTTATTTTACTTTGACGCCAATGTCATCGAATACAATTACGATGAATGGAATAACTTTAGACAATCGCACCTCTGGTCTGGTCAGGTCCTTAACTATACTTACCCATGCGAAAAATCACGTTGATCAGTAGCTCTGTTGCAGCGTGATTGAAGGACAAACCAACAAACAAACACACTATCGCATTTATAATATTATTAAGAATATAAGCGGTTATGTAATATTAGGACAATCTGACAGTACGTAGTTAAGGTAAAAGTCTTCTATAATTTTCGTAATCACAATGTACGAGTAGATAGGTACATTAATTTCTGTAACTTTGTAACCACAAAAGTTAACATAGAATTCAACTGCCAACTGCTGATAATAATAATGTCTGCTGTACATTTGAGACATAAAATGGAAAACTATTTCCAACTTTATCCACGCACAGTGATTTTGTAATATAAAGAATACTAGCTTTTGCCCGCGACTGCTTTTCCGAGATAAAAGGTGGCCTATCATAAATATATATATATATATATATATATATATATATATATATATATATATATATAAAGGTGGTCTTCAAGTCCTCAAATGGTTTAGATAGAGTTGATATTATAGGAATATCATATTTTTAACCGACTTCAAAAAAGGAGGAGGTTCACAATTCGTCGGAATATTGTTTTTTTTTTAATGTATGTTCACCGATTACTCGAAGACGCATGAACCGAATTGGAAAATTCTTTTTTTGTTTGAAAAGGATATAATATATACTTCTCAAGTAGTTCCATTTAAATTTTAAATCGAAATCGGTCGAACGGTTTATAAAAAATCTCGGTTTAAAAAAAATAAAATTTAAATTGTATACTCTGTAGTGGCGCGGGTGTTTGAAGTCGGCTTTTTAAAAATATTTTTTTATATTAAATAATTTAAATAATATTAGCTAAGCTGAATTGGACTTGTACGGAGTTGTACCTATTCTACTCCAACCTCCAAATAAGCGGAAAGCTTGTTTTAGGGGCAGGTACGACAATAGTACAATGGGTTTGGATCGTACCTGCGATCTTTCAGTCCGCATCTTTAACCGTCGGGCTATTTAACCGACTTCAAAAAAGGAGGAGGTTCTCAATTCGTCGAAATCTTTTTTTTATGTATGTTCACCGATTACTCGAAAACGTGTGGGCCGATTTGAATTTTTTTTTTGTTTTAAAGCATACTTCCCAGGTGGGCCCATATAAATTTTATCGAAATCGATCGAGCGGTTTTCAAAATATCATCAATAAATTAAATACTTCGTATAGTGTGTGTGTAATATAGTAAAGCGGGAGTTTGAAGTCGGTTGCCTAAAAAGAATTTTTTATATTAAATTATTGGGCTATTTAAGGATTATTATACGAGTCTGCCCGCGAAATTCAAATTTAATTTGGTTTTTCGCAATTTGTAAACTAATACGACAAACT
The DNA here is from genome assembly GCA_029955525.1 of Oeneis ivallda. Taxonomy (NCBI): domain Eukaryota; kingdom Metazoa; phylum Arthropoda; class Insecta; order Lepidoptera; family Nymphalidae; genus Oeneis; species Oeneis ivallda. Next base: position 11,719,683 of record JARPMR010000019.1, on the reverse strand, counting down.
AGGCTAATGGCATTCTAATTGCGCCGGTAGAATTATCATCTTCACAGGTTTACATAAAAATCTTTACTTGAAAGTGACCAGTTTAAGAAATTAATCAAAATACTGAGTTGGACGTGAGTTACTCACAAATTAGTCGATATTTTGATTAATTTCTTAAACTGGACACTTTTAAGTAAAGATTTTTATATAAGCCTGTAAAGATGATACTGCCATTGTCGCAATTAGAATGCCATAAGCTTACTTTGTCGTATTAGTTTACAAATTGCGAAAAACCAAATTAAATTTGAATTTCGCGTGCAGAACTGTGTCTTCCACCTTAAAGATCAATGCTTGTGTAGTATGGGCCGGCGCGATCTGCGTGGGAGTGTCCCGGGCAGCGGGCGCGCTGGTGGCCGGACGCCGCAAATCCCCTCGGCTAGCCGCCCTCATCGGAGGACTGCTGCTGCCTCTCGCCTGCCTCTTCACCTCCTTCGCTACACAGCTACATCAAACTCTGTTAAGCTACGGTAAGCCCTTGAAAGATGCTACACAAAGCGTTGCGACATCCTAATTAATATAAAAAAATTAAGTGCCACTCGGGGACTACCGCGGTAAAGCTATTGCATAGTATTTTTTATCAACTTATGCAATTAAAAATTATGCAAAAGAAATATTAAAGAACAAACAAACAAGAAAAGCGCACTGTCACTACACTGCGAGTGAGATTCGAACCTGCGACATCATACATAAAGCGGCCGCTCGCCCACTGCGCCAAACAGAGCTACTTGTGACCCTCTAAAATATTGAACGCTTACTGAACGACGGTGTTAGGTTTATTTTCGTTACGGAATTTCTTGATTCGGTCGCCGCGCTCAAACTGTTTGTCCTAGTTCAAAGCCCGCGATAAAAGCTATGCAGTTGTACTATATATTGTATTGTATACGATGCAGTTATACTATCATACGTAGAAAGCTCTGCGGAGTGTTAGAGTTACTCTCTCTCAATTATTTGTGTATAGGGACGTCTCACCAGCCGTTTGGCATACAACCAGACAAAGATGAAGATAAGGATAAAGATACAGATATAGATATAATTTATGATGTTAGTCCCAACATATTTTAACATTTCGGCGTGCACGTCTGTCTGTGTACCCACTTATAAATATAAGTACTTTTCTTCCAATTAATGTTTTGATTGTATAAATTTCATCATCCATCGTGTCGTAGAGTCATTTAAGCTACTTAATCTTGGGTCATTATTATTGATACTTTTATATTTATGGCCTGTTGTGTCTCATTGTTGAGCAAGGGCCTATCTTTCAGCCTTCCAATTACCCCAGTCTATTACTATTAAAATTGTATGTATGGCAAGTGCTGTACCTATGGACGCTTGTACCTGTGGACACAATCGATTCCGTCGAAACTAACAACCCTAAAAGTCTAGTTTGAACACGACCGTGAAGCTTTGTCTATGGTTGACAGTTCGCGTTCAAATTAGAATTTTAGGGTTGCTATTTTCGACGGAATCGATTGTGTCCACAGGTACAAGCGTCCGTAGATACAACACTTGCCTCTACTTACTTGATAATTTTGTAAATAGTATTTTTCTGTTATACCAGGCGTGGTTCTGGGAGTTGGTTGCGGGTTGGTCCGCGAGGCGGCCGGCTTGGTGCTGGGCACCTACTTCAGGCGTCGCCGGCAGTTTGTCGAGCTCGTGGCCCACGCTGGAGGCGGTGTGGGCATCGCACTCTTTAGTGTAGCTTATAAGGAGGCTGTTGGGTAAGAACTTTATCATATAAAACAGTATAACAACCCTATAGTGGCGTCCAAGCCTCCATATTAATCAATATACCTACCTATACGAAATATTATATCAGGTTCTAATATTATAATCGTCCTCCGCAACTAAAAAACTTAAAACGATCAATGTGTTAACACGCATAATCACATAAAACGATCAATGTGTTATCACGCACAATCACATAAAACGATCAATGTGTTAATACGCATAATCATTTAAAACGATCAATGTGTTAACAAACATGATCACATAAAACGATCAATGTGTTAACACGCATAATCACATAACGATCAATGCGATAAAACACATAATCACATAAATGAAATTATTTTCGACGCACTATTCTGAGAGTTTTGACTCCGGAACACTATGATGTGTGTCTGTGAAAGTTCCAAGTTACATCTTATAAACCGGCTATGTCTAGACATATAATACAATCCCGGTGGAAGTTTGTCTTTTTTCTACGGTTAAGCTTACGAGGGTCATTCAATAAATACTTAGCCTACAAAAAGTAAACGAAAATTTTGCAAAAGTGGCAATTTATTTTTCAACATAGTCTCCTTTTAGTTTGATACACTTAGCCCAGCGATGCTCCAACTTTTTTAACCCATCCGAAAAATAGTTTTTGTCAAACTCTGCAAAATAGGCCTCCGTGGCGGCGATGACCTCCTCATTTGATCCATATCTATTCCCGGCGAGTGATTTTTTCAGATTAGGAAACAGAAAGAAGTCACAAGGGGCCAAATCTGGAGAATACGGTGGATGGGGCAGCAATTCGTAGCGTAATTCGACCAATTTGGCCATGGCAACGGCAGACGTGTGAACCGGTGCGTTGTCGTGGTGAAACAGCACTTTTTTCTTCGCCAGATGGGGTCGTTTTTTCTTTAATTCGGCGTCGAATCGGCCTAATAACTCGGCATAGTAAAGCCCTGTAATTGTTTTACCCTTCTCGAGGTAATCGATGTAGATCACACCTTGTGAATCCCAGAAAACGGTGGCCATAACTTTTCCGGCCGATTTTACAGTTTTCGCCTTCTTTGGAGCACGTTCCCCGGTCTGGATCCATTGTTTTGATTGCTCCTTGGTCTCTGGTGTGTACCAGTGGATCCAGGTTTCATCGACGGTCACAAAACGACGCAAAAACTCCGCTGGATTCCGCTTAAACAGCGCCAAACACGTCTCCGATATGGTCTCACGGTTGCGCTTGTTTTCCGGTGTGAGTAAACGCGGCACCCATCGCGCCGACAGCTTTCTCATGCCGAGTTCCTCGTGAAGAATATGATGCACTGTTCCTTCTGAAATGCCTACAGTCTCAGCTAGCTCCCGAACCTTCAATCGGCGATCTGCCAATACGAGATCATGGATTTTTTTAATGTTTTCCTCCGTAGAAGCTGTTTTCGGTGCACCTGGACGTGGTTCATCAAAAACCGACGTACGGCCACGTGCAAACTCGTTGAACCAATTCTTGACGGTGGCCATCGATGGAGAAGAGTCACCGTACACAGCATCCAAGCGCTCTTTGATTTCGATGCGCGTTTTCCCTTCCAAAAATAGGAATCGAATCACCGAACGATATTGCTCTTTTTCCATTTTTGTAAAACCGATCGACACGTTCGCTTCCATAAGTTGTCAAATTAAAACAAATGAAGGGATTGGAATGAAAATTTGAAAAAATAATTAAAAAAGAATGTGCTACACTGTGGTAAAACTCTTTTGAAACTACAGCGCCCTCTGGCGATGTGGCTAGGTACTTATTGAATGCACCAGGTACATCACATGTTACCAAGCAATAGGGAATGGGGCTACTTTGTGTCTGCCCGTCTTGACATGAATTGAATTGTAGCACTTTTTTCTTGGAAATTTCCCTCATTGTGGAAATATTATGTTTTATTTTAAGTATCCAGCTGCCCACAAGATAGTATAAAAAACTTATTACAATGTAATAGCTTTTTAATAATATTGTAAAATGATTATTTTGAAAAGAGCAACTCAGCAGAATCCGAACCGGTGGTAGAGTCATGACTTGTCATAAGAGCCACAGGTTTACCTACGTGAAACAAATAATTTTGAGTTTGAATTTGAATAGGTATCTACGTTACATATGAGCAGGTGATAGCCCAATGTGCAGACCGCTATAGCACCTTTGGCACGAAAATTGTGCTACAAACGAAAAAAGTCAGTATAAGTACCTACTCATAAATAATATAAAACAATGAACGATTTTGGTATACTTTTATTTATCGTCCCGTCCCCCAGTAAACAGACAATTGGTAGTTTATTTCTAAAGTTCCTTTTCTATCGTTATCAATGCGCAACGTAGCCCACTCAAGGATACGACGAGTAGATCGATCAAAGCTAATCCCCCGTCTCGTTTCATTGTAAATAACAGTATAATTCTTCACAGGAAACTCGGTTGGAGACTGGGATTGCAAGCCATAACGGGCGTGTTAGTGTTAGCATTTTTTCTTAGCGCTGTTTACCGAAGCGCTTCCCTCTATCATCCGCAGCGACGCGCCATCTTACATCTCAAGAACCAACGAAGGAAGGTAGGATTATGCTTCCAAAAATAGGCTTTATTGGTTTTATACTTCGATACAATCACAGACAAGTAACTAAAAATAAGATTTTAGTATTGTATACCTACTAATGCGTTTTTAAAGGTCATTTATTTTGAGTTTTTATGGGCCGATTTTAATGCGGTCTTCACTAGTAGGCCCACGGTAGGCATTGTAGTTTGTCGTAGGGTATAAAGTTTTTAAATCTTGTATGCAAAAAGTACATTGAAAATAATGTAATTCGACCAGTGAAAAAGCCATAGTTCACCATAATGATCAGTAGCATGAAATATACGCAGGGTATAGATCGATACTGTCGTAGAACAAAGTTGCTTCTACAAAATTGCTACTTTACAGGAGAGCAGTTTAAAGTTTTGAACTAGGTTTTTCCGGCATTCCGTAGAACAGTGTTGGTTCATATTATACGACATGGTTTTTGAGTATTTCTTAATTAAGTATTGTTTTAGTTAAAATTAAAACATACGAAACGCGACGGCTTTCCAACTAACAACATCGCAAGGAACAATCAACTGGCGGCCGCCGGCATTTGATAAATTAGCGACAGCAACGTTTACAAGCGACGTTTTTCTTCGGAATGATTATCAAATACGACTTTGTCCAATTGAATGTCTCCAAAACTACTGAATATATATTTTTTCTTTTCCTGTGGTGTTAAGAAGTGTTTATAAAAGCCAATAATGTCAAAACCAAGATTCGCTCTATATTCATATGCGACAGTGTTCTACGACAGTGTCGAGATATTTGTAATAAAAATATTTTTTTCACAACTGAGTTTTACGGCTGCATGTATTTTGCAGGTAAAAGAGAAGAAAGGCCTAAAATCCTCCTCATTTATTGATTTAACTCCACTGAACTCCCGAGCAGCGAAAGTATTGTTGCTGTCGGCTGGACTTGCAGCGTTTGGGCTTTACACTCCTGTGTTTTTTCTGGTAAGTAAGGAAAATGACATTGATTGATTCAGAACCTTTGATTTTAAGTAACCTACTTATGTTCAAAACTTCTTGCTTGTGAAGTGAACAGTGTTTTCAGGAAGTTTAACTAAAGAGTGAAAATGTTTCGCGTATAAACTTTTAACTAAGTTCTGAAAAGGAATAGTTTCTTAATAAAGAAATGGCAAAAAGAGGAGACAATATATTCATTTTAAGTCTTTTTTTTTTTAGTTTTAGAAGAACTTTGTGGCTAAATCTGTTGTACGCAATCTCTAAATTAAACTGACCGCTCTAAATTTATCCAAGGCACCAAAGCTAATGGTATCCTTTTCCGCAGGGAAAATTTTAGCGCAGGCTACGTTGGGAACGATGCAAACGAAACTAAGTTCGTTTCGCTTCGCTCATATTGCTACCGCGTATTTTCATACTTCGAATCACACTGCGAACTACAGAGCTAAACTAAGCCCTTTAGCTTTAGTTTAATTCTGTACTTCACAGTCAGATCCGAAGTATGAAAACACGCGATAGCGACATGAGCGAAGCGAAACGAACTAAGGTTCGTTTCGCTTCGATCCCAATATGGCTTGCACTTAAATTGTATAAGGACGATATTTGTTGGTGTCAATTTAGAGATTACAACAGAATTAGTCTCATTGCCAGTCGCAGGCAAAAGTTATACACGGTGAAAATTTTGTGGTTTTAAGGCCGCAGGGAAGTGATTCTAAAGAACAGTATCATCCATTTCGACATTTTATACTGACCCTTGTATTAAAATAAAAAAAAATCGAGAAATTAATATTTCGAAAACTTCACGAACAGTTGTTTAGAAGCCGTGCCGCCCTTGCCGCTGTCCGCGCGGGCGGTCACGTGACGCTTGAAGCGAGCGGCGCGCGAGTCGCGACAGGTCGTTCACCTTAATACGGATATCAGCTGCTGTTGGTTTGTGACTTTAAAAGCACAAATTTTTCACTGTGTATAATACCGGGGAACGAGTCTCTTTGAAAATATTCATCGTCCAATTTTTTACAGGCTTTGCAAGGTTTTCAGGAAGGCTTGGAGGAGAGTGCTCTAGTTTTGTTGCAAACCTTTCTCGGGTTCGCCGCCGTGCTCGGCTGCGCGGGATTTGGGCTCGTGCTGGTGCGGCCGTCGGCGCAGTGCCTTGTGTCTAAACAGTACTTGTGTCAAACAGCCATGCTAGGTATAGGTAAGAACGACATAGATCCTTACTTATAGTACTAGATGATTCTCGCTACTTCGTTCGCGTGGATTAAGGTTTTTTAATTCCCGCGGGAACTCTGTAATTTTCCGGAATAAAAATTAGCCTCTATGTTAATCCTGGGTATGAGCTATCACCATAGCAAATTTTAGCCAAATCGATTCATTCGTTGTGGAGTTATAGAGTAACAAACATCCATCCAAAAATCCTCACAAACTATCGCATTTATAATATTAGTAAGATTTATAATATTTTACAGTCTGCCAATTCGCATTGGGGCAACGTGATGGGCTATGGCCTATACCCCTCCTCTGAAAGGAGATCTGTGCTCAGTAATGAGTCGCTGATATTGATGATGAATATCATAAATGCAAAATTGTGTTTGTTTGTTAGTTTGTCCTTCAATCATGCCGCAACAGAGCTACGGATCGATGTGATTTTTCGCTTGGGCATAGTTGAGGACCTGGAGAATGTCACAGGCTTATTATCCCGGAAAATTAAAGAGTTCCCACAGGATTTTGAAAAACTAAATTCAAGTAAAGTTGCCAAGAAAGTTCATATAAAAGTTACAAGTGTGCTTATGTTTTACCAAAGTTTACCTAACGTTCGGCGAATCAAAAGGACGAGTTATTACTTACTAGCTGATGCCCGCGACTTCATCCGCGTGGATTAAGTTTTTAAAGTCCCTCGGGAACTCTTTGATTTTCCGGGATAAAAAGTAGCCTTTGTCACTCCAGGTCCTCAACTATACCCATGCAAAAAAATCACGTTGATCCATAGCTCTGTTCTGGCGTGATTGAAGGACAAATAGGTAACAAACCAACAAACCAACAAACACACTTTCGCATTTATAATATTAGTTTGAAGTATGATTAGGGATTTTAGCAGTCTGTATAATATGTATGTGTGTCTATTTACTTACGTATGTTCCACTGTAACACCTAAACTACTGAGCTGATTTAGATGAGTGTGGTGTCCGGACGACATAGGCTACATTTTATACAAACAAAATCAATATGACGGGCATTACATGCAATTTTTAACCGACTTCAAAAAAGGAGGAGGTTAATATTTATCAAATCAGTAATTTTTTAATTTTAATTTTTCCTTGTAATCCTATATGTTGACACGTATCAGCTACCACTATACCAAATTTCAAATCAGTGGGTTAATCAATTCGTCGGAATCTTTTTTTGTTTTTTATGTATGTTCACTGATTACTCGAAGACGTGTGGACCGATTTGAAAAATTCTTCTTTTGTTTCAAAGGGCATACTTCCCAGGTGGTCTCATATTTTATCAAAATTGGTCGAGCGGTTTTTAAAATATCAACAATAAATTAAATACAAACCCGACTTCAAACACCCGCGCCACTACAAAGTACTTAAATAATTTTCAGTAGTCGGTTTATAGTTTTCTAACAATTTCCTCTTTACGGTTAACTCAAAACAATTTTCTCTTTACAGGAATTTCCATGCTCGCTTTAAGCAGTGTCGAAGGATATCACGGGTATGTGCTGTTCGCGTGGATGTACGGCTTGTGTCTGGGGGGATTCCTCTACTCAATGAAAATGCTGACGATGGAACGAGTTCGCGGAAGACATTTTACAAAAGTTTGGAGTGAGTAGTACCTTTATAGCATTGGGTAGGTACTTAATAATAATGGAGATTATTATCCAAAGAATTGTTAAGTAATTAATGTGCCTACTTGATACCAGAACTTCATGTAAGCGAAAAGTCCAAACTTTCTTAGTTTTATGATATTTTTTTCTAGAAGTAAGCCCTTGACTGCGAATTAACGATGCAGTCTTAGATAGAAGCGGACCAACCCGAAATAGTACATTGTTCTACGAGGGGTGAAAGTGACCCATTAGGAATCGCACTTTCTCCCGAGTGATACATAATGCTTTATACTACACCTACGAGGAAAATAACTGGCACATTTTTTAATTATTGAAGTTTAGAGGTAAGCAGGCTACTTTGGAGGTACGCAGGTACTTTGGTGATACGCAGGCTACTTTTAAGGTACGCCAGCTACTTTAGAGGTACGCGGGCTACTTATGAGGTACGCCGGTGTAACGAAGCCACGCGCCCAGGACTTCACTGGCAGGTGACTTCGTACATAAAGGGATAGGGGTTACTCGACAATTAAACACGAGTCACACACGACGTTGGCTCTCGGCCTTTATTTACAAGTACATTCGTTACTTAAGGGCTAGACCTTATGACTACACTTATTCGATTACGGCACGACTCAGAGGGAGTCGTCGGACAGTCTCTTTACACTCGCGTAACACTTCACGGTTCCGATGGTATACCGACGGCAAGGTTACGATATCGGTGACGCGAGGATCGCGAGCGCGGAGGGAAGAGGTGACGTGGGAGGGAACCGGGGGTTACGGCGGTGTTGGGCGTTTCTGGCCGGAGCCGGGATTCGACCAACACCTCCGGCGTTCAGGTGCTGACCCGTTCGTTCGTCGAGCCCGAAGTGCCACGAACCGACGTACGACAAGGTAGCAGGCGAACTGATGGCGGACGCCGGCCGGGCTGTATATATAGGCCGGCGGGCGGAGGTGGCAGGTGACGGGGGGACGGTCGACGGTACGCGCCTTGCTGCGCGCTGATTGGTGCGTTGGTATCACGCCACTCGCATGTTGTCTCGAGGAATGTTCTAGAAGGCCGCGCGTTGAACCACGTGCGCGCCTCGCTTTTCGGGTTTGTGACTTCTTCGTCACACCGGTATACTTTAGAGGTACGCAAGCTACTTTCGTGGTACGCAGGCTACTTTGGTGGTACCCAGGCTACTTTTAAGACACGAAAGCTACTTTAGAGGTACGCCGGCTACTTTAGAGGTACGCTGACTACTTTAGAGGTACGCCGGCTACTTTAGAGGTACGCCGACTACTTTAGAGGTACGCAGACTACTTTTAAGGTACGACAGCTACTTTAGAGGTACGCCGGCTACTTTAGAGGTACGCCGACTACTTTAGAGGTACGCAGGCTACTTTGGAGGTACGCAGGCTACTTTTAAGTTACGCCAGCTACTTTAGAGGTACGCCGACTACTTTAGAGGTACGCAGGTAGCCTGCGTACCACCAAAGTAGCCTGCGTACCTTTAAAGTAGACGGCGTACCTCTAAAGTAGACTGCGTACCTCTAAAGTAGCCTGCGTACCTCTAAAGTAGCCTGCGTACCTCTAAAGTAGCCTGCGTACCTTAAAAGTAGCCTGCGTACCTCTAAAGTAGTCACCATAGAGGTACGCCCAATACTTTAGAAGTACGCAGGCTACTTTTAAGGTACGACAGCTACTTTAGAGGTACGCCGGCTACTTTAGAGGTACGCCGACTACTTTAGAGGTACGCAGGTAGCCTGCGTACCACCAAAGTAGCCTGCGTACCTCCAAAGTAGCCTGCGTACCTCTAAAATAGACGGCGTACCTCTAAAGTAGCCGGCGTACCTCTAAAGTAGCTGTCGTACCTTAAAAGTAGCCTGCGTAGGTACCTCCAAAGTAGCCTGCGTACCTTCCAAGTAGCTTGCGTACCACCAAAGTAGCCTGCGTACCTCTAAAGTAGACGGAGAACCTCTAAAGTAGCCGGCGTACCTCTAAAGTAGCTGGCGTACCTTAAAAGTAGCCTGCTAAGCCTGCTTACCACAATTTTTTTAAGTATTTGTATTACTGTACTAATTTTGTCAAAAATTAAAAAAAAACAACCACGTATGTAATGGATTTTCATGCAACTTTTCAGCCCGCAAAAGCAAGTAAGTAATGAAATTTCATACATTTTTTCAGCCCGCAGATTTGTCTCCACGTAAAGACGTATTTTCTTTCTCGCTCTTTCTCGATATGACACAAATCAGATGGTACTTTCCGAGCAGGTGTAGTATAAAAGGTATATTTTTACCCCTATATGGGTGTCTGTGCTGTATTGTACAGGAAAGCTAAATCTCTTGGTGGCATGACTTTGCCGCTAGGAAGGTAACTAGCTACAGCTGAAGCCTTTCAGCAGACCATACCAGAGACTCTTTAGAAATTATATTAATAACCAAATTGCCACCGCCTGGGAGTAAACAGTAAAATTGGTCCTTATTGCAACCCACTTTAACTGTAATGGTCAACCACCATTCGTAATTTTATCGTTTTTACGCCCTCTCTGGCGCAGTGGTCAGCGCTGTGGTCTTATAACTGGGAGGTTTCGGGTTCGATACCCAACGGGTTCGATTTGGGAATTTGAAATTTCTGAATTGTCTCTGGTCTGGTCTGGTGGGAGGCTTTAGCCGTGGCTAGCTACCACCCTAACGTCAAAAACGTGCCGCCAAGCGATTTAGCGTTACGGCACGATGGTTTTTAGTAACCGATTAGGGGTATGGGTTGAATGTACACTGTCATACCCCTTCCAAGCCAACAACCAATGTTTAATTAACCATTCATTGGTCGTATAACCCCGGTAATAATTAAACGCTCAACAAGTTATTTTTACTTTATTATTCCTTCAGGTTTCGTGCAAGGAGCGGAAGCGATACCTGTGATGGTCGGCGTACCAGTGACGGGTTACATCAACCAGCAAGCGCCGAGAGCGGGATTCTATTTTTCGACAGCTGCTACTCTAGCCGGTGCCTTAATGTTGTTCTTCGTGGGATTCTCGAAGCGCGACCCGGAGCCGCCGCCTCCGGTGCCAGCACCGGCAATATCCGAGGCTTGCTTGTGTGTGACCCCACCGCCGAGATGTGAACCCGCCTGGTGTGCTTGCAGTGCAGGGGGGGCCACTGCGTACTGCGCTTGGCCTGGGCCCACTTGTACCTCACGACTGCCCAAGTCCCTCTCGTATGCGGCTCCGTTAGACCGCACTAATTGCTGCTCGGCTGCTCATTTACCTGAGTGCTGCCGCCGGGCTGCCCTCCTCCGCCCTTCGCGCAGTGTCCCCGAAGGGCTGGCTCGTCGCGGGAGCACCTTCACTCGCTCAGCTTCCTGCAAGGCTCCGTGTCATCGCCGCGAACATCATCTCATCGAACAAATTACGACATCTGTCTAACAAGTATCTACCCACCATCCGCAATCATCTTTCAAGACTATTGAGTGATAAAGTTATCCGTGGTAATAGGAACGATTGTGTAAAATAAATGTAAATATTTTGTCCGTAGAAGTTATTTGTAAAGAAGTATATGTGATAGATCAATTGGTGAAGCAATAATTAATGGCAAATGACGTTGCATTATTTTATTGTATATGATATGAATATCCGTATCAGACTTATTTATACATTTTAGGGAACACCTAAGCTCAATTAGGATGGTAGGTATTTCATAAACGTTTATGAACCTACTTAATGCTAAAGTGCCGTCTTAGCTACGGGATCCCATAGGAAATTGTTTAGTTACCAACGATGAAATCGGGTAATACATTTATTTATTCAAAACCATCTTTTTTTAAATTTATAATTAGTTTTATTTATTTAACAATAAACCTTAGAAAAATGTCCTATAAAATATTATTTAAAACAAAACATTTTTGAATGGTATAAATATTTAAAACCCTAATTAAGTATGTTTAACTGGATTATATTTAAAATAAGGTTTCGTAAACTACTACATTATAATATTAGACCATTTTTCCTATTCTTCATATAAATGTGGGACCCCCAAAAATGTAGGTAAAATTGAAATTTTGTAAAATTCTAATTAATGCATCTTCTGTGTACCTCTAAAGCTGTTCAACTTCTTTTAACATAATAAGGAAAAAAAAACTTTTATTGACATTCTTTCTATTAAAATTATAATTATAATATGTATAAAAGGAAATAAATCAAACTGTTTAAAAATATACATATAATATTAAAAACTTTGAGTATTTAACCGTAAATACTCAAGATTAAAAAAGGTTAGTTAAAGTTAAATCAATAGAAATAAAGTTGGAGTCAATTTTAGTGTTTTCTATTGTTATCTACAAATATACATAGTTTATGTATTGATATCGGGACGTTTCTCGCGTTATAGTAAAATTGTTTGTTATTTTTGTGCTGACGAATGCCAGTTACTATTTTATTGGTAAAAGAAATTAAATGATTAATTAAGATCACTTTTGTGTATTATTTTAGAAAACTGAATGAAATACTTAATGAGTCAGTCATAAGAAGGCGTACCGTTTACTGTACTGCGAGTAGGTACAGAGTGATATACGAGTTTGAGTGTTTAGAGCCTTGATAACACTTGGTCGTTAGCTCGTATTCGGGTGTTCGAATGACTTTACTTGATTTCGGGCACCGTCACACTGGTGATGAAACTGGATCATGGAAACGATGAAGCTGGAGAGATTGTCCGAAGGTGGGCGCACTTGACCCCGTCCGCTGACACTTGATCGTTTTTTTTTTTTAAAAGAATATCAGCCAAGTTGAAGTTGACTAATATTCTCCTCTCCTCTCCCCTCCAAATAAGTGGAATGCTTATGTTAGGAGTGGGTACGACAATAGTGCAACGGGTGGGATTCAAACCTGCACCTTTCAGTTTTCGGTCCGCACCTTTAACCGTTGGGCTATTGAGGCTTTGTTTGCCCGAATTCCATCGAATTCGGGCAAAAGACCAAGGTTTAATTGCGGGATTAGGCCCGAATGGACTTAAGGCTTGACTCCTCCAACGTTGGTCTCTGTACTCAATCACGCATATTGCGTCGCTAGCACTGTCACCTAGCAATTTCAGAAATTGTTTATCTGAAAATGTTCTACATATTTCGCAAATCTCTCAATAAGGATACCCGCTTGTGGCATTGTCTAAAAATTATTGTTGCAGTGTAACTCGCTATCACCTCTGAATAATACTGTCTCGCTATTAATATTATTTATTAAAATGCATTGATGCATTGAACGTTTTATATTCAGCCAATGAAGTGATTGCGATTGACACCCTGTACCTATCATTTTTGAATTCTGATGGAAAATCCGCCATAATACTGAAAGATACTTTAGTGACTATTTCGTTTTCACTAACCTTAAGAAACTAGTTTGTTTCATAGACAAATGGTGAAAATGGCATTTTAGGCAAGGGATTGTATTTGGGGGCTATCTATAAGTTAAGAGATTCCTACTTAGATGATAACTAGTATGCTTGGTGATAGCGGGCATAAAATCTCTAAATATAGTTAAGGACACTGCAGACCCACCGTACCCCTGGTGGTACGGTGGGTCTTTAAAGTTAAACGATACCACTGTATGAAGTGACTGTAGTGCTGTGCTCATTCATGGTCTTCATTTCAAACCAATAGAACCTGACCTAATAATTCTTGAATAAAATTCATGAGGAAATAGCATAGAACAGGATCCAAAATGTCACTCCTTATGTGCTCTACATAGATATATTGGGACATATGCTCTGGTTCCTCGAAGGAACACTGAAGCGGTGAGGAAATTCCGGCCATAAAACTAAGAGGTAGGATGCGACCAAATATATGCGATTTCCAGCTTCACTGAGCGGTTTCACGACTGGATAAGGTTCAAATTCAGCAGTTGTGCCGTCGAAATTTTAAATTGCAAAGTAATTTTGTACATCCGCAGTATTTTGGTCCAAGCCCAACTTCGACAAACATGTTATCATAAAGCCAACGGCCACGGGTGATTCAAGTAAAAGTTCTTCACGCAATAATCTCAGATGCTATCAAACTACTTAATATAAAGCAACTTTTTTTTCAATAATAATCTTACTTACGTGGTCTTTATTATTCTATAAATATTTATTCTTTAGAATAGGACTCCGGAATAGGAGCAATTTGAAGGTTTTAAAAGGGATTCACTAAGGATGCAAAGTTTTATATAAAATTTTCTTGAAATCGATTCAGAAGGTGAGATGTTTTAACTCATTAAGACGTTACAAACAAACATAAACACATTCGGATTTATAACATGATACGAGTACCTATGTATAAATCTACGAAAGGAGAGGTCTAAAATTTATTAGGTTTTATTCGTACATCGCTGAACTCAATAGTAACAAACACAATATCAGCTAAAAGATATTTTTCACAATATCTCGACTCGATTCGATTATTGCTTTATGTGGAAAAGTTACTCCAATTGCTCCGAAAATCATCTTCAGTAACAAAAAGAGACCTTATATTACTTCCCTTCCCCAACTTACCATACAAATTGTTTCCGTCGGCAGGCTTGTCTCTCCGCCGTTACTTTGCGTAAATTTCCATAAATCATATACTCCGTTGCCGTATTTCTATTAAGTATGCTAAGTCCGGTCCAGGTTGTGATAAGAGATTTAATTATGATGTTAACCTAATGCGAAGATGTGTTTGTTTGTTGGTTTGTTCTTCTATCACGCAGCAACGGAGCAACAGATCGACATAATTTTCGCGTATCTTAAAGCAATTAGTAAACTCTGTTCATAATTATCTCATAATGATAATATTATTGTATGATTTATAATATTGGGTACATAAATTAGACGTTCGTTTCGCTACAGATATTGGGACTATTAGCGTTTCAATACACTGCAGTATTATTCGTTAACCGGGTGGTAAGTAACGAAGTAGACTTCTACGTTACTTACTACACGGTTACCACTAAGTGAAAGGTTATCACAGTTTAATCCAATACATAGCCTTAATCCTTACTTAATAATATTATAAATGCGAAAGCGTGTTTGTTTGTTGGTTTGTCCTTCAACCACCCAGCAACGGAGCAACCGATCGACGTGATTTTTTGCTTGGGACTAGTTGAGGATCTGGAGAATGATCAAGGTTACTTTTTATCCCGGAAAATCTAAGAGTTTTCAAGGAAATTTTTAAAACTAAATCCATACGAAATCGTGGGCATGAGCTAGTTGGCAATAATAATAAACGTCATTCCGAATCAGTTTTAGATTCACTTGACGATTCCAAAGCACTTTGTAAGCGTATATTTGAAAAAAGTTTGTCTATTTCATAATCTATTCTTTCTACGCAGTCCCAGTTAGTTTCACTAACAACTTAAATATATAATTGATAAAAGAGCTGAAATCGTATAGTTTTATCGTCGAGTAGGATGTATATCAAAATTATATATAAAATATAAATAAAATTAATTAATTATAATATATAAAACTAGTTGACCCGCCCCGGCTTCGCACGGGTAAGCTACAAAACAAACGCAACGGTACAAACAGCTGGATACTAGCTGGATACTGGAGTTCAATGTTATAGTATATATTTGGTACCTACAATATCAAATTAATAAATTATCCACATTCTATGAATTACAGTTCAGATGAGCAATCAGGATTGAGGAGCTGGGGCCTTTTTTAATAATTATTAAAATCGGTTTAGATTTGACGGAGTTAAATAGACAAAAACTTTCATCCCCTGTCCCGGAGGAGATTTATTGTATGTCAAGATAAAAACTACCCGTTATGGTTACCAGTATAAAAATTTCATTTAAATTCATTCAGCAGTTTTTGAGTGATGCCCGGACAGACAGACATATAAAAATTAAATAAAAATCTGTTTTGGGCTCAGTATCGATAATAGAGTATCCCCCGGTGAAACTTTTTAAAACATATTAAACTTACAGAAATCTTCCAGTTACAGTTTTATTTTAAGTATAAATAGATATAGATAAATAAGCTCTAAATAATAATTGGATCCATATCGATGCCAGATGGTAAAGTCCCCAGAAGGCTGACTGCATTGCCCCTTTGGATGCAAATACAATTATTTTTTTACTTTGCTTCATGATAAAATAATTTAACACTTAATTTGAGAAACTGTTTTAATTTGAGTTTTTCCTCTCTTATTTAAATTCTTATGACGAAACTTTTGACGAAATTCGTAGTAATTTATATTCAAAGTAGGTACAAGGAATTAAATATCAAAATTCTCCCAGCATTTCTAATTGAGGACAGAACTAACTTTTTAATTTAAAAAGGTCGTTTGCAATGGTTTCAACTCCGGAAAGAGTAAAAATAAAAATGCTAACAAGCTCCAGTGACACCAACTTTTAAAGAGCTTTCGCAAATAGAGAGTGGTTTGAAATATTGTGTTGAGTGCCGCTTTAGAAAGAACAATTAGCTCATATATTTTCAACATGATTCTGGTACAATATATTTTTTATGTCATGTAGATACAAAATAACAATTAACCAACTAGCACATATTCATATTTAGTATACCTAGTATGATTCGATAGAAAGCTTTGTACTCTTTCAGAAAAACACAACGTAAACGACTTTTTTGCCGAATAGATCACGCATACCTATTGCAAGTGTGATGGGGATAAAATTTCTCTATTACCTCGTGTATTCGCGTAGTTAAATTTTTTCTGAATGAACACGTTGCCTATGGCATACACTCAATATCCGCGATGACGGTAAAACATTTTTGCATTAAAAAAAATTTACATCCAATATTATTTCGTTCGTCTAATTACTATCAATTTATATAAAAAAAACTTGAGATGTGTCAAGGGACACCCGGATGGAACGAAGTTCCTTTCGATTAATTAATTTGGCATTGTATTCAACATTTTCACACTACAATATTAGATCTCCGTAGCCTTGTGGTTTCCACAGTCGCCAAACAGCCAAAGGTCGATGGTTCGAATCCCAGCTCGACAGACTGAATTTTCTATTTTCAATTTTATTTTAAATAATTTCTACATGTGGAATTTTTCCCTAATTTTTTATAACTTATTTTTAAGTTATAAAAAATTAAGGAAAGGTTCCACATGTAGAAATTGTTTTAAATAAAATTGAAAATGGAAAATTCGGTCTGTCGAGCTGGGATTCGAACCATCGACTTTTAACTGTTTAGCGACTGTAGAAACCACAAGGCTACGGAGAACCAATATTGTACCACGAAAATACCGAACACAATGCCAAATTCACATTCAAAAAAGTGTCGGTTTCAAAAAAGTGTCGATCCGTCTAGCCCCCTTCCGCACCGCGCGATAAGGAACTACGTTCCAAAATTTCATCACGCATAACGGGACTTACAATGTCACCGGGTCCCAAACCAAAAGGATATAAATTATAATACAAGGTGTTGCCCGCGACTTCATCCGCTTCATGTACCTTACTTCAAGGTAGAACTGTGAGAACATTCAAGCCCTCCAGAGACTGCCGGATTACCTACCGAACAAACTACATAGATACCTATTTCCCTGCTCACGAAGTCAACCCTCGGGCTATATCAGAATCCGGTGAGCAGTCTATACCATAATACAATCAACTGATTGTGCAGCTAAGATGCAAGCCATGTAATCTTGGACCAAGGATGCGAACTGTTCTCGATCGCAATTTACTTTAGAGAAACCTTGCTTTTGTAAGCTCTCCGGGAGTTAATATAATATACCAAAAGCTCTATATTTCTTGTTTTATCACTGTATGGAATTACGTTGAGTACGGATTGACGTAATTTTTTTTACGAAAAAACAGAGGGTTTCCGCGGAATTTTTAAAAAACTTACTTCACGCGTCGAAGTCGCAGGCAAAAGCTACTTTAATCTAAGTGACAATAACTTTCCATTACATACATTTTATGCCTGCTAATAATAGGTATGTTTTTTTACTCCTCTGAATTTTTATACTATTTTTTTTTAACCAGCGATACATAACCTTACCACCTTATTTACCTAGTTCCCAATACTATAGGAACGCTTATGCCTTAAGAGTGGGTGTGCGTTCGTTAACAGTAAACAGATTTGATTTTTTTAATACAGTTGCTCAAAAAGTGGCGTATTGCAGGGACGTATAGCGTTCGGGATGTGAGCTATTACACACTCGTGCTTTTTTTTTACCTTTCCCGAACTCGTGCGTTCTCTTTCCCAACTGTCAAAATAAAGTCTATTAAAAAGAAAAACCAACCATGAAGTTTTTACTAAAAAAATTCATAGAAGTTTTTATAATTCATGCAAATACGTATATTTCTAAAAAGAACCTACTAATTTGTTTCAATATCAGATTTAATGATTTGATTGAATGAGTTTGGTTAGGTTTCATTTCATTTCATCTCATTAAATTTCATTTTCATTTCATATCAACAAAAAAATTCTACTGAAGACTTGGCTGTATGGGCATAGCCCTTTGCCTACCAGAATGGGTGAAGAAAAAAAAAACTCTGCTTATATTCTACGGTTGGCGCCATTTTTCAGAAATTTTCTTTGCGAGTTTAGTTGTTTGTTGCACAAAATGAGTAATTTCGACCCTAGATTTTTTGAATTAATACCACCGGAACTCAGTATAATTGCACAAAATGCTTCGGAGAACATTTTACCGGAAAAGTCAAAAAGTCGCTACATATCTACATACGACGAATTTATTGCGTGGAGAGAAGAGAAAAAAGCAAATAGTTTTTCAGAAAATGTTATGTTGGCATACTTCTCCGAACTCGCAGCAAAATTAAAACCTTCTACGTTATGGTCGAGGTTTTCGATGATAAAAAGTATGCTGAAAATAAGGAACAACGTGGATATAAGTGAATACATCTACCTTCGTTGATAGTGATAATTCATCAGATCCAACTCCATCAACTAGCAAACGCCATTGTATGACAAATATACATGAACAATCATACGAAATTAATAATAGTTTGTCTCAAACAGTAAATATGCAACCTAAAACTTCCCCATATAATTACACTAGCTGATGCCCGCGACTTCGTCTGCGTGAACTTAGCATTTAAAATGCCTTGGGAACTCTGACTTTGCGGGATAAAAAGTAGCCTGTCACTCTCCAGGTCCTCAACTATAGGTACACTGCAAAAAATCACGTCGATCCGTAGCTCTGTTGGGGCGTGATTGAAGGACAAACCAACGCACTTTCGCAGTTATAATATTTCACCATACAAAGTGTAAGTGCATATAATCAACGTGGTTTTTAGGGTTCCGTACCCAAAGGGTGGTAGGTTCCGTACCCGTACATACAAACATACATACATACATACATACATACATAAATGCATACATGCGTACATGCATACATGCATACATGCATAAATGCATACATGCATACATGCATACATGCATACATACATACATGCATACATGCATACATGCATACATGCATACATGCATACATGCATACATACATACATACATACATACATACATACATACATACATACATACATACATACATACATACATACATACATACATACATACATGCATATTGGCGCATAATAGAAAGATAAGTATGTGAAAAATAACATACGAATATCCCGCGGGAACTGTTTGTTTTCCCGGGCTAAAAAGTAGCCTTTTCACTTTTCAGGTTCTCAACTATGCCTATCAAAAAAACCACGTCAATCTGTAACTTCGTTGGCGCATAATTGAAGGATTAATATGTGAAAAGTAGCATACGAATATCCCGCGGGAACTGTTTGTTTTCCTGGGTTTAAAAGTAGCCTTTGTCACTTTTCAAGTCCTCAACTATGCCGATCCAATAAACCACGTCAATCTGACACTCCGTTGGCGCCTAATTTAAGGATAAATATGTGAAAAGTAGAACATTAATATCCCGCGGGAACTGTTTGCTTTCCCAGGATAAAAAGTAGCCTTTGTCACTTTTCAAGTCATCAACTATGCCAATCCAAAAAAACCACGTCAATCTGTAACTCCATTGGCGCATAATTGAAAGATAAATGTGTGAAAAGAAGTATAATAATATCCCGCAGGAACCGTTTGTTTTCCCGAGATAAAAAGTAGCCTTTGTCATTTTTCAGGCTCTTAACTTTACCTGTGCAAAAAATTCACGTTAATCTAAAACTCCATTGCGCGTATTTTGAAGGACAAATGCGTAAAAAATAGCGATGCTAATGAAAAACTTCAATAACTGTGTTTATCCTACTTGATTGTTGAATTTGAATTTTTTTACTTATTCTCGATGCTGCGGATAATGTAAATGGATTTAAGTACAATCAGCGCCATCTATCGGTGTTTTTTCTAAATCCCGCGGGAACCTTGGATTTTTCCGGGATAATTTGTAGCCTATGTGTTATTTCAGGGTATAATCTATCTCCATTCCAAATTTCAGCCAAATCTATCCAGTAGTTCTTGCGTGAAAGAGGAACAAACATACACACAAACTTTCGCCTTTATAATATTAGTAGGATTAATTTGTTTGTATAAAAAACTCTACCAATTTCAATGTATATGTGAATTATAACTTTTACAAGAAATAAATGTTAAGTTAGTTGAGTTTATTGTGTTTTTATTATTTTATTAAATTGCTTCATTTTTTCGCAACTGTATTAAAAATAGTCGTTCAGTACACGTGCGGAACCGTCATTGCAACTTGTTCCGACTGTCAATCCTCGCCTTCGGCTGCGCCTCGGCTCGGGTAGACATTTGTCGGAACTCTTTGCAATGACAGCCTTTCCGCACTTGTAATGAAATATACTATTACAGTAGTAGATTAAGTTTCAACTATCCGAAAAAAAAAACACGCAAAAATTACATCATACTGCCAAGGGACGTGCTTGGGCAAAAACATAAAATAATGAAATTTGTTCGATAATAAAAAATCGCGAAGTTAGGTGTTATTTTTAACCAATATTCATTTATTTTCAATTTATTACAGAGCCAAAATTTTTATATTAAATTCCGATTGATATTATCAAGAGAGTAGCCTAGTGAATTGAAAATAAAATGAATATTTTACGAGTTACAAAGTATTTGGCGCTTCATTAGCAACCCATCAACGTCTCACTACTGAGCGCAGGTCTCCTCTCAGAGAAGGGTTATAGGCCATAGTCCACCACGCTGGCCCAATGCGAATTGGCGGACTTCACACACCTTCAAGAACATTATGAAGAACTCTCAGGTGTGCAGGTTTCCTCACGATGTTTTCCTTCACCGTTGAAGCAAGTAATATTTAATTGCTTAAACGCACTTGACTCCGAAAAGTCAGAGGTGCGTACCCGGGATCGAACCTGCGACCCCCCGAATAGGAGACCACAGTCCTAACCACTAGGCTATCACTGCTTCGGCGCTTACTACACTCCTATTCCGCGCAAAACGCTTTTTTTTTTGTCGCGCCTCACATGAGGTTGCGGCTATGTTTAATTTCATCGCGAAATCTGACTTTTTTTTTGGTGTTATACGCGTTCTTAAAAACTCATTGCGGAGCAAAATTGGCATCAACTCCCTTACTCCTCGCGAAATATTACAATGTTTAAGTTAAGAAGACAAAATTGAAACCTTTCGGCAGTTGGAACACAATATTAAAGAACTTGGAAATCAAAATGAAACTTAAGCTTTTCGTGAATTTCGTATTACTCGTACCTAATAAAACGCATCGTACATTTACTCTTGAAATTGAAATCAAATTTGCTATTTCCAGATTATACTGCCTCAAAGTTTAGTGGTTTAAGACAGTTGATTTAGTTTCAAAAGTAGTCTCAAAACCAGTTCTCTGTTCACAAGTCTGTTTGTTTACGGTCGCTAAAACTTACCAAACAAAACCCATTACTCCCATTGAGAAAAAACTTTCGTAGCTTTCGTACTTCTTTCGTAAAAAAAAACTATACCTAACTATACTATACCAGCATAAGAGCGCAACAGCTATCACATACACAACAGATACTTTCTCTCCCTTTCTCTATATTCTTCTTTCTGGCAATCGTGACCCGTAACTCTTTCAA
This sequence comes from Oeneis ivallda, assembly GCA_029955525.1. Classification (NCBI taxonomy): domain Eukaryota; kingdom Metazoa; phylum Arthropoda; class Insecta; order Lepidoptera; family Nymphalidae; genus Oeneis; species Oeneis ivallda. Next base: position 11,697,581 of record JARPMR010000019.1, on the reverse strand, counting down.
GGGGGTTTCTTAAGATAACAATGCGATGAGTATCCAGAGATACTTGCGTATGTTGAGAGAGAGATACTGCTCGACGCACACAGAAACAAAATCTTGTTGCTTTTATTAAAAATTATCAAAAGAAAACGCTTGAAAATAATTATTATGAAAAGTGTTCTGAGGAAATTTATCAAAAGCATCAAGCAGTGAACACAGCGAACATTGCAAGCAAAAACTAATGGCTCTTGACGAGATCCAAGCGGGATGGCTTCACTAAAATTTATCAAAAGTCCTGAACACACACAACGCAACGACGAGCGACGATGGCGCGCGACTAAAGGAACTCTTTGAGAAATAACAATTCAATGACTTACAAAAGCGGTACCTAGAATTGCAATGATAAAAATCCGAATGTGGGTGTTTTTCGGTAGATCTACACTTGGATACCGTACTTCGCGCTCCGTAAAGTGTAATGTATTTTCCAACTAGCCGACGACTTCCACGAGAATTTAGGTTTTGGAAAATCGGTTTAATCACTTCTTGTATCTACCTGCTTGAGATAGTCCCATCAAAATCGATTCAGTTTCTCTAAAGATTAACTTTGACAAATAGACAAATATACCGAAAAAATAAAAAAACCAATGTTTGGACAAAATTGTCTTTCTAATAATAATCAAGACTGAGTGAGAGACAATAATTTTGAAATCACAGTGAGACAAACACTTCAATGTTATTTAATTGAATATTTCAATGTTATTTATTTGCATAGAACTGTAGAAGCTATGGGAGAGTCGCTTTTATTTTTTTTCACGCAACTTCTTGTCGTTTTGCTGTCATCAGGATAAGCTGCCATCGTGCGTATTGTCTGACCAGGGCTTAACGGCTTTAATAGAAAGTACAAATACGAAACAAAAGGGACGATTTGAATAGGCCGCTATGTCCGAGGGCTTAATGTGAATGACAGCCACTCTTGTCTCTCCCCAAGATACGTTTATAAATTAACTATTATACTTATCATAGTTTAGATTTAGTAAATAGTGGTGCCCTTTGTTTAAATTTTAACGTCACTCTTCCACTCGCATCTATCTTTTGCCGCTTGTATGTAGCGGATTACTGAAACAACACTTATATTTCTATTCTAAAAAGTTTTGGAATATTGTGGATATACCATGAAACGCTACCTGCCTGGTGACTGCTGAGAAAGTAACGTTAGCTGCTGCAGCTGTGAGATTTCTAAAAATGACTGCTACATTCTGACGATCGCAGTCGCCTCTGATTGGCTGAAAATCATTAATTTTAACCAGTACTGAGCTCTCTCAGGCAGCAGACAAGCAGATGTGATTGCGATCGCAACACTGTACCTAGCAGTCATTTGTAGAAATCTCACAGCTGCAGCAGCTAACGATACTGTAGACCAGGGTTTCCAAACTATTTTGGGCAAGAGACCCCATTTCCAAAATGAACTGATACCTGAGACCCCTATAGCCAAATTTACTTTAAAAATACGATCTCTATTTTTTTCCTAATGATACCTACAAAATACCAATTTAAAAACTTTGCGGTTGTTTAAGTGAGTAAACTTGACATCATTTTCTCATCAAAATTAACAAAATAAACGGATTTACTCGTACCTACTTCTTACTCAAATATTAATTCTTATAACAAGATGGTACATGTAACACAACTTTTAAAGTACCTATCTTGAAAGTTTCAAATAAGATCTTGTGTTAATTATTAGGGGTCGATTTTTAGTCCTCGTCGACCCCCAAAAAAAGTTTTCGTTTATGGACCCCTGGAGACCAGATTTCGACCCCAAGGGGTCGATATCAACCCCTTTGGGAATCCCTGATTTAGACGATTCCACAGGTACTATGTAGTTACTACGAGTATAAATGAACGAGTAGGTTTACGAATCTTCAAATGAAATAAAATGTGAATTGATGCTGATATGTATAATTTCACCTTAAAGTAAACAAAAAAAAACGGGCAAGTGCGTGTCGGGCCACGCGCAGTGTAGGGTTCCGTAGTTGAAAGTCTCAACATACATTTTCAGTTCCATGGTTTAAATACTTATACTACAAAATATGCAACTTACACTACGTGTAATATCTAACTTAGAAAAACCGATATAACTCCTTCACTAATGAAACCCTACTTAGCCGTGATAGTTTTCCTTTTAAATTCATTATATATACTACTGCTGTGAATTTTTTCTTGTATCCTATATACAACCATTTAGCTGGCAGAGGGGGGGGACACTTGACTCTAATAAAACTTAGCACTTTAAAATATCATATTTCACAAATGGATCCCTGAATAGAAAAATGGTGTTTCCACACCCACAACGTTTTTGAAAGACCTATTCAACGACACCCTACACTATGAGATAGATGAGAAAAAAAAAATCATCCCCATGTACATGGGGGGAAGGTACCCTAAAAAAACATATTTTTCACATTTTTATTTCACCACTTTGTCGGCGTGATTGATATTTATACCCTTGTCAAATTACAGATTTCTAGTAACAATAGTCTCTGAGCTAAACCGCGGACAGACAGACAGACAGACAGACGGACGGACATGGCGAAACTATAAGGGTTCCTTGTTTACTATGGAACCCTAAAAAGTGTGCATGGGAAAAAAACAATTTGCACCTACCAACAGTCAGCATTGAAAATGTCACTGATACGGCTTTTAGAGTTCCCGGTATTTCGAAAACACAGGTGCTTGTTATGTATGCGTTGTGCTACATGCACCTGCGACAGCGAATACTGATTGATTGTATGCTCTTTCTAATTAAAACTGTCAACTGATATAACAGAAGCATTTCTCTTTGGAAGCATGTTTTCGTAGAAGCCTCAAAAAGGGTTTTGGGCTGTGGCTAGGATTATTATTCGTTGCAACGACCTGTAAGAATGTCGCCCTTCTAACAACTATATCACAAGATTATTATTTTACTTAGAAAAGATAAAATAGATTTATTATTACAATTACAATTAAACGATCACTTGTTGATACTGATACAGCATTATTTGGTTCTCATAATCTCTCGGAAACACAGTTGTTCAATGTGTGTAATGTTGTATGAAATATTGCAAGAGTAAATACTCGAATTGAATTTCTGTCCGCTGCACTATATACAAGTAGGAACAAACCAAACACAAATTGCACTCCATTGCAATTATAAGCAATGGAAATATGATTGCTACCGCATTTTGTATTTAGAGAATAGTAGCTTATTGTAGGTTCACAATTGATCATCATCAGCTACCCAACAGTTCACTACTGAGCACAGGTCTACTTTCAGAGGCCTAAAACCCTTTTATAGATCATAGTCCACTATGCTAGCCTAATGCAAATTGGCAGACATCAAACACCATTAGGTAAGAACATTAAAGAATTTAACTCTCAGGGGTGCAAGTTTCCTTACTGTTCTGTAGATTGATAAAGAAAGGAAGAAGAATATCATAAATGTGAAAGTAAAATATCTTTTGTCCGTTCGTTACCTTTTCACGCCAAAACAGCTTGACAAACTTTGGGGAAACTTGCATCCTAAAGAAGAAATAGATTTATCGGAACATCCAACATGTACCTACGTGATTTAAAAAACCTATATCCACGCGCCACATCCTCTTATAACCCTTCTCTGAGAGGAGACTTGCGCTCAGTAGTGAGCCGTTGATGGATTGCTGATAATGACGATGAAGATGATATCCGTGATGAAGTCACGGCTAGCTAGCAATAAATAAAGCTAATAAGTTATAATATTAAGATAAGCTACTTATGCACGTATGTACGATACAAATTGTGTATTCCCACTTCGAATTACCAGGAACTAATCAGATAGCAATTCTCCTTCGGGGCAATAATTAATGAAGTGTTGCTTCGTGCAATTCAGTTCCCTTTATATGAAAACAATTATCATGTTGTGTAATATTGGGAGAGATTGAGATGAGAATGATTGTAATTAGCTGGCTCTCTTTAAATAACATCCAGTTGCAGATATGCTATTTAAATTGTTTTACCACCGACCACCGTACCACAGAACTGAGAGAAGAGAAAACGTCTTCTTTTCTTCTTTCAATTGTGAGCAAAAGGACATCAACATTGGCGTACGAGGTTGACGATCGTCAAAACTTTATCGTTCAAAGTTTCTTTACGAACCGCTAAGATGTAGAACCGGAACGGAATATGTGGTTCCGGTTTCCTGGTACCTACATACTCATTCACTCTTGCTTTAAAGGCTCAGAAGGTGCTTATTAACTCACCTTTAAAGCAAAAGTGATGAGCACCTTCTGAGCAAGCGCGCTCCAACTTTGACTTTATCATTGAATGAATGAAGTAAGAATACACTTTATTGTATTCATATTAAATAAATTTAATAAATAGATAGGTACAAACTTGCGCTCTTTTCGCTTGAAAGCGATCTCTGCCAGGTAGCCAAATTGCAGAGAGTTTACAAGCTTACATATCTCTCAATAGAATAGAATAATTTTTTATTGAAATAAACTTTTACGCTTTCGAATCGTAAAGTGAATCTAGAAAATCGTACGTTAAAATCTTTAAGTTACCTCATAGTGATTTCTTCGCAGTGGTTATTTTATAGCGATTATATCCTTGTTATAAAACAATTGTATAATTACACAATGCTCTGTTTTATTCTTACGCATAACAAATTAACAATGATTGCGAGAGACGGAAATCAGTGTGTAACTACGAGTATACCCGCTATAATACGTTTATTGGTAAGGCCGCGAGCATAGAAGAAAATAAATAGGAAATATATTTTAGTCTTATATTTGGAGAAGACATTTCTAATGTAATTGCGTGCACAGAACGCGTCACGAGTAGCTGATGGTGTTCCAACAATATTGTCTGCACGCCTTATTTGTTTCTTCCTAATTAAATGTAAGTAATTACTTAATTACTCTTCCCCTTTTCGCAGTGAATATTGATCAGGTAAACGTGTTAAATAAATGGTGAAAAATTCTTTTTGGTATTAAAGTCTTTAAAGTTTTCTCTGTTTTAAATAAAGCGTTCAAGTTTTTTTTAAATTATGGGATTTTCAATTATTATGAGCTTTAGTATGAGGCATCAGTTAAGTACCAGTTACATCTAAGACAGCTTTTTATTACTAACGAGAATCGTATAATGTCTAATTATTGCAATATACCTAATTATTTTTGTAAGTGATCACATAACGCTCTATTTAATCCAATAAGATAATTGAGCAGTAATCACATTGGATATTATTATTCTAAGTGATTACAGACAACGTAAAATCCAATCAGTTATTCTTAATTGATTGGATTTTTAAGAATTTGAAGAGAATTCAATCCTGAATGACTCTAAACTTTTAAAGCAACTCTTAATACGCATTATTATGCTAAAATATCTGGGTGACTTTGAGCTTTGCTCGGTTATTTCTTTTTTTTTTGTAAATCTTGTTTTTTGGAAATTTTATATTAAAAAAATAATAATAAAATTCATCGTCTTGGACTCGAACCAGGGTCCTCTGGTTTCGGTACCGCCCGATTTACCGTCGAGCTATCGGGAATTTATAAATGACGGCGAAATTTACCTTCGTATTCTAATGATATTGTAAGGGGTTTTTCATTGCCTGAAAACACGGATAAAACGACCTTTTCTAAAAATGAAACCTAGCTAGATCGATTTATCGCCCCCGAAACCCCCTGCATACCAAATTTCATGAAATTCGTTGGAGCCGTTTCCGAGATTCAGATTATATATATATATATATATATATATATATATATATATATATATACAAGAATTGCTCGTTTAAAGATATTAAATAAAATAAAGATTGATGAGTTGGATGATAGAATGATTGATTGAGTGATTGATTAGTCAGCCAAAACAACTTAACAACTTCATGAAAATCATGTCAAAAAGCAGACTTTTTTTCAAATCTGCGATTACGAAAACAGTAAAATACAATATTCTTATCTACGTGATACTGCTTTTTATTTGATTTGATGTACGGATACAATACAAATAAATATTTCATTGTAAGTGACATCTTATTATTGGGACACCTATATTTTACTGTTCGGATTATGGATAAGTAAATCTGAACCGATCTTGTTCAGACATTAAATCAAAACCATGACATCCGTTCAGTAAAATATTATATCTTGGAGGTTATGTTTTCACGAACGTACATTTTCAGTCGAACGTACTGAAAATAAACAAATTTAACTACAACTTACTGCAACAGCAATAAGTTACAACATCATTTTTAGGGTTCCGTACCCAAAGGGTGCCAACGGGACCCTATTACTAAGCCTACGCTGTCCGTCCGTCCGTCCGTCCGTCCGTCCGTCCGTCCGTCTGTCAGTGGGCTGTATCTCGTAAACCGTAATAGATAGACAAATGAAATTTTCACATATTATGTATTTCTATTGCCGCTATAACAACAAATAATAAAAATTAAATTAAATTAAAAAAATTAAATTAAAATATTTCCATGGGTACATGTAAATATTTTTATTTAATTTTTTTTAACGGAACCCTAAAAGAGCGAGGCCCGACTCGCACTTGGCCGATTTTTTACATAAACTGGTCATTAGACAATTCACTTTGCAGCTTTGGAAGCATTCGTATTTTTTATCACGCCTCTCAATGATCTGATTAGCCTGCTACACACATCTCCATTCCGCTCCGCTCCGATTTGGTGGAAACAAAACAGCCTTAACAACCAAGTTCCCAATTACGGATTGCTACTGAGAATTTCTTGACAGAAAAATCAATAGATTTTTGGCCCGATCCGGGATTTATATCCAAAACAACATGATCTGCAGCCGAATAAGCACCACTGGACCAATGAGAAAGTAGCTTTAGTTATAAAGAAAAAATTACGTTATTCACTGATCCAAATCAACCTTGTACATAATAAGGCACAATGTACACAATAGACTGACAGACTCAGAAACCTGTGTTGACTGTTGTTACTCGCAGATCCCTTTTTCACTCAAAGCTTTTCATATTACCCTCACCTTTGAGAAAGAATCCATCTGATTTCAACCGTAAAAATGTACCTATTGAAAATGTTTGTTGATAGGAGTATACTTTTTTTTTTTAATGTACCAACCTATGTTTACTATCGAAATCTGTACTAGATGCGATCTATTATTTATGGGATTTCGATTGGTTAAAGGAATTTGGTCATTTTGAACATGAAACAGCGTACGAATTTAAGGATGACAAATCTATATATATAAAAGAAAGTGGTGTTAGTTACACTATTTATAACTCAAGAACGGATGAACCGATTTGGCTGAAAATTGGTGGAGAGGTAGCTTAGAACCAGGAGACGGACATAGGATACTTTTTATCCCGTTCAACCGCGTTTCCGTCAATTCACTATAAAATGTGGTATAACAAAAACGCATCTGACATGGAATAACAATACGCAAATGACAGTGGAATAACAAAACGTAAATGACAGCTAAACGTAATTTTGTCTTTGGTTAAGTATGGTAAAAAAATTTACAATTATAAAAAGTGTTATAATAAAGCATTACTGATATTATAAATGCGAAAGTGTGTTTGTTTGTTGGTTTGTCCTTCAATCACGTCGCAACAGAACAGCGGTTCGATGCGATTTTTTGCATGGGTATAGAGACCTCAGACCGGGAGAGCTACTTTTTATCTCAGATAATGAAAGAGTTCCCGCAGGATTTTTAAAAACTAAATCCATGGGGACGAAGTCGCGGGCATCAGCTAGTCGTACATATAAATCAGGGACTGAATAGCACTTTTTCTTAAAAAAAAAGCATTTGCAAGATTTTGTTGTAGCATCAATATAGGATGTTGTTATAAGAAAAACTAGTTTTATAATTTTTTGTATAAAAAGGCATAAGAGCTAGATTTACGATTTTGCTCTTTTCTAATAGGTCTAATTTTATTTTAGCCTTACTGACGACTACCAACACTATCTATATTTTTGGTCATTTAATTAGGGTAGGTACTTGAATCCGAAAATTCCGCTTCATTCCGATCACAGCGATAATAGTTAAAGATCAGAGTGCCGTAAGAGTATCTAATGACCAATATTGGCGGTCCATGCACGGTCCTAACTAAACACTTTCGAACGTAACAAAGTCCGGGAAAACCCCGGAATATTTTCTCAAGTGCCTTAATTACGCTGCCATACCGTTTTGTGTGCAATTCAGAAATTAATATGCTGTACACTTTACCTAAACCTATAATTAATACGAAAATTAATTATTCACTGGTAAATCTACTGATTTTATCTGACCGAGTCCGTTTAAATTAGTCATTATTCACTTTAACCTACCTACCACCTTTAACGTACTTTGCTGAATTTTTCGAAAAAAACATTTATAGTACAAAATGCCGCAAAATATTATCAATACACTTCTGTCTTTGATCAGCTGATTCAGAATTCGCCATCTTTAACGGAATTTTGACAAGCGCTTACGAGTCGAAGTCGAAGTTTTAGAACGCTTATCTAGGCGATCGTTAAGGCCCTGTAGAAATAGAAAGCGATAAAGATGGCGAATTCTGAATCAGCTGATCCAAGACAGAAGTTTATTGATAATATTTCGTGGCATTTTGTGAATGTTTTTTAGCTTTTAAAATGTATCAGTAGTGTCCATTTAAAATGCACACTATAGTAAATTAGATAATTTTATTATTGTACATACTTGTTCGAGTTTCAAAATTGCAAACTAGATGGCACTATTGCCCTAGCCAAACCTTCAATCGTTAACGATCATAGAAAGAGAATAGATACAACGAAGTGTAATTTCGGTCGAGTGGAGGGAAGAGAATGGGCTACGAGCGAAGCAAGCCCTCGTCATTAGCAACACGAAGATCAAGCAGGTGAATGCTGGGAAGTGAGTCTTTTAGCTAGCCTATAATTTTAAAACATATAGAACCAACCTAATTTTAGTACTACTTTCTTTAGTCATTGCCTCTAAACTTTAGATAAATCCGAGTCTAGCCTATACAAATAACCAAAAGTTAAACCATTCAACCCAACAAAAACTATATTTAACTTTTCCACGATTTAACGGTTTAATATAATATGTTATATTTTATGCACATTACTTTTCATTCCAAGTTCAGAAATCTGCTAGATTACGTAAAATTTCAGATTCTAAATTATTGTGTGGAATTAATCTCCAGATTATCTAGTTAATGTCGACATTAACGAACTCCTTTCTCTTGCGGCAAAATAAGACTCACCTTACCTTATAACCTTCTACGACCTAACTAGATCATAAAGGCGAACTAGATCATAGATCATAACACTACAATATTATTTATGAACTCAAAAGTTATTTATAATATTGAGTACCCTGTACCCCTATATCAAATTCTTTTATAAGAAGGCTCTACATTTACAGAGTAGGTTCAGAGTTTCCCTAGACAATAACACCGGAGATTGATCGATGAATAATTCAAAATAATAACTCAAGCTCAAGTCGAGTGACAACTTCCTCCCAAAAATATTTCCGGCGACAGGCGACAGGCTTCAGCAGAGAGTTGTCATATTCCAGAGCATGCAATATCCCCCTAAATGGCCTCAAAGTGCCTTGTCTTATATTAAATAGAGTCCTTAGTAGAGTTACATTCAGAACTGACATTTAAAAATTCAAAATTCAAAATTATTTATTTCACGTAGGCCAACCTGTGGTTCTTATGACACGTCATGACTCTACTACCTGTTCGGAAAAGCGGATTCTGCTGAGAAGAGCCGGCAAGAAACTCAGCAGTTGCTCTTTTCAAAATAATCATTTTACAATATTAATAAGTAGTTATTACATTGTAATAAGTTTTTATACTATCTTGTGGGCAGCTGGATGCCAAGCCGATTTAACCCATGCATCTTTGTTAGAATAGTATATAATATTTCCACAATGAAGGCTAGAAAAAAACTTACTACAATTCAATTCATGTTAAGACGGTTTAGTATACTCTTCTCCCAGATATAAACCTACTTTTAAATTTTTTATCATATCTGTTGCTCCATAGGTGTATTTATCTCAAAGGCCTTCAACAAGTGTAACATTATATATTTGCCTTACCCGCACGCTGGGTAATAACTATTCAGGGCACTACCCAAACAACAATCAATCATTCTCCAAAAATGTTTTGTCTCCCCTCAACCTCTCTGATATAGGTAAGAGAGATAAAGTATCTTACACCTTTGGTAGATTTTTGTCCTTGAACGTACTTTTTTTAGATATACTAGCTTTGGCTCCCGCGACTTCGTCCGCGTGGAATTAAGGTTTTCGACTGGAATTTTGAAAATTTTCAATTTTTAAGCTATTGCATAGCTTTTATCGCGGGCTTTGAACTAGGACAAACAATTTGAGCGCGGTAACCGAATCAAGAAATTCCGTAACGAAAATAAACCTTACACCGTCGTTCAGTAAGCGTTCAACATTTTAGAGGTTCACAAGTTGTTTGGCGCAGTGGGTGAGCGGCCCCTTTCTTTACCGTATGGTGTATGATGTCGCAGGTTCAAATCTCACTCGCGAAGTAGTGACAGTGCGCTTTTCTTGTTTGTTTGTTTTTTTATTTTTTTGCATAATTTTTATTATGCAAAAAAAATATTGCTTAAATATTATAATTGCATAAGTTGATAATAAATGCTATGCAATAGCTTTACCGCGGCAGTCCCCGAGTGCCACTTAATTTTATTTCGGTCTTCTTTATTTTTAACCAAAAAGCAGAATATCAAGTTTGAAGTTTTGTAGGTATAGCTTCAAAAGTGACGGAAATTCATAAGAACATTAATCCACTATTCATCCCCTTTGGGAGTGGAATTTTTAAAAACTGTGAAACACGTATTTCTTCATTTTTAAAGCCCAAATACCAAGTTTCATGGTTCTAACTTGAAAGATAACGGACTGCCATCCAAAATTTCATCCCCTATTTAACTCCCTTGGAGATGGAATTTCAAGAAATCCTTTCTTAGTCTAGAATTTACTGTAATCAAGTTTCTGACTCCTAGTGTGTTGATAGATCAGTCAGTCCGTCAGTCAGGACAAGTCTTTTTATAAGTTACTAGCTGCCCGGACAGACTTCGTTCTGTCAAAAGTTAAAAGTAAAAATTAAATTTTTTTGTTTGTTTTTTTTTATTAAAACCTTCCGTGGACCTTAAGGAACATACAAAAAATTGGTTGCCTGTAAAGTCGGTATACGGGCGAAAGTTTTACGTGACAACCGAAATAGAAGCGCAAGACATGAACCGGTGTGTATGCCTATCTCTCTCACTCTCTCTCTCTCGCTCTGTCTCTCTCGCTCTTAGGCGGGCTAACTGTGCTCGAGTGGAAGGGACGCGTGCCTTTCACTTTTTATGTCTGTCTCTCTCGCTCTTAGGCGGGCTAACCATGCCCGAGTGGCTCTCACTCGCTCTCATTGTGAGCGCATAACGTGAGCGGAGCGTAACGCAGTTTCTTGAAGTGTCACCCGGCAAACCAATTTATAAGACGTTGTCACGTCAAAAAATAAATTAACCGAATTGGTCCATCCATTCTTGAGTTATGCGCTTACCAACATTCATTTTTATTTATATAGAAGATAGATTAAGTTAGATTACATACAATATAAATAATATAGTTTGATGACATATATAGATATGTAATTTTTTTACCTTCCCATACAATAAATTAAGACCATCGCAATAACCGGTGATTGGCCAACACTATTGGCTAGAATGCATTTTTCTAGACTTACCATAAAATCCTCGACACTAGAATATATTATATTTATTAATATAATATTATAATTTCCTTTGTGCCTATAGATATATTATGTACGTAACATCAAAGTCTACAATCCGTAGTAAACAACATGAATCACTTAAACGCATTTCGAGTGTATCTTTTTTGTCTCAAGGCTACGCGTATAACTTATGTCTCTCAATCTTCGCAGCTGATATTATTTGTTAGTCTTTTCTATTCCCGGATAATGGATTTATCAGTCCTAACCAAGGCTGTAGGCTGAAATAACAGCGTTGCTTATCACATGCAGGTCCTCTTGGGCATTATCAGAATTACCACTTTCTTAATGTATAAGAAATTGATTAGATGTGAGGACAGGGGCCACTATAGGGGTGGTGGAGACGGCTTTGGGTAAGGTTTTTAGCGTTTTAAGAGAGGTATTCTCTTGGGGCGTGATTAGTTTTTGAGTGATAAGTTCCGCTTCTGGGTCTATGTATAACAATACCATGGCGCCTAAATGATGTAATAGCGAAAATAATAAATTATTATTTTTATACTAATCTTCTTACGTTATGCACCTACTACTAGGTAGTGGGTACCTTCTCGCAGATATAGGCTATTCATTCATAAAAAGTGAATGAAAGTCTATCAGATGAAAAGCTTTCCGGGTAAAAAGACTGCCCACAGATTTAAGCAGCTTAAAATCAGAAAATCAGCATCAGCATGCAGCTGCCCACAAGATAGTATAAAAAAAGTGTGTGTGTCAGCTCCGACGTACGACTGGAGTTTACTCCTTAAAACGTTGTAATGCATTCGCGGCGCTCGCTGCGTCTCGGCGCCGCCGCTCGGACCCGATCGGTACGCGCTCGGCTTCCCGAAGCGAAAGCTCTTTCGCATTCGACAACTCAAGCGAAAACCAACCTTACTTACTCAACGTTAGGGTAGAAATTTGCATCGTTGTGAAAAACGTAACGAGGGCATTCGACAACTCAAGCGAAAACCAACCTTATTTACTCAACGTTAGGGTAGAAATTTGCATCGTTGTGAAAAACGTAACGAGGTCATTCATAAGTAGATTTTACTCCTCGAATTTTTCTCATACCGGGCGCCTAAAATCGATTCTTAAGGAGTAAACTCCAAAAAAAAGTGTGTGTGTCAGCTCCGACGCACGACTGGAGTTTACTCCTTAAAACGTCGTAATGCATTCGCGGCGCTCGCTGTGTCTCGGCGCCGCTCGGACCCGATCGGTACGCGCTCGGCTTCCCGAAGCGAAAGCTCTTTCGCATTCGACAACTCAAGCGAAAACCAACCTTATTTACTCAACGTTAGGGTAGAAATTTGCATCGTTGTGAAAAACGTAACGAGGGCATTCGACAACTCAAGCGAAAAACAACCTTATTTACTCAACGTTAGGGTAGAAATTTGCATCGTTGTGAAAAACGTAACGAGGTCATTCATAAGTAGATTTTACTCCTCGAATTTTTCTCATACCGGGCGCCTAAAATCGATTCATAAGGAGTAAACTCCAAAAATTATTACAATGTAATAGCTTCATAATAATATTGTAAAATGATTATTTTGAAAAGAGCAACTGCTGAGTTTCTTGCCGGCTCTTCTCATCAGAATCCGCTTTCCGAACCGGTGGTAGAGTCATGACTTGTCATAAGAGCCACAGGTTGGCTTACGTGAAATAAATAATTTTGAATTTTGAAAAGCCATCCGTAATCAGCTAGTTCTGCAATGATTTATCAACGTTGGCACGTTGATGACCAATACAAAATAATTGCCCCGTTAATATACAAATCTTATCCTGAATTTCTTAACTGCTGATAAGTAGTTGCTTATATTTGAATAGCTTTGTCAGAGAAATCCTCAAAGTATTGCCCACAAAGTGAATAGATTTTTCTTTTTAGTGGCGTACCCCCGTCCAGAAGACTAATGTATCTCCAACCCCAGGGTGACATAGGAGGGACAGGAATAAAGGCGAAGCAACTACAAAGGATCCAAAACGAAATGCATCCGCTCTAATATGGGCTCCATGAAAAGATGGAAAGGAAATTATGTCAAAGAATTTTTACAAAAAATTAAAAGCCTGGCTGATTCCCGAGCATAGATTATGTACTTATATAGACCACATAATGCCTCAAAAAAAAGCGTCGACCTAAAATACGAATCACAAACGTTGCTTTGTGTAGTTACGTACGTCCTGTGCGCGATACTCGGAGAGACTCAGGTAACTCTTTTGGTTTCGTCAATTTGAGGTTAAAATTCCGAACAATCGTCTGTCAAATTCAATGAACAAAGACAAGGGTCCATACTTCAGTTTACCTGAAATCGATTCGAAGCGTCTATACATGAAAAATTGTTAAAACTGTAGAGATTCCATTACTTAAACATAATCACTGAGATTTTTTGTTTGAGGAACTCACAAAAAAATCGGCCAAGTGCGAGTCAGGTCTCGCTCTTTTAGAGTTCCGTTAAAAAAAATTAAATAAAAATATTTCCATGTACCCATGGAAAGATTTTAATTTAATTTTTTTAATTTTTATGGCCGATGTGCAATATATATCGCCGGGTACTGTACTTTGTTTTAGATAAATCATATTCGTAGACGCCTCCTAAAACATTCAGGTACAATTCTGCCATTATTCTTTTCGTTCGCAAGATTTATGAACTAGAGTAGGTTTAGAAAAACTAAACGTCAAACATTTTCGTTCGAACGAAATTTCGGAACGAAACCGAACCGTGGAGGAAATACGCGCGATCGATATTTCGTTTTTCGTTTAATAAGAGTATTCGAATTAATAAATAAATAATTCGAATCCTAACGGTTTCCCAATTATTTATTGATGGAAAATTATACAGTTCCCACGGGAATATAAAACCTTAATCTACGTGGACGAAGTCGCGGGCATCATCTAGTATATTATATTTCTGTGAAGGCAACTTTTTGGTTACATAATATTACATAATAATACGTGATAATTTAACTCGCGCTTACACAACAAAGTTAACAGTTTTAAAAGTAGCATCTCAACGAAAATTCTTTCCACTCATCCACAGATTGCTGTTAAAGTTTTGTACAAGTAGTAAAACCTTTAACTGATGTGGCTGTGAAATTGTTGGAAGAGGTTTGTAATTTAATATTCATCTTTAAAAGTTTTTACTTACATTACGCATACACGGTACCTAATGTTAAATAGTAACAATTACAAGGCCTTTATTTTATTTATGTTTAAAATCCTTTTTCGGTTGGCGTTAGATTTTACTGCCTGTAAGTGGGAATATAAATCGATATTATTTAAAAAAGTAACTTTTATATTTGGAAATCGTTAGTTAATAACGGACCCTGAGTTGAGTTGACTTAACCCCTTTGAGTTTAAGTTGAGTGAACCCCTTGGGGTTGAAATCGGTTTCCCAGGGGTTGACAAAAACGAAAACTGATTTTGGGGGTCGACGAGGTCTAAAAAATAGGACTAGTCTTGCAAAAGATTGCAAAAGGTTACAGAATAAATAAAATATCTACTTAAAGGACACATTCAACTCGGATTTCTTTGCCTCTCCGTATAAATAACTGAAAGCCAAAAAGTAACTCGATACCATCGACAAGTAAAGATAAATACGGAAGGCACAACTGTAAATTTATCGTCATTGAGGGAATTTGGGACCCAAACACTCCAGTCACGTCTTCCACTTCTCGTTTTTAGGGTTCCGTAGTAAACAAGGAACCCTTATAGTTTCGCCATGTCCGTCCGTCTGTCTGTCTGTCTGTCCGCGGTTTAGCTCAGAGACTATTGGTACTAGAAATCTGTAATTTGACAAGGGTATAAATATCAATCACGCCGACAAAGTGGTGAAATAAAATTGTGAAAAATATTTTTTTTAGGGTACCTCCCCTACATGTAAAGTGGGGATGAATTTTTTTTTCTCATCTATCCCATAGTGTGGGGTGTCGTTGAATAGGTCTTTCAAAAACGTTGTGGGTGTGGGAACACCATTTTTAAATTCAGGGATCCGTTTGTGAAATATGATATTTTAAAGTGCTAAATTTTATTAGAGTCAAGTGTCCCCCCCCCTCTGCCAGCTAAATGGTTGTATATAGGATACAAGAAAAAATTCACAGCAGAAGCATATATTTAATTTTAAAGGAAAACTATCACGGCTAAGTAGGGTTCATTAGTGAAAGAGTTATATCGGTTTTCCTAAGTTAGATATTACACGTAGTGTAAGTTGCATATTTTGTAGTATATTATAGTATTTAAACCATGGAACTCAAAATGTATGTTGAGACTTTCAACTACGGAACCCTACACTGCGCGTGGCCCAACACGCACTTGGCCGGTTTTATTCACACATTATAATGTTGACCAGTTAAGTAATAGTAAAAAGACTACTTATACAATATTATTATATGGTTCCGGGCACGCACCTCTGACTTTTCGAAGTTATATGCATTTAAGTAATTAAATATCATATACTTCAACGATGAAGGAAAACTGCACGCCTGAAAGTTCTCCATCAAAGGTATGTGCAATCTGCCAATTCGCATTGGATCAGCGTGGTGGACTATGGCCTGTAACCTTTCCACGAGATACCTACGGTCTGCGCTCAGTAGTGAACTGTTGATGAGTTGCTGATGATGATGATGATGATTACTTATAAGTCTGCATGTACACTAAACCAATAATTCATAAAGCCTGTAATAAGCCTCCGCCCTTACTCAAAGCACAATAATTACCTATTGCAGCATGACTTGTCCATTGTATGAAATCCAAAACTGAAAAATTATTTTGCTATTTATACTAATGTCTAATACGTATTATGAATGGGTATTATGAATGCAAAAATTTGTTTGTTGGTTTGTCTTTCAATCACGCAGCAACGGTTTGAGTTTTATGCATAGATATAGGCAAAGACGCAGTGCGGCATTAGGTACTTTACAAGACTACCGCCATTACCCAATAAAAGCTTTCAAGTGCGTGAACTTACATCAAAACTTTTTGGATTTAACGTACTTAGTCGTAATTTGTAAAAGGTTCACCTTTTTTCGTTTCACAACGGGGTTGATTTATTGAATTAATTACGCAGAATTCAGGGTCTGTTCCGATTATTATTGGGAGGTCCAAAGGCAATATTGATTGTTTTGTCGTTGGAGTCAAAGGAGGGAAGCGGTGTGGAGGGCACTTCAGTACTTTGCTTTGGAATGATCGTTAAGGATCTACCTACTATATATGCTCTTTACGAGTCAAAGATTGAGAAGAAACAAAAGGTATCACACGGCTTATGCGAATCACAGGTGGTTTCAAATCGCCCACAATTTGACGCTCTCGCGAATCTTTATCTGGTGTTATGGTATTATACTTTCATGGTTTTCGCAGTTTTACTACAAAAGATGAAACAATTCATGATGAATTTTGTACAATTACTAAAATAAAAGCGTTTCTATCGAAAATTCAAATTGTTGTACCGTTTAAATGCTTGTAAGTAAACTATTTCCTAAGTAATCCCAAAGTAAAGATCATCAGAGGCTCACAGCCTTTCTTAATCACCTTGAGACTGTTCTCTTACAAAATAGCGCGTAGTTATAAAACATTACAAAGAAGCTAGTGATTAAATTATCTAAATATTTCGAAGGAGCTTTCAGTATTATAATACGTATTATACTCCTTGTAGTTATACTTCTACTTTGTCTTCTTTGTAATAACACAACATTCCAATTTATATCTTATACTGCGTTTTCCGCGTTTTCCACATCCAAACAACAGACGACGATGCTTGCTTTATTACGAAACACAAACGTGAAGTGCCAAATTAATAATAAACATTTGCCAAATTAATAATGCGTGACTTCATGTGAACCTCGATTTGGGAGTTTAGAAATTTTACTTATTTATATTTTGCATGATAAAAGCCTATACCATAATAATATATGCATCGGTTGCGATTTCAAAGCGATTTCCCAATGACGCCTAATGTACCCAAAACCCTGGAACGCTCGCGTATAGTAGGAAGCAGTAAGGAAAAGTTCCAGTATCATAATTTCTCCGAGGGTTAAAATATCACAATAAATAAAGATAAGATTGACTTCTGTTTAACGACCTCCCTGGCTCAGTGGTGAGCGCTGTTGCCTTATAACTCGGGTTCGATTCCCGTCGGGGTCAATTTGGGAATTTATAATTTCTGAATTGTCTCTGGTCTGGTCTGGTTTGGCCGTGGCTAGTTACCACCCTACCGTCAAAGACGTGCCGTGTAGAAACCAATTAGGGGTATGGGTTGAATGTTCACTGCCATACCCCTTCCGAGTTAGCCCGCTACCATCTTAGACTGCATCGTCACTTACCATTAGGTGAGATCGCAGTCAAGGACTAACTTGACATCGAATAAAAAAAATATATATATAAATAAAAAGTTATACACAATTGACATTAATTTTTTTTAGAAAGGAGTTCTGAGTGCGTATCATTTTGTAAGACTTTGTTCCGTTCATAAAGTTTGTTTTTAATAAACTAACGAAGTAATTGTGATGTTTGGAGGATAAAAAGAGGCTCGGACCCTACCGACTGCGCCACTAGTGATAATATCGAAAATAATCTAGAGACTTGATGTTTTTCGATTAATTTTCGTTACTGTTTGTTGTATGTCGTTTTACTATCTCAAGACTGATTTATTTCATCATACATAGTATGACATCAAGTGATTTTCATTATTATATTACTTTCAATACATTACAATAATGAACAGCATAATAAATGAATATTAATAGAGTTAACGACACCGAGTGGATGACGTGTTCTTGCAACACTTCTGTTAAATTCAGTTATTTGAATACTACTAGTAGGTAGGTAGGGCAGTAGGTACCGTTTTATTTTTGTAGAGCTTCATATCAATATGAAATATTCTGTTGTAACTCCTTAAAAATAACAAAATCCCCAGATAAGTAACAGTATTTTTCATAGACATGGGATCTTGAAAGGATTTCCACGCTGCCCGGCTTCCTATCAGACACTTTCCTACGACTTGACTGTCTTGCTTTAATTGATAAATCAGAATATTTATGTATTCTATCCACTTGCTCGATTGCTGTAACGCAACGACCAGGTACATTTATGGGCAATCTTTATGGCCACCTAAAACATAGCGTTTCGATGCATAGTATTAAAGTATTTCGAAAGAACGTTATAAATGAATAAATTAAATCGTAGCTCGATTGTCATTCCCTTTGTCTTCGCGCTACTTTAAAAATGAATAGGATGATTTGTTTGAGCTTGTAAGAAGGTACGACTCACGAATGCATTAATAATTTGGAGTCTCGTTAATATTCTGCGAACGTTTGGACTGGGAATTTAAGTTCTACATGGTACCTACCTGCCGGAGGTATCGGTCAAATCAAATGCTTCCTCTGGGAAATGAACGTGCAGCTTCCAGAACACTATCGTTTTATAGGTAATAATGTTATGTAGCTATACCAACATTTAATCGAACTCTCAGGCGTGAAGGTTCCTTCACTGTTAAAGCAAGTTTTAATTTAGTATTTAATTCCTTAAAACGCAAATTCCAAAAAAATAGAGTTTCCATAATGATAGAGGCATTTGAACCCCAGTCTCTTCGGAAAGGAGACCCAAGTTTTAACCACTGGATTATCACTGTCGTATTATATAAATAAAAAGCCGGCCAAGTGCGAGTCGGACTCGCGCACCGAGGGTTCCGTACTCCAAAAGTAAAAGTAAAACGATAATATTATATTAATTTGCTTATTTATCGTTAACTTTGTTTGTAGAGGTTTATTGTTAATATAAAAAAAACTATGCTAGTTAGAGCGTTGGTTTTATTTTTCCTGTAAAATATACATAAACCTCTATTGACCATAATTATTTCAGATTTTCCGATTGGTAAACTTCGGAGATAAGGGGGGGGGGGGGGGAACGGTATTTTTTTCGACATTTTGGCCGATTACTCAAAAACTATTATATATAGAAATAAATAGAAAACTGTTTTAGAATGCACAAGTAAAGGCCTTTCATATGATACCCCACTCGGTATAGTTATTTTACTTTGAAATTTCAAACCCCCGATTTTCCCCCTTTTTTAATAAAACTAAAAATAATTTTCGATTTTTCTTTATTCCAATGATGTTGGGCCACTATTATACACAACTATGCCAAATTTCATGTTGATAGCTTTAATAGTTACTGCAATAATCGACTGTGACAGACGGACGGACGGACGGACGGACGGAGAAAGTATCACCATAAGGGTTCCATTTTTACCATTTTGGTACGGAACCCTAAAAATTACTATGATTTTAATTCACGCAAAGGTTTGTGCGTTATATTAGCATTATTATATCATGCTTTATCTGCGTGAGTACAGGTTCAAAAGAATGTTCACCTTTTCACCTCTTTGGGAATAGAATTTAAAAATAAATAATAGTTTAAAAAAACTAAAAACACGCTTTTTATAGAAAACCAAACTAAAAAATAGAAAATAAATTTTAATAAATTTAAATTAAGAATAGGGTCCAAAAATTTCAATAAATATAAATTAATAATAGTGTAAATAAAAAAAATGTATTTTATTTTAAAAAAAGCGTGGGGTGCTTTTTAAGATATTATCAAAATGATAATCACTCTACTCATATCTGTCAATAAAATATTTATAACTATTGACACCATGCACC
This sequence comes from Oeneis ivallda, assembly GCA_029955525.1. Taxonomy (NCBI): domain Eukaryota; kingdom Metazoa; phylum Arthropoda; class Insecta; order Lepidoptera; family Nymphalidae; genus Oeneis; species Oeneis ivallda. Next base: position 11,677,202 of record JARPMR010000019.1, on the reverse strand, counting down.
CCACGCTTTTTTTTAAATAAAATACATTTTTTTTATTTACACTATTATTAATTTATATTTATTGAAATTTTTGGACCCTATTCTTAATTTAAATTTATTAAAATTTATTTTCTATTTTTTAGTTTGGTTTTCTATAAAAAGCGTGTTTTTAGTTTTTTTAAACTATTATTTATTTTTTTGTTTTTTTATCAAATTAGTGTATTGTCATCGGTCCTCGATAAATCTACAAAGTTTGAACGAAATCTGGCCGTTTAAAGTGGGTCAAAATCGCGCCCAAAGAAGTCGGTTACAAGTTACATTGTTACAAACATACAAGTGAAGCTAATAAAAAGCGTATAAAAATCTCACAAATGTACTCAAAAAATATTCCCTCCCAAGAATAAGTGTATATCCGGCGCATTGATCTATCATCGAGCATTCTTATTACGTCAAAAATTAAACATAGATAATAATAGAAGCAATGAAACGGTCACGCGACTACAATCAGTCTTCGTTAAAGGCGTCTCTTTCACAGGAACCTCCGAGAAACATTCATCAAGACAAAGCTGTCTGCTCCAATGCCTGTACCGTGACAAATGGCATAAGCTCTCTTCACTACTTGCGAAACCTTGCCTTGAAGTTTTTGCGAGTATGGCATTACATTACTCAAACGGATTATACGTACAATAGACCGGAGAACAAGTAGGTACACTCGTAGAATTAGGTTCGCGCTTATATTGTAAGTGCTTTCAGGATAAACGGTGTGTTTGCTTGAATGCCCACAAGATTGAAGGCAATTTATATTTTTATGTGGATTCAGACTTAAATATACTAATTGTTGTTGTTGTTGTTGATGTTGTTGTGGAAGAGCCTATGATCGCTTTATCAAAAAACTGTACTTTTATAGACATTAAAACCTTAAAAAATTAAAATCTTTATAATTGAAAGATAAAATTAAAAATTATTTACAAACTTTACTACTCGTATTTAAGGTGAAATAAAAAAGGGAACATAACACGTGGCACGTAATAAATTTAGAAATTAAGGCCCAGTTTAGTAATTAATTACCATACACATCACAGACGCTGATTCCCCAAAATTACTTTCCCTAAACAAAATTTATTACATTTCGATCCTTTGATAGCTTTTTAACTAAGTAATTAGAAACCAACTTTTTACCACATTTTTAACGATATTATTAAATACCTGGCTTTTGTTGCCGATTTTTCTCAGATGTTTTCGTAAATAATAATTTATCACCACTCCCTCCTTCCCTAACTTTGTATAAATAATTTCAATGTGTTTTGTATGTAAAGTTGAATAAAAGATGAGAATAATTAATATAATTATAGGCATGCTATAAAATTAGTAAGGTTAACATTAGTTTTCATAAAATGCTTAATGAGATCCTAACTTAAGAGAGAATTGAAAGGGTTGAGGACTGTAAGAGGAGAATATTAATTATTTGAGTTATGCTTTTTATAATACTCCCCTCTACGAACTATTATAACATAACCTACAAAAAAAGGTCATCAGCTACGAAGTTTTTAAAATGGCTCCGAATTGATTGATTGGTAGGTACTAGAAGCGCGTACGCACTAAAATATAATGGCGGTAGACAGGTGAACTTAAATTAATATTATCAATATCACTGCTCCGGAGATAGTTTATTTCAATGACAAGAAACTGAAAATTTTATGTTTTCATTTTCTTGTCATATTAAGGTACTTTGGGTTTTAAGCGTTTAATGGAGCGTGGACGGGTATTCCCCTCGACAGGTTCCGATGGCCACTGTCAGGTCCATTTTATCAAATTACTGTACCCTAATGTTGGGATAATACTGCTTCATCGATTTTGGATCTAATCTCTGTTATAATATCTAATCGTCTAAACATGTCATTACAAAATCATATCGTCTGTACTAGTCTTAAGATGGTCTATGTCATGTCTATGTAGTAATTTGTCTATTGTCTTCGTCTAATGGTCGTCCAATAAAGTGATTATAAAACATGGTGTCAGAAGTTTAAGTGAAATTAATAATTATAATCAGTCTTCATAAAGTCATATAAATTCTAAAATATTAAAATATAATAGTCACGTCAGCAAATAAATACAATATTTACATTATTTATCGTCATGTCGTATCAAGAAAAAAAGGTCAAGCCGGAAACAGAAACGTGCTCATTCAATAGAATTCCCGTGCTGAAAATATCAAAAGCTGATAGTCTTGGCAATGCTGCAGCCTGGAAGAAGTGGTGGCAGAGTTTTCAAGTTTTTCTTTTGGCCACAGACCTCGAGAACGCGTCTGAAAAACGCAAAGTCGCGATATTTTTGAACACGGTGGGAGAAAATGGCGTCGAAATTTTCAACTCGTTTTCTATTGAACTTGAAAAAATAACATTGAACGAGTTAAAGATAAAATTTGACAATTATTTTGAGCCTCAAAAAAGTTTAACAATGTTACGTCATTCATTTTTCACTAGAGGTATGAAACCCGATGAAACAATGGACAACTTCATTACCGACTTGCAAAATTTATCAAATAAATGCGAGTTTGGATCGCTTAAAGACTCACTGATAAGGGACATATTCATCGCAAATATGAGTTCAAAGTTTACAAATGTCAAGCAAAGATTGCTTCAAGAAAATAACCCTTCTTTGGAAAGGACAATTTCTCTCGCAAAGACAGTCATCATGGCGCAAGAAAACGCACAAAAAATGGACAATACACAGAGTCAAGATAATATAATGTATGTACAAAGGTCAAGGTCCAGAGGTCCAGTCAGTAAAAGTATGTCACAACGTCAAAGTTCAAGTCAACGCAGTCAGAGTCCATTCAGTCAACGGAATGTCAACAATAAAATCTGTGGTCGGTGTGGTCAGCGTCATCGTTTCAAATGTCCAGCACAGGGAGTTAAGTGTAACTTATGTCATCGCTATAATCATTTTTCCAAATTTTGCCTTCTTAATAAAAACAATGTCAGAAATTTAGAGTCAACAGTCAATTCGGAGGAGCAGACATCCGATACACAAAATCAATTCATAGGAATGGTGAAACTTAACAATAATTCTTCAAATAGTGAAACGTCTTGGCATCTTAGTATGTACATAAACAGTGTCGAAGTGAAATGCATCTTAGATTCGGGTGCTGATATTAATATTATGTCATATGTTACATTTAATAAATTAAACTTGTCTCAGTCATTAATTAAAAAATGTCAAGCCCAGGTTAAAAGTTTTGATGGCTCAACAATCAAAATATTAGGTCAATGTGATTTAATTTGTCATTTCAATAACTGTCAAAAGTATATAACATTTTATATTGCAGATATTCAATGTGCTACAGTCCTAGGTCTACCTACATGTATTAGCATAGGTGTCTTAAAAAGAGTGTTTGCAATGAGCAATAAAAACATGTCTCAATGTGAGATTTTAAAAGAATTTAATGATGTTTTCCAGGGTCTCGGATGTCTACCACCTGTCTGTCACTTGAAGCTTCAGCAAAATGCAGTACCATGTGTTGATCCACCTAGAAAAGTTCCATTTGGATTGTATAATAAATTAAAAGAAGAATTGGATCGCATGTCAGAGATGAACGTCATAGAAAAAGTCACATATCCTACCGAGTGGGTAAATTCAGTTGTTGTCACTGTCAAAAAGTCAGGTCAGTTAAGAATTTGTCTTGATCCTAGGAATCTTAATAAATATATAATCAGAGAGCATTATCCTCTAAAAAGTATAGATGAGATTAGGTCAATATTAAAAGGTGCGTCTTACTTTTCACATCTGGATGCTTTTTCTGGTTTTTGGATGTTGAAATTAGATAGTGCTAGTTCAGATCTGTGCACATTTCAAACTCCTTTTGGTCGCTATCGTTATTTAAGATTGCCTTACGGTATTAATGCTGCGTCAGAGATTTTTCATAGAGTAATGACCGATATTTTTGCTGATATTGAAGGAGTGCTAGTTTTTGTCGATGATATTTTAGTATACGGAGAGACAGAAGAAATTCACAATGAAAGGTTGTATAAAGTCATGCAGAGAGCAAGAGAAGTCAATTTAAAATTAAACAAAGAAAAATGCAAATTTTCAGTCAAAGAAGTATGTTTTTTAGGTTATGTCTTTAGTAAAGAAGGTGCTAAGGTCGATCAGGAAAAAGTCAAGGCAATTGTCAATATGCCATCGCCAACAAATGTCAAAGAACTGCAAAGAGTCTTAGGTATGATAAACTATTTAGGTCCTTTTATTCAAAATATGTCAGAAAAAACTAAAATTTTGAGAAATCTTCTAAAAAAAGACTCAGTATGGGTCTGGGATGAAAATTGTGAAAAAAGTTTTCAATCTTTAAAAAATTATATTACAAACACACCTAAAGCTAATTTCCCGTCTCCAGCTCAGTTGTTAATGTCAAGAAATTTGAGAATGCATATACCAGTTACTAATAAAAAGTTGAAACCTAAAGTAGTTACTTTTAGTGAATACAAGAAAAGTTTTGAAAAAGACAAGGCACAAAGTAAATATTATTATAATAGGAATAAAAAACCTTTACCACTTTTACATCCTGGTGATTTTGTTAGTTTTAAAAAAATGCCTAATTCAGACTGGCTTCCAGCTGTTGTCAAAGAAAGATTAAAATGTCAAAGGTCATACATAATTGAGGATAGTAAGGGAAATAGATATAGAAGGAATAGAATTCATTTAAGGTTTTTGTCAAACGAAAGTTGTAATAAGTTTGATGAGGTGCAATCCAATGGTTCTCCAAAAGCCCAAAGTCCAGTCCAAAGGGAAAATGAAACAAGAGCTGACAGACAGATGGAGGCAAACAGAGATTCATTGATGGATTCATTTAGTAACGAACAAGAATATTACAAGTATGTAACAAGGTCTGGAAGAGAAGTTAAATTGCCTAAACGAATTGATTAAGTGTAAAATTTAATGTCTATTGTTAAGTAAGTCATTGTCCAACTCACATCTTATTTTCTATTAATTTTCAGTTTCTTATGTATGTCAACTAAAAATTTAATTTGTAATTTCCATTTTATATGTAAATTTCTTTGTCAAAAAAGGGAGATGTTATAATATCTAATCGTCTAAACATGTCATTACAAAATCATATCGTCTGTACTAGTCTTAAGATGGTCTATGTCATGTCTATGTAGTAATTTGTCTATTGTCTTCGTCTAATGGTCGTCCAATAAAGTGATTATAAAACAATCTCTTCGTACTATGCCAACCTACGTACTAAGCATAGATCTGTTCCTGGGTAGGTTTTTGAGATTTATGCAGGTTTAAACTTTAAGTGTGTTTAGGCGATTATTTTCTCAATATTATAATTTAATTCTTGTGGTAATTTAGAAAAGACATAACGCACAATTACGCAAATGTGGCCGCTTCACAGATGCCACTCCGCGTTCTGAGCTATTTTTCCGCTCCATTGGAGCGAATTCAGTCTTTGAGCTACACATAATATTATAGTAATATATGTATATTAAATTCTAAGTACAATTATTCTATTTGTATTTACTCAACCATAACTGATTCGACAGACATTTAATGCCAAAAATATGCGCGTCAAATTCGATCCTTCTCACTTTTGGCAGTCGGTGATAAAGATTATTGACAATTTTTCTACTAATTCCTGCTTAATTTGAATACCCATTCGAATAACACATACTAGTTCAACCTGGGTCAATGCAAGAGTGATAAAGTAAGGAATGGAGAGGCATAGGACTGGCTGGACGAGCTATTCCGTTACACATTTATGTTACACCGTCTTTACGTGCATAGAATATTTAACACCTTTCGGGCAACCAACTAAAAGCTTACAAAGTGGAATTTAGGCTTCCATTTGGAGATTTCTCTTAGAGTAACAGTATAACAAATACAGTTAGTACAAAAAAGAATTTAGTCCATTGTTTCTTGTCGGACTTTCTGCGTATTATAGAATAGAATAGAAGAATAGAATAGAAATATTTTTTATTCAAATAACTTTTACAAGTACTGATGAATAGACAGATGAATCTACCACTGCTTCGGAATACCCTGCCTGACGAGAAGAACCAGCAAAATTCGGCGGATGCTCTTTTTCAATATAGTTCACAATAGGTACAATGTTATGTATGCAGTGTTTCCACAATGAGGGGAAGTTCCAAAAAATGCATACTTACAATTCCGTGGCACCCGTTTACTGCCTCGACAAAGCTTGTAAAGATCTGTAAATCCTCAAAAAACCAGCAAGTACATCAAAATCATTATCAAGTAATTTTATTTTACATTATTCTTGTACCTATACGTATAAGAATTTTGTAAGAATTCACATTTTGCTCATACTATACTCGTAATTAAGGATTCCGTTTTTGCAACGTCAATACAAAATCCTATAAAACGCGAGAAAGAACTTATTTACTTCGAAGTCTGGAAACTCGTTATAGTCTTAAACGAGTTGATAAACTTTCACAGTACATTTAAGAACAGAATTACAGCTCGATAGGTATAAGTGCCTCTCACATTTTGAGGATGAGGCTGGAGGATTTTATACAAAAGGTTTTCTTTATTTGTTTTCAAATATATTTCACATTATTTATTACAACTTTATTTTCTAAAAGATTTATGCAAATGTTTAGTACGAAGTGTAGAAACCAACGATAATGTAATTATTTATTACTGTGTAGTTTATTAAAAGTTATCCGAAGTGGTGACTCCTATACAAAAGATTTTTCAACTTTCAGCTGTTGTTTTAAGGTCTCCCTATTTAAGTATTTTTATTTTTAAACCACCCTTGTATATGAGCGAAAAAAACATAAAAAAAAATATTCAAATAATTAGCAGACTAACGAACATATATTTTTACATATTTTTTTATTGAAATTAAATAGATGTTACAATTTAAGGTGTTACAACTAGTGGTGTGCTAACAACTAATGTGAACAGCAATTGTTTTTTATATAATTAATACAAAAATCTATTTTATTTTCGATTAACTATCATTATGTATTATGTATACTTAAAGCTATAAGTAAGTAATCACATGCCCTTCGTATTCGGGAGATCCGTGCCCAGTTATAGTGAGTTGATGGTTTTAAATGATTATGAAAAGTATATAATTTAGGAATTGTGTTTCTGGAAGTCCATAAAATCTATTTAATACATAGTAACATAAGTATTCATAGATAGTAACTATCTCAGATGTTTTTCTTATCGTGTAAACTTAAGTTGTTGTTATAAAATTTGAAAATTAAATAAAACAAAAAGAACGGGTTTTAGTACATCTAATTCAAAAAATTGTAGCTAGAATCATAAGATATTCTCAATTACGTACTTTTTAATCTATTTAATTATAGAGTACCGACTGAAATTCCATAAGGAATTACAATTTCTCTCCCAGCTTTAAATGAATTTAAAACATTTTCTTAACTTGTTTAAGAAGTAGTAGAGTATTAATTTTCATTCATTTTTAATTTCGCTCAGCCGCCAGTTCCCTTCTTCATTCTAGATTTTAATTAAATATCCTTGGGCCTTTTCTAAATTGGAAATTATGTTCACGTTCAACATCTATTTTATTGTTAAAGGTCTGGTATACCATATAATAATCTTTTTAATAGTGCTCTATTATCATCATTGCGAGGAACCCATTAACGTCTCACTAATCACTCACACTCTTCTGAGCGCAGGTCTCCTCTCAGAGAAGGGTAATAGGCCATAGTCCACCACACTGGCCCAATGCGAATTAGTAGACTTCACACACCTTTGAGAACATAATGGAGAACTCTCAGGTGTGCAGGTTTCCTCACGATGTTTTCCTTCACCGGTGAAGCACGTGATTTTTAATTGCTTGGATAGGAGGCCGCAGTCTTTTATTATATTCAATTATATTATGTTCCTATTCATCGTCGGCTATTTTTTTATTTGTAAAATTCTACTTTGCCGGCGTTCCTATACAATTCATTCGTTTACCTGCGTTGAGACAGAGAAAGTTTACCTACTTATCTGGGAGACAGTTAACGTATACTTTTTAATCCGTTTGATTTCGGAGAAGAGTTCCCAAGGGAACGAAGTCGCGAGCTTCGGGTAGTTGTACATAATATAGGTAGACTGTTTAAAGAAAATACCGTCCCTTTTAATAAAAGTCAGTAGTCCTTTTTTCTTGTAACGCTTTCCATAAGGTTAAGTGTACAAGAAAAAAAATTAAAAACTGGATCCATATTACACATTACAATTTTACATATTGATTTTGTTCAAAATGTAGCCAGATGCCCCTACCATTATAACTACTCGATTGGCACCTCATTCATTAAATTGGCTCCGTAGCTTAGGCGTTACGGTGAAAACATACGCAGTACCTACTCTGTGGGTGGAATTGATGGAACATACTTAAATAGACACATACCTACATACACAATACAAAAATTGTATAAAAAGATGATTTAAGGCACTGTTAAGAGTAAAATAGAATGATGCTTTTTATTGGAGTCTCGTAAGTCAGCTGACACGTCCGATCCGACCGATATCAGCGACGCGCCAGCTGCAGATCCGTCGTAAACAATAGATCGATGACAACTGAAATGAATTTATGTCAACACGGTGGCCTCAGCATATTCCAATAGCATTCCACTCCAGCGTTCCCATCTAGAGCTGGATTGGTGCTGCAATGTGTACACAAACTGCCATGCGATTGTGTAAGAAAGTCGCCACTATTTTACAGCTTAGGTACAACGTAATTTTCCCGGTTGCTGCAACAATGTTTTATATCAAAAATCCCGATTTTATCAAAAAATACGTGTATAGGTTTCTAAAAATAGGTATTCAAAATCTTAGTTCTTGATTTTATAGTAAAGTCTTTTGTGTGTTCTACTTCTTGAGTGTAATGTGTGTGGTTTACTTCTCAACTAATATTGTTTTCATAGAATATATTTCAGTTTTTTTTACATTATTAGTTTGAATCACTATCATTTCTTCGCTTCTTTTTTCGAGATAAAACATTGTTGCAGTAAATGAGTGGTATTGTTTGTTATGTAATGAATTGATGAATGGATCCATACGTTTCAAGCCGTAAAATGATTATAATTTTCTTATACGATTGCACAGCTAATTTAAGGAGCGGTAACTATTATGATTTTTTGCAAAATTTTTTTAGAGTAGTGGATCAAAAAATTTTTTACAAATATACATTTTTCCAGTCCGCTTCCAGATTTTTCAGTTACTAAGTTACAAAACAAATTAAAGACCCAAAAAGGCCTTGTTGTTTTGTCATTTAACCACACAGCAACAGAGCAATAGATTGACTTGATTTTTTGCATTGCATTGACTTGCTTTAACGGTGAAGGAAAACATCGTGAGGAAACCAGAACATCTGAGAGTTCTTCATAATGTTCTCGAAGGTCTGTGAAGTCCGCCAATTCGCATTGGGCCAGCGTGGTGGACTATGGCCTATAACCCTTCTCTGAGAGGAGAACTGCGCTCAGTAGTGAGCCGTTGATGGGTTGCTAATGATGATGATGATGAATGATGATGATTTTTTGCATACTTATTTAAAGACCTTAGAGTGTGTACATAGGACACTTTTTAGAATTCTTAAAACCTTCCACTACAACAAACCTTACAATACAATATTTTATGAAATTTACAATAATTTTCTAGTTAAGGAGTCCAGTACTAGAAATACTGTTCAGTGAGCATTCTAGTACTGTAAAGGCGTAATGACTGAAATAATGTGAAATAATGCGACGTCTTTCCATTTCACTCCAGCGCTAAAAGTCTCCAGAATCGTCGACCCACTTATTTAGGTTGAATTCTTGTTACTTAATGTAATTAAAATGGTATCTGTTTTCTTTAATACCGAAATACCTGTTTTCTTTAATACTGAAACTGAGTTCGCTTACTCTTAGGAACTTGCTCATTCAGAAATAATTCTAAAACATATTTATTTTATTTTGTGGTATACCTACAATGGAACTTAAATTAATTTCTAACGCTGCGTTAATAATTCTGTTCAGAAGGTGCATTTGTCTTAAGTTATTCCATTGATCATATTCGTAATCGATGACATTAAGTAGAGTCAAAGTAAAATAAACCATACAGCATTGAATTAGAGCTCAATTTCGTGTATGCATTCGTATACGTTTAGATATGTACGATACGCTACATAACGCTCAATGTTATGATCGGTTGTACTGAATTTGTGACTTTAAATCAATACAATCAAGGATTATTTTACTTGACGCTAATGTCATCGAATACGAATACGATCAATGGAATAACTTTTAGACAATTGGTATTGACTTGACCCTGACAATAACGCTCACTGATGTACTGTAAGACATCTCATGCTCTTTTAAAATTTTAACACCTATTCTCTACTTCAAGAACATCCTTTCGTTTGCCTTTGCTGGACACGTCGATGTCGTCTTTGTCTCAACCGATAGGGTTCCACTGCTGAACATTGGTGAGTGTCTTTTAAGGATAGCTAATTTGCCACAGAACAAGATATTCTGTCGCTTGTAACCAGCTGCTTCCATCTTGAGAGTCCTTCCACCTAGTGGGCTCTCTCAACGATGCTTTTTGCAACGATGTTAATTTCGCGACTCGATGAGCTTTGAGCAGAGTTGCATGACTACCTTAAGTTCAATTAAAATCACCTACCTACTCATTATATTATTGGGTGTAGTATATAGTAAGTTATTCAGTTATGATCTTTTAATAAGTCCTTAATATATCTGTGTGGATATTACAGCTGTTCATTCTGTGAAAGCTGCCAATAACGATTCTCATAACAGTAAAATCGCTACGTTATTGTCGTAAACGGTCGTCCTATAAGTACTTACTCATTCACATAATGCGAATAATGTTTTAATGATCATAAATAATATTATTATGATTCATAAAATCGAAGACTTAGCAACCGACTATGGAGATTATAACGAACATAATTGCTTTTTCCATCAACGTTGAATTAACCTGAGTTTAGTTAGCGTTGAGTAAAGATTTACGGTAAGTAATACTTACATACGTTTTTATTTTAACCAGCGTCAAACATGGGCTTTTGACAGATACACAAAACAAAAACATTTTATGTATGAGCGGAAGGGCTGGTCACCGCCTGAGGTATGTGGGCGGTGAGACGGGGGAGGGCGCGATTGACAAGACGTTGACTAGACGCACATGAGATATTTTAAGGCAGATAAATCTCAGGATAACATGTCGGAAAATATCTTAATAAATGTAATGGGTAATTATAACAAAAAAAAAAATATTTCCTGGTTGAACAAGAATAAACGCATATCTAAAATGAGTAAATTTTATTATTTACGATACAAAACAGTTGCAAATTACCATTTCTCACTAAGCAAATAAAAAAAATTTTTCACTGCCACCGTTACAGTACAAAATTCAATTCAATGTACAAAATTTCCATATCCTATTATATATATATATATATATATATATATATATATATATATATATATATATATATATATATCCTATTCCATATCATATCATATTTGTGTCACCAAAAAAACTGTGCACAGTGTAAATAACATTTTTCACATTACGTGGAATTGGCGGACCCATCTCAGGATATTTTATCTCGTGTGTGTTTGGGACAAAGGGGCGCAAACAACTAGACGTGTGACCGTCGCCGTGGTCGACGGCAGACTGAGTTAGCTACAAGATTGTTTACCTCCCCCGTCTCACCGCCCACATACCTCAGGCGGTGTCTAGCTCTAAAGAGTTAAAAACTGTGAAGCCAGGTTGTTCAGTCGTACCTTTCTACGAACGCGACCACTTTCCGGCGGGTGATTGCCACTCCAGCCTTTGGATCCCATGAATCGTCAGTTTTTCGAACTTTGTACTCCGTCATCCTCACATAAGATATAAGAGTTATCCATAGCTAGATACAGTTAACTGGAAATACTCGGGGTCGTATTATTCAATTTCGTTCCACAATTTCGTTCATCATACGAGTATCTGAGTAAGCAACTTTGTTGTCTTTATGGCAAACTAGCTGATGCCCGCGACTTCGTCTGCGTGAACTTAGCCTTTAAAATGCCTCGGGAACTCTGACTTTGCGGGATAAAAAGTAGCCTGTCACTCTTCAGGTCCTCAACTATAGGTACCCATGCAAAAAATCACGTCGATCCGTAGCTCTGTTGGGGCGTGATTGAAGGACAAACCAACGCACTTTCGCAGTTATAATATTTCACCATATAAAGTGTAAGTGCATATAGTCAACGTGGTTTTTAGGGTTCCGTACCCAAAGGGTGCCAACGCGACCCTATTACTAAGCCTCCGCTGTCCGTCCGTCCGTCTGTCAGCGGCCTGTATCTCGTAAACCGTAATAGATAGACAGTTAAAATTTTCACATAAGTATTTTGTATTTCTATTGCCGCTATAACAACACTTAAAAATTAAATTATATCAAAAAAATTAAATTAAAATATTTCCATGGGTACATGGAAATATTTTAATTTAATTTTTTTTTAACGGAACCCTAAAAGAGCGAGGACCAACTCGCACTTGGCCGATTTTTTTTACACAGGTAAAGTTGAGGACCTGGAAAATAACACAGGCTACTTTTTGTCCCGGGAGCATACATTTAAACGCCCGCGCCACTACAAAGTATATCATTTATTGTAGATTTTTTTAAAAACGCTCGACTTATTTCTTAAAATTTAAATGGGACCATCTGGGAAGTTTACCCTTTGAAACAAAAAAGAATTTTCCAAATCGGTTCAGGCGTCTTCGAGTAATCGGTGAACATACATAAAAAAAGTTTCCGTTGAATTGAGATCCTTCTCCTTTTTTGAAGCCGGTTAAAGTGATAATAAGAATTAGTTCAAATTTAACGAAGTTATGGAGTATAACAGTCAAAATAGTTCAACCCCTATCTCAGAGAACATACATCCATCCATCCGTATACGACATCTACACAAACATACATCCGTAGACATCCATCCTCACAAACTTTCACATTAATAATATTAGTGGGATAATATGAGTAATAATAAGTAGGATAGGATATAGTTAAAGTATTTATTGTTAGTAGGAGGAGGATACAAACATACATAAATACATGCATACACACATACATATATACAAACATGCATGCATGCATGCATGCAAGCATACATAAATACATACATACATACATAAGGACATACATACATTCATGCATGCATACATACATACATACATACATACATACATACATACATACATCCCGCGGGAACTGTTTGTTTACCTGGAATTAAAAGTAGCCTTTGTCACTTTTCAAGTCCTCAACTATGCCTATCCAATAAACCACGTCAATCTGTAACTCCGTTGGCGCCTAATTTAAGGACAAATATGTGAAAAGTAGAACACTTACATCCCGCGGGAACTGTTTGCTTTCCCAGGGTAAAAAATAGCCTTTGTCACTTTTCAAGTCATCAACTATGCCTATCCAAAAAACCACGTCAATCTGTAACTCCGTTGGCGCATAATTGAAAGATAAATGTGTGAAAAGTAGTATACTAATATCCCGCAGGAACCGTTTGTTTTCCCGGGATAAAAAGTAGCCTTTGTCATTTTTCAGGCTCTTAACTTTACCTGTGCAAAAAAATCACGTTAATCTAAAACTCCATTGCGCGTATTTTGAAGGACAAATGCGTAAAAAATAGCGATGCTATCCCGCAGGAACTGTTTGCTTTTCCGGGATAAAAAGTAGCCTATGTGCTATTCCAGACTATAATCTATGTCTGTGCCAAATTTCAGCAAAATCGGTTCATTCGTTGTCGCGTTAAAGAGTAACAAACATCCATCCATCCATCCAAACATCCTCACAAACTTTCGCATTTATAATATTAATAGGATTACAACACTGACACAATTCTCGTTGTATGTGGTTTCCGTACCCGGATGAACATTGTTCCCAGTTGTTCTTACTTCGTTATTGCGAATTTGTACGTAGTAAAAAAGGAAACAGGATTGCTTTGTTTTAAATAATTATGATTATCATACTTAACCAATCCAAGAGTTGGTGTTTCATCCACCAGAGATCCATTTAGGTAATTTTTAGTATAAATGAAAACATTAGAAAAGAAAAGCGTTTACGTTGTACAAGTGAATAGGTACATAGGTTGTAGACACAATCAGTCTTCGTTAAGGATGCTGCGTGTTACACGGTCCAGAGACAATCATTCATTATTGCAAGCCTGCTTCCATCTTGACAAATATAGTATACGCTTCAGAATACTCTATCTTTATTACGTCCTAGCAGTTTTTACCCGCGGCCTCGCTCCCGCCATCAATTGAAAGCAATATTATGTCGTGTCGAGATGGTTGAGCGAAGCAACGGCTGGGTCATGCGTCATGCTCGTGAGCGGGTTCCACCGGCGAGAATGGGGCTACTTTCTGTGTGCCCGTCTTAACATGTATTGAATTGTAAGTAGGTATATGCATTTTTGGAACTTCACCTCACTGTGGAAACACTGCATATCTCATAGTATCTTTTGTAAACTATTTTGAAAAGAGCAACCGCCGAGTTTCTTGCTGGTTCTTCTCGGTAGGAAGGGCATTCTGAACCAGTGGTAGATTCATTTGACGATTCGAAAGCACTTGTAAAAATTTATTTGAATAAAAAATATTTCTATTCTATTCCAATAATGTAAGTTACCAATTTTTATTTTTTCGATTTTTCATCTGTTCTTTTGGGTTTTCCCTACTTTTTAAAAAACTACCGTATTAGAGCGGACAAAAAAAAATCAAATCGGTCAAGCAGTTTTCAGTTTTAGCTCAGCAAAAACTGATTATTATATTTGTTCAGGTTCTGCTCAAGAATCTTTTTACATTTTTTATAATTTGATGACAAGATAATCCTTGACTGCGATCTCACCTGATGGTAAGTGAAAATGCTGTCGAAGATGGTAACGGGCCAACTTGGAAGGGGTATGGCAGTGTACATTCAACTCATACCCCTAATTGGTTTCTACACGCCATCGTTCCGGAACATCACACATTCTACTACTACAATCTATGTACATATTCATTTTAATAAATATCTTTAACAAATAGAGTTCAATACGTTTGTACCATCAATTAGGTACGTAGAAAATTTCATGAGGTAAACACGTAAAGTAGATAAAATGGGTTGTTTTCAATGAGTCAACCGTATAAATTAGCTTCGTACCCGAACAATAGGAATCCATGATTATTCGGGCTCCGCGATTAAAAGTTTGGTGGGCTGAGGGACTGCGGTCGGGGCTGATCGGTTGATTGTAAATACCTATCCCGTCCTAAAACAAACCTGTTTTTGCAGAGCACAATATTTGATTCAATTCAATCCACTTTATTTGCATATGACATTACACGTGTACTGTACACATCTCATACTTGTTAATAAATGACTTGTAATCTTCTTCTTTATCAACCGATAGACGTCCATAGCTACATAGCTCTTATGGATTTCTACAGGCCTCGGACGTTTTTGTCGATTAGCAGACTTTACACACCTTTGAGTACATTACGGACGGCTCTCAGACATGCAGGTGTCTTCACGATTTATTATGCCGTTTTATTATACCCACGCACCATCATGCCCGCCGCTCCTGTCACCACTCTTCTCACCACTCCTCTCACCACTCCTCTCGCCCCTCCTCTCACCACTCTTCTCACCCCTCCTCTCACCACTCCTATCACCCCTCCTCTCACCCCTCCTTTCACTACTCCTCTTGCCCCTCCTCACCACTCCTCTCGCTGCTCCTCTCGCCCCTCCTCTCACCGCTCCTCTCACTACTCCTCTCATTACTCCTCTCATTACTCCTCTCACCAATCCTCTCACCACACCTCTCTCTACTCCTCTCACTACTCCTTTCACCGCTCCTCTCACCACTTATCTCGCACCTCCTCACACCACTCCTCTTGCCACTCCTCTCACCACTCCTCTCGACCCTCCTCTCACCACTCCTCTCACCACTCCTCTTTTTGCGCCACTCAATGCAAAATCTAATTGTATTTATTTGAAGAAAGTTTCAACTTTAATACGTAATCGATTGATAAATCATTTTAGAGGGAACCAAGACATGAATTCACAGTACCTATAACTTTAACAAACGAGCCTTTGGCGTTTTAAGTGCCTCTACGGGAGGAATTTAATTTTCTGAAACGGAAGCTTCATGGAATCATTACAATATTCCCGCGGATTGGAGTTTCAACTGCATAAAATTTTTCATTTCAAATACCTACTTTCAAAACGTTCTTAATGGACTTTGATTGAGCTTACAGCCATTAGATAGAAATTTTACAAAATACAGAGCTTATAGTTTCAAGGATATATGCATGGCTAACTGCTTTCTTTTTATACCGTGCGGGAAACGCACTGGGGAAACGAAAGTTTGACTGACGAACGAATCGCGTTGCAGCTTATAAAACCTGTCGAACCGTTTCGCTCACTACGTACCTACCGCCAATTGAAACCCGAAAGTTAGACAGTTAAAATCCTACCCGTTGCACTATTGTCGTGCCCTATGGTCATACCCTCTCTTAAATCAAGCTTTCCGCTTAATTAGGGGGGGGGGGGGGGGGGGGGGATTATTAGTCGTATTTAACATGGATAACATTCTGTTTAGAATAAAAATTTGATCGATAAACCACTCACAGTTTAATGGCTATAGCTTTCTGATGAGCTGCGTATTAATAATCGTCTGAATAATGGTGAAATCGGTCCCGCACCGCTTTATACCATGAGTCGCCTATCCGGTTTTTTTTTGCGAGACCCATCTAGTAGGCGACTAGCACACGAGTAAGCATTCGGAATGTTTACTCGTGTGCGACTAGTCAGTACCTAGTCACCCCCTGCCCTAAATTCAATTTGCGAGGTACTGTAATGGCAGGCATTAGGTGTCCTAATTCAAATTCAAATTCAAAATTCTTTATTTCACGTATAGGCCAACCTGTGGCTCTTATGACAGGTCATGACTCTACCGCTCGCCGGTTCGGAAAGCCGATTCTGCTGAGAAGAGCCGGCAAGAAACTCAGCAGTTGCTCTTTTCAAAATATTCATTTTATATTTTTATTTTTATTATTACGTAGATTTTAGATTGTAATAAGTTTTTTATACTATCTTGTGGGCATGCTAAGCCAATTTAGAATAGTATAGAATAGAGCAGAAACACCCTTTATTCAAATAAACTTTCACAAGTGCTTCCGAATCGCCAAACTAATTCCCACTGGTTCGGAATGCCCATCCCACCGAGAAGAACCAGCAAGAATCTCGGCGGTTGCTCTTTTTAATACAGTTTACAATAGGTACTATGCTATGTATGCAGGGTTTCCACAATGAGGGGATCCTAGATATATCCATATGCATAGCCTAGATATCATGTCCGCACCCACAGCACCCGATCCAATAGCCAACTTTAATAGTTAAGTGTCCATTCCTTAAAATAGTCCTGCAGCTACCTGGGACTATAGTGCAACTTATCGATATATTCAAGGTGTATTCATTAGCCAATTAAGATCATAAAACCACTTTGTGTTGGACCTATGTCTCCTTAAGAACCGGGCTTAATCCCGTGAGAGTACCACACTAATCTAGTTTAAGCGCTACTTCGATTATTATACGTGCAATGACATAGCCCGGAAAGTTAGTGAGTGAGAACAGACAGTATGAGTAAGTAAGTACATACATAATACACTCGCAACTACTCGGTTGTTAATAATGCACAGAAGCTTAAAACGGTTTGTACGAGCTGGTATATCAAAGGGTCACTTAATTAAGGTCGGCTGCAGTTAAATCTTGGCGAAACTAAAAGGCTTCATTTACAGTTTCCAGTTCCGTTTCGTTACTTCGTAAACGAGTTTACCCGGAGACCCTCCAGCTATACAAAACTATCTCCAGAGAAATTGGCGTGTATTAAGATTGGGCCTCGTAACTAGTTCAGGTTTGACATTTTAAACTTCGACTAGTTAGTAATCGTGTACATTTCCATAAAAAGCGTAATAGTACCTATAAATTAATTTAAACAAAAATTTAAATAAACCTAACTTGCATCAACCCGTTAAATATACCTATTTGAGCTAAATATATCCCTGCCTGTCCTTTTCTTGTCAACTCAGAAATAATCTTGATTAAGTTGACATAATTTGGTGGATGTCAGCCTAAGTTTACAAAACCTAAAGTCGGCCTAAGGATTGTAAGTAAAAAAATTAAGTGGCACTCGGGGACTGCCGCGGTAAAGCTATTACATAGCATTTTTTATCAACTTATGCAATTGTAATATTTATGCAATATTTTTTTTGCATAATAAAAATTATGCAAAAAAAAAATTAAAAAACAAACAAACAAGAAAAGCGAACTGTCACTACTTCGCGAGTGAGTTCGAACCTGCGACATCGGCGCTCGAAAGCGGTCGCTCGCCCACTGCGCCAAATAGAGCTACTTGTGACCCTCTAAAATGTTGAACGCTTACTGAACGACGGTGTTAGGTTTTTTTCGTTACGGAAATTCTTGATTCGGTCGCCGCGCTCAAACTGTTGTTACTGTCAATAGCTTAGAAAATTAAACTTCCTTTCAAAAATCTCATTTAAATACAAAAACGTCGCATTTTGCTTTTTGTATTACATTGAGACTTAATAAGAAAATAAGAAAGTCTACAGAAATAACACTTTTAATAAGTCGGCATCTTTAGTTTCTTCGCCATAAATGGAATATTCTCATACTTTAAAAATGCTTTTGTCGTCAAAAATATTACAGCCAATTTGCCCTTAACCAAAGATAAAAGTGGCACTTAAAACTTACTGGCATATCGAAGACGTGTATTTTGTGTTTAAGGTGAGTGAGTGCTTTTGAGATTAGATCAAGAATAGGCTCGTCCCTAAAATCTGCATGTTTATAACTACAACTTCTAAAACCGTCAGAGTTGGCACAATACTTTACAGTCGCTAGAAAAAATAATAAAGGAATATCAATAAATCTATGAAGCATTCACCTTAAATTATAAAGGGGGTTGACTTATTGAATTAATTTCAAAAGATCCACGGCCCTTGAATATTAAAGGGAACAAGATAGGGTACAAGTAATTTTCAGCATGAAGGTTTTTGCCGACAGTGGCAGGCTAAATGCGACGGCAATATATCAAGGTACTTTAACTTAATTAGACCACCACCTTTTAAAATAGACACAAGGATAAAAGTTTAAAAACTTTATCCTGAATACTGAAAATTGTATGTAACATGCGTCATATTGATTTTGTTCGTATAAATATAAAATGTAGCGCGGACCATCATAACAAATCGACTGACACCTCATTCATCAAAATGGGCTCAGTAAATTATTCTCTAATGTGGAACATTCGTTTGATAGTGGTACTGTAGTAGGTAAGTTGTAAAAGAACTTAAATTTAAAAATAAACTATTTTTCGCCGGGCACAATAGAAAAGTTTTTAAGTTAGCGAAACCCCTGCAAAGAATGCTCAAAATGAATTCCAATGATTTTCACACTTTGTCACCCAAAGTCAGTGAGAAATCAGATAAGCGAATATCACGGTATGCGAAAACGGGAATGGTTTATACAAAAACCAATTTTCTCAAGACGTCGCTCGTTATGATTAATGATTTTTTTTTATTCCGCGTCGGTTTCACCAATAAATCTTTGTTGCTTTTAAATTTTCATATTTTATATATCCTATAAATAAAAATCAATTGCTGTTCATAAGTCTCGCTAAAACTCAAAAACGGCTAGACCGATTTGTACATATCTTTTTGTTTCGTTCGCTCTACAGCCAACCAATATTTGTTTTTTAATAAAAATAATATTAGTCAAATTGAAGTTGACTAATATCCTCCTATCCCCTCCAACTAAGCGGAAAGCTTGTGCTAGGAGTGGGTACGACAATAGTGCAACGGGTGGGATTCGAACCTGCGACCTTTCAGTTTTCAGTCTGCACCTTTAACCGAAGGGCTATTGAGGCTCTAATGCGCCAAGGAAGTTGTCAGCTCTATAGACTTAACAAACTTTTGAGATGTTAGATAGATAATAACTAGAATCTCTAATAGTAGGCACTATGCTCATTTTATTGCTTTTTTTTTCGTAGCAGCTACATCAGCAACTTAATAATAATTTTTTTTATTACTAAAATCGTGACTGTATTCATAAAATATGTATATTGTCTTTGGATATAACTGTATGCTATTATTTATGTATACTTTTTTGAAGTGAAACTTCTTTAGGCGCATGAGGGTAAAATTTTTACAAATGTAACGTCACGCAAGTATGCAACGGAAGTGTCGAAAAAGAGAGAGAGAGCGATCGAGACCGATTGAGAGAGAGTAAGACAGGGCGAACGTAGTTCGCCAAACAAGTTTCACTTCTGACATGTGTACTTTGTACGCACGCACTTTTTTTGTTTGATAATGATACGTAGTACTATTATATATTCTGTGATAATGATTATTTCATATATCATTTAATTATATATCCGCATTTATATTTATTTATTCTACGCATTTATATATCCTACGGAGTGCCAATCTACTTGTTACTAAATTTTTTCTGGGATAAGTAGGTAATTTAAGGAAAATATAACACAAGTTTTTCTTAAGGCGATTTTATGAATAAAAGCGAAATTTTTATCCGCTCATAAATCTTTTTTACAAACCATGAATTACGTACAATGGCATTCTTGAGAGCTTTCATTTTCTGAATTTTGTATCGAGTTTAGACTGCTGTTTTATTGTTGGCGGATGGGGAAAAAATCTTAAGGCGAAAATTCCGAATTTTACGTTAGAACTTTTTTCTAATCGCATCTCAGTCCATCGCACACAAAAAGAAATTTTCCGGTCCCTTGAAAATTGTTCCATCGTCAACATATTGATTTCTTAGAGGGTAGTTAATTTAGTACCTATGTACTAAAACGCGTCAGCCTGATTCATAAAATATGAGTTCATCGCGCTGTGAGTGTGGATGGCCATGCTTGACGTAGGACTAGGAGCTATGGCGGTTGGAACTTGGAGCCGGAACGTTCTAGAGTTAACTGCTTAGATACGGCGCCCTCCAGCTCGTTGGACCATAAAGAGGGTGGCGTTTCTGTATGTCCAGCGTTCTGTCTGAAAACTCTCTACTCGAAAAATAACTATAAGTAGGTATTTACTGCATTCTGCCATACGAGTGCCGTTACGGCTAAACAGTCTACAGCTATATTCAGGTGCATGTATTGCTGCTGTACTTAAAACTTTTAACGTTTAATATAGCTTCTTTGAATGAAGTGCCAGTTACAAACTGCAGGGCGAACTTCTCTAATTGCAAATTTAACTTTAAACTACAATTATTTCGTTACGTTACGTTCGCTACGTTTTGTATTAGCAAGCTTCCAGAATGTCTTTATCATGTCTTTATAATGAATATATTGGCATAACTTTACATAATAAAATGCGTGAGTGTCATGGAACATTCAGTTGAAACGAAATTCCTGTTAGGATCAACGCCATCTCTCGCCACATATTAGAACCATCTCGCAATATATCATACGTGCTATGGACCGTCTACACTACTCGTGACGGAAAATTCTTGCACTTTTTTTTGCCTAGCTCCCATCCCCCAAATCCGTTCCGTGCGATAAGGAACTTCGTTCCAAAAAAAAAAGAATAAGTAAATTAATTATTCTTTATAGGCCCGTATAGTATTAGGTTACATTAAACGAGTTACCTGTGTTACATAAATGTCCGTGTTTTACATCTACAGTTTTAATTAAACACGCATTACGTTTCCATGTCTGAATAAAACGCACGTGGGCACTAATTAAAGTTAGCGTAGAAATACCATTACATAGAGAATTTACGCCTATAACTGTGAAAGCATCGCCGCAAACTGTAGAGGAAACTCGTAAGTTAATTGCGTACACATTAACGTTCACCTATGTTTCTTGTTGTAATTTGGAACCATTTTATATTTAACTAGCTTTTGCCCGCGGCTTCGCTCACGTTAAGTTCGTTTTTTCGAACCCCCAAGGGGGTCAAACCCCTTAGGGGTTGAATTTGCAAAAATCCTTTCTTAGCCGATGCCTACGTATAATAGCTGTCTGTATGCCAAACATCCCGATCCGTCCAGTGGTTTGAGTTGTGCTTTAATAGATCAGTCAGTCAGTCAATTGGACACTTTTTCTTTTTCTAAAAGTTTTAAAAATCCCGCAGAAACTTTTGTTTTTCCGATTTAAAATGTATAGACTATGACACTCATCACTCTTCAAGTGAAAAAAATCACGTCGATCCGTTGCTGCGTTGCCGCGTGATTGAAGAACAAACCAACAGTCTATAAGAAACATACTTTCACATTTGTAATATGATAAATGAAAAATGTTCCTATCATTAGATCAGCCGCATAATTATCATCGGAAAAATATGATCTCGGAAAAAATGCAGGCGCGCGTCGGACGCAACTCTGCTTGCTTATAAAGAAGTACTAAACTAGCGGCACGCTATGATGGCCGGTTTGACACATTACAATAGTGATGTGGAATGTCAATTTATTCTCGAACAAAAAACAATTAAGTTTTGTTTTTGTACCTGATTAAATAGGTTTAATAAAACAAAAATGTATATGTTTATTTAATTTATTTGAACGAACTGAATATTTGAATGAAAATGAATATACATACTTTATATGCACACAAGAAACATATGAATACAAAAGATACCAAAAAAGGTGCCACAAAAGGCCATAATTAATCAGATTCGTCCATACTACTATTTTCACTGTCGTCACTGCTATCATCACCTACATTAATAATTATATGTTCGTTTTCTATAATATTATCTATTTTCACATCTCTTTCATAATCTTCCCTTATTAATTTAACAGTTCTATTCACAACCTTTTCCCAGTCTCCTTTAGTCACATGTTCACAAGCTTCTTCTAATAATTTTAGCATTGCATTTTGAAAATTGTTCATATTCACAAGTACATTCACCCCTTAAATGGTGCAAACTGATTTTTCTACACTTGTATACATTTTAGAAATCAATTTAATAAATAAATTTTGAGTCCTAAACCTAAAACTACATTCGATAAAATTTATGAATCTCTGCACATCACTATCGTCAATAAAGTAATACAATTATTTCCTTCAAAGTCGTTATCAATTAATACGGAACTTCATGAGCGGACAAACGTCAAACCGGCCATCATAGCGTGCCGCTAGTGTAGACTCTTTGCTCCTTTTTGAAGTGATAACGTCTTATAAATCGATGAACACCGGCTGCACGCACGAAAAAGTGTCACGTTCCGCCTGAGCCTGCGCGTGCAAGCGAGAGCGCGGAACAAGCGATAGAGAGGCACGATCGTCCCAAGCGTTGGCTTGTAACTAGAGAAAATTGTAATTTTCGATTAACTCCTTTTTAGGGTTCCGTAGTAAACAAGGAACCCTTATAGTTTCGCCATGTCCGTCCGTCTGTCTGTCTGTCTGTCTGTCTGTCCGCGGTTTAGCTCAGAGACTATTGGTACTAGAAATCTGTAATTTGACAAGGGTATAAATATCAATCACGCCGACAAAGTGGTGAAATAAAATTTTGAAAAATAATTTTTTTTAGGGTACCTCCCCTACGTGTAAAGTGGGGATGAATTTTTTTTTACTCATCTATCCCATAGTGTGGGGTGTCGTTGAATAGGTCTTTCAAAAACTTTGTGGGTGTGGAAACACCATTTTCCAATTCAGGGATCCGTTTGTGAAATATGATATTTTAAAATGCTAAATTTTATTAGAGTCAAGTGTCCCCCCCTCTGCCAGCTAAATGGTTGTATATAGGATACAAGAAAAAATTCACAGCAGTAGTATATATAATGAATTTTGAAGGAAAACTATCACGGCTAAGTAGGGTTCATTAGTGAAAGAGTTATATCGGTTTTTCTAATTTAGATATTACACGTAGTGTAAGTTGCATATTATTTTGTAGTATATTATAGTATTTAAACCATGGAACTCAAAATGTATGTTGAGACTTTCAACTACAGAACCCTACACTGCGCGTGGCCCGACACGCACTTGGCCGGTTTTATTTTGTATTATACAAAATAATGACAATTCAGTGATAATAATTCAATTCAATTCATAAGAGTATGCAAGTTTTCATCTATGTTTCTTTACGATGTTATCACGTAAACGGACTTTACAGACAACCAATTTTTTTTCTAGATCCTTTTGATGATAAGCTCGTTGGATAGATATTTTCTAATTTGCGGCTGGCCTTTCTAAATCCCTAAAGATAACGATATTCTAAATCCCTTTCTCAAAACAAGCTTCTAAAACGTATAATTCGTTAGGCAGATGCAAACTTAACGTAAAACACTTATCTTAGGTGCCCGAGGACATATCGCCAAATTAACAGACGAGGGTTGTCGTGAGTAAAGTAATCGATCTGTCAAGGTTTTATCTTGAAGACAAATTGCCGAAATTACAAAAAG
Organism: Oeneis ivallda; assembly: GCA_029955525.1. Classification (NCBI taxonomy): domain Eukaryota; kingdom Metazoa; phylum Arthropoda; class Insecta; order Lepidoptera; family Nymphalidae; genus Oeneis; species Oeneis ivallda. The sequence goes on along the minus strand of JARPMR010000019.1, from coordinate 11,652,796 downwards.
TCTTGTCATTCTAGTATTAAAAAATACTTATTCTAAAATAGTCCATACAAACATTATTATAAATGCGAAAGTATGTTGTTTGTTGGTTTAATTGGTTTGTGCTTTATTCACGCAGCAACGCTAAACAGATCGACGTAATTTTGGCATGAACATAGTCGAGATAGGCCTTTTTATGCCAGAAAATCAAAGATTTCCCACGGGATTTTTTAAGCGACTTCAAAAAAGGAGCAGGTTGTCAATTCGTCGGAATCTTTTTTTTATGTATGTTCACCGTTTACTCGAAGACGCCTGAACCGATTTGGAAAATTCTTTTTTTGTTTGAAAGGGTGGTCTTTTCTCAGGTGGTCCCACATAAATTTTATCGAAATCGGCCGAGCGGTTTTTGAAAAATCAACAATAAATTATGCGTCTTAAGAGTGGCCATTAAGCATTAAGAGTCAAATGTGTGGATGAGCAGGAAATATTTACTGTCATTTTGATGTCACTCCGCCGTCAACATGCGAAATAAAGTGACGAGGGCAGTTGGGTATGAAATGATACCTACTCTATTATATGCTATGTTGTTACTTATTTCAATATGTACTAGGTGATGCCCGTGACTTGCGTGGAGTAAGGTTTTTGATTCCCGCGGTGTCCCTCGCTCTTTAATTTTTCGGCATAAAATGTAGCCTATGTGCTATTCTGATGTATAAGCTATTATAATGTCAAGTTTCATCAAAATCCGTCCAGTAGTTTTTAGGGTTCCGTACCCAAAGAGTACCAACGGAACCCTATTACTAAGCCTACGCTGTCCGTCCGTCCGTCTGTCAGCGGGCTGTATCTCGTAAACCGTAATAGATAGACAGATGAAATTTTCACATATTATGTATTTCTATTGCCGCTATAACAACAAATAATAAAAATTAAATTAAATTAAAAAAATTAAATTAAAATGGGTAGGTGGGTAGATGGAAATCTTTTAATTTAATTTTTTTTAACGGAACCCTAAAAGAGCGAGGCCCGACTCGCACTTGGCCGATTTTTGCGTGAAAGAGTAATAAACATCCTCACATATTTTTACATTTTTAATATAAGTAGAATTTACAATTATTTTTAACTAACTAAACCTAAACTAGGTGGAACGACAACATCAGATATCAGTTAAGTCGCAGGGAGCCGCGTAAGTATGCCCAATAGTAGACGTCTATCGGTTGATAGGAAGAAGAAAAAAATGAAGAAGAAAACCAATGTTCGTTCCCGTCAAACGTGAGAGAAAGTGTGCCGAAATAAGCTATCAAAAATCTCATAACAATAAAGATGTTTTTGTTATCTAGTCCAATAGTAAATAGACTCTCACGTGTATTCCTGGAGCTAATAACATCACGTTTCAATAATCATAAACTCGTTATGAGACAGCCAAGTAATGTTCACGTGATTAATATTTGGGAGCGGCTGTTTGAGGAAAGTAAATATCCAAGTTGTTGGTATAACTTTGTTAAAGTGTAGGAGCTCGTAGTAAATTTTGATGTGTTTGATAAAAAGCTAGCTAGTTAGTGTACCTAGTTCTCCCTCGTTGGGTCCACAAATTTTTAATTTTTATTCTACTACGGTAAAGCCAAAAAGGAATAGTCATATTTTAGCAGTCTATATAGAGTGTATGGATATAAATGTTTTACCGTAGCTCCTTACTCCTGAATGAGGTGTGATTTGTTTCTTAGCGGATGCCTACGTGATGATAATAGCTATCTGTATGCCAAGTTTCAGCCCAATCTGCCTAATGGTTTGAGCTGTGCGTTGATAGATCAGTCAGTCAGTCAGTCATCTTTTCCTTTTATATTTATAATCAATATCTGTGTCGGATGTTATATCCAATTTTGAGTAGCCTAGTCGGAAATGTCTGGTATTTCTAGTTGTCATCATCATTTCATATCTCAAGTGAAGATAAATTCGCATCTAAAAATTTACAACTTGGAGTGTTAGCTAAAACTTCATTTGTAGCTGACGTGAAAATAAATAAAAAACGTTAATAAGAGCCTCTCATAACTAGGAGGGTTGTTGTACGGAGAGGTTATACAAACAAAAGGTAGCTTTGACATGTACGACGGTCGTGTTTTTGGCAGAAACATTGCTAATTGCTTTTCCGTTTATTTCGCCGAGTCGTGGGTTCACAAGGTTCACACACATCCTTCCAACAAGCCTAGTATGTAGTAGAAAATACAAAATACGAACTTCTAGTATTCACCTAGCTTTTAATATCGTCAGTGTATCGTAGAAATAGCAGTTTATCTTTTCAGAACGTAAATTAATCATTTTTAGAGTATGTTTTGTTTATTAATAATATAATAATTTGAAGCTTGATTGATGTTTGCTTTCTAACATTGACCGACTTGATGTTAACATAATTAAGCATTATTATTATTGCCCGTGGCTTTGCCTGCCTGTAGTCAGGTTTTTAAAAAAATTTAAAAATCTCTTATCTCTCCAGGTCCTAACTAGAAACACCCACGCATAAATTTCACATCGATCCTTTGCTCCGTTGCTGCATAATCCAAAAACCAACAAACAAACAAATCTTCTAAGTATATAAAAGGCAAAGGTGACCGACTGACTGACTGACTGGTCTATCAACGCAAAGCTCTAACCACTGGACGGATCGGGCTGATATATTGCACACAGATAGTTATTATGACGTAGACGTCCGCTAAGAAAGTATTTTTGAAAATTCCAACCCCAAGAGGGTTAAATGGGGGTTGAAAGTTTGTATAAAAGTCCGTCATTTATCAAATTATTTTTCATATAACATCCATGAAACTTTAATTTTTGGGCTTTCGAGAAAAGAATAAGAAATACGTGTTTCGCAAATTTTGAAAATTCCACCCCCAAAGACTTCAAATAGGGGATGAAATTTTGTATAAAAGTCCAGATTTTTAAGTTAATTTTCAAGTAATATGCATCAAACTTGGTATGTTGGCTTTTTACGGAGATACGAATCACGTTAAGTTGGATTTTAATTACCAATAAAAATCTAACTTAACGTGAGCTAACCAACCGCTAAGAAACCATTTTTGAAAATTCAACCTCTAAGGGGGTAAAATAGGGGTTTCAAAAATCAAACTTAATGTGAGCGAAGCCGCGGGCAAAAGCTAGTTTGTAATATTCGTATGAATTAGGTTGGTAAATATTTTTGTACAGTTAGAATAATAAAGTAACTGTGTTTTAAAGTAATGAAAGCTATTAAGAAATGAAAAGTGGAGTGGAGTGGACTGGAATGTTTTCTGTAGATGTACCTATATTTTATTCTATTAGTTTATGTGCTGCATATCGAACTGTCACCATGTCGCCACCGGTGCCTCGGGTCAATACCTTCTTTCGAAAGACAAGTAAACTTATCGTTGAGCCGGTCTCAAAGATATTCATAATCGCCAGCCTTATACTGGGAGTAAATCGTCTACCCCTCCTCGGCATAACAAACACCTATTGCATAATATTCATGTTAATTTACTCTGTATTGATAATTGTACAATTTTTCTATATAAACATTGTCGAGTTTGACGGGGAAGATGTCGTATGGTTCTCCCTTAGTTTAATCGATGGTTTTCAACAATTAATATGTACCGCCCTTGGATTTGCATTGCATAAACGACTTCAAAGCTTTTACCTAAACTTGAATAAGTGTGACGATGAAATTGGGATCAACGTAACAAAATTTGGATTTCGGGAGTCCGTGCTCAATTTCCTACAACTAATTGTAACTATAACACTAAGCATTATTTTATTCTTATTGAACGGGAATATTGTTTATAATTTGATAAATTCAGCTGAGGTGATCCCTATGAAGTTTATGAACTGTTTTGAATTGCATTATTACGGGCACTTGTTAAGTTTGTTTATTCCAAGATTAAAAGTTATGAGTGATTGTATGAAATCTTCGTACCCAAGCAACAAAAATAGCAGTATGCTCACGAACTCCCCAGATAACGACAGACAAATACACAATAAATCGCACATAGATATGAAGGAGCTAACAAACTTTTACAATAATATAATTACTGCATACGACTGCTTGAACGAAGCAGTTAAATGGCAGGTAATAGTACTGTTCGCTTTCTTCCAACAAGACTTCTTAAGAAGAATCTTTTATACTTCTTAAAGAAGTATATACACATAATATAATATAATATAATATAATATAATATAATATAATATAATATAATATAATATAATATAATATAATATAATATAATATAATATAATATAATATAATATAAATATAAATATAAGTATACTGTAACCTGAGATAAGATGTGATGTAGATAAGACCTAAGTAAGATTTGATGTAAAATTCGAGATAAATTCGAAATGAGAAAAGCTATTGACAGATGGCGCTAGTAGTATTCATAAAGTGAAATATTAATAGTAAAAAATAGTTTTTTGTCGCTTGGTATATTTTAATATTATAATATTTACTATATTTATGAATTCTGAATTTTATCCTCTTTCATTTGACATCCCACTAGATACTATAGGAAAAAAAATTCAGACATCCCCACTTTTTTAGATGTAACATTCGCTATATTGATTTTATTATTATAAAATATAGCCCAAGCCACCCAAACCAATATAACGAATCGATTGACACCTCTTTCATCAAAATCGGCTCAGTAAATAAGGCGCCATGGTGGAATAAGTGGTGCTGGAGTGGCGACTCCGCATCGGGAAACGCAGTGTCGGCAGCCCCCACTAGGTGGACCGACGATATCAAACGAGTCGCAGGGTGCCGCTGGATTTAGCCGGCGCAAGACCGAAACCTGTGGAAGTCCATACAAGAGACCTTTTTCCAGCAGTGGACGTCTATCGGTTGATAAAGAAGAAGGTGGAACAATTGTAAATAGTCACCATACATGTATACATAGGTACATGGATTGCTAAAATCATAACTGTTATGAATAGCTTTCCTTTTGGCTCGGTTCAGTAGTCGGGTAAAAATAGTTTTGTTTAGTCCTACACTCAGGTAAGCCTTAAAAGTACAATAAAATCAGTTCAACCTGTTTTTTTTTTCTTTTTTCAGATGATAACGCTCTTAACGTCATCCTTTTCCAGCACATTGTACTTATTGTATTACACAGTTAAAACCATTATAGCGGGAAACATGGTAAGTAAACTCAGAGTCGGTACAGTACCTTATCGATGGTTAAACAATATTATACGTTTACAATAAGCTCGGTACGCGTTAATTTTAAAAGCCAAAACAAGGTTAAAAAAAAATTTTATCCAAAATTATAAAAAAAGTTTTTTTTTATATTTTTTCCTGAAACAAAAATAAATTTTCTATAGAATGCTCTGAAAATAATCAACATCCGCGATGAAGGTAAAACATTTATAATAAAAAAAAATTGTTAACCTTATTGTTTCGGCTTTTCAAATTAACGCATATCGAGCTTATTATAAACATTATAATGTATAATTATTATTTATCAATTCGAATACATTTTCGAATCTGCATAGGGGACTTTCAAAAGCGTTTAGTTAAATATAAATAAATAGTAGTTTCAAATTGAGTAAACCGTTCTCCTGTTCAACAAGTTGCATGTTGTACGTTGTCATTTAATTGAAAATATTCGCAGTAAAAGTTGGTACGAAATACAATATTTTGTCGTTCAATTTAAGTTGATAAACTACAATCGCCTCGTGAGCCACGCCACCTCTGTTCAATGAAGCGGAGCGGAGACGTGTTTCTTAGACCAAGTAGGCTATTGATATATGACGCGATAATTGTATCACGTCATATCTTAATAGTATCATCGATCCACCGAACACAACTCCGCTCCACTCCGCTTCAATGGACAGACACCCTAACGCTACGTCCTTTCGTCCTAATTGAAATCGTTCGACAAAACGCAATCATTCCTCGTATTTCTGATGTAAAAACTGAATGCTTTGTTTGAACTTTGTTGGGGACGATAATTAATGCTATGCTGTTTTGCAACAGCCAATTAGGACGTAGTTTTACACAAAATGAAGCTGTCTTGAATTATTTATAGCCGTTCTGCCCCCCGATTGTCTAAAAGTTGCCGATCAAATCGTCAAAGTTAGCGTCAAAGTAAAATAAACCATAACTTGATTGAATTAGAGCTCATTTTCGTGTAACCATTCTCATATGTTTAGGTAGGTACGATACCCTAAACGGTTGAGAGTGGATACACGAAATTGAGCTTTAATTCAATGTTGCTATGGTTTATTTTATTTTGACGCCGAACTTTGACGATATGATCGGCAATTCTTACACAATCGCACTTGAGATTTCTAAATATGACTAATATTATCCTCCCCCCGATTAATTTCATCGAAGTGGGTACGACGATAGCGGAACCGGTGGGGATTGAATCGATCTTACGGTTTTCAGTCGCGCCTTGACCGTAATGCGCTATGGATTTTTTGTTTCCCATTTTATTGTGTCCAGTTTAACAGTGACCAGTTTAAGAAATTAATCAAAATACTGAGTTGGACGTGAATTACTCACAAATTAGTCGATATTTTGATTAATTTCTGAAACTGGACCCTTTCAAATAAAGATTTTTATATAAATCTGTGAAGATGATACTGCCCTTGTCGCAATTAGAATGCCATAAGCCTACTTTGTCGTATTAGTTTACAAATTGCGAAAAACCAAATTAAATTTGAATTTCGCGGGCAGAACCGTGTCTTCCACCTTAACAAAGTTAAATTAAAGTTGGTGTTCAGACATTTTTAGGGTTCCGAAGTAAACAAGGAACCCTTATAGTTTCGCCATATCCGTCCGTCTGTCCGTCCTCGGTTTAGCTCAGAGACTATTGGCACAGAATATATAATTGCTATTGGTACTAGAAACCTGTAATTTTACAAGGGTATAAATATCAATCACGCCGACAAAGTGGTGAAATAAAATTGTGAAAAATAATTTTGGAACGTAGTTCCTTATCGCGCGGTACGGAAGGGGGCTGGACGGAAAAAATTAAGGAAACCGACCCTCGACACATTTTTGAAACCGACACTTTTTTGTTGAATGTGAATTTTGCATTGTGTTCGGTATATTCGCCTTAGAACAAGGCGTCTGCATGGCCTAGTGGTTAGGGCAGTCGCCTATAAGTTCAACGTCGATGGTTCGAATCCCAGCTCGACAGACTGAATTTTCCATTTTCAATTTTATTTTAAATAATTTCTAAATGTGGAATTTTTCCCTAATTTTTTATTGTATAAATTGGATAACGCCATCTGTGAAAAAACAGTAACTCCACCAGAGTAACTCTTTGGTTTTGTAACAGTGCAACAGAAATAAACTAAAAATAATTCATCGTAGTTAATCAATTTAATACTAGATGAAACCACTAGTTTATTACAATTCCTTCATCGAAAGGAACTACGTTCAATCCGGGTGTCCCTTGACACCTCTCAAGTTTTTTTTAGGGTACCTCCCCTTCATGTAAAGTGGGGATGAATTTTTTTTTCTCGTCTATCCCATAGTGTGAGGTGTCGTTGAATAGGTCTTTCAATAATATTGTGGGTGTGGGAACACCATTTTTCAATTCAGGGATCCGTCTGTGAAATATGATATTTTAAAGTGCTAAATTTTATTAGAGTCAAGTGTCCCCTCCCTCTGCCAGCTAAATGGTTGTATATAGGATACAAGAAAAAATTTACAGCAGTTGTATATATAATGAATTTTAAAGGAAAACTATCATGGCTAAGTAGGGTTCATTAGTTAAGGAGTTATATCTGTTTTTTCTAAGTTAGGTATTACACGTAGTGTAAGTTGCATATTTTGTAGTTTATTATAGTATTTAAACCATGGAACTCAAAATATATTCAGTATTCATAAATAAAATAAAAGCACTATCCTAGGTCAGCAATAATATTTGAGACTTTCAACTACGGAACCCTACACTGCGCGTGGCCCGACACGCACTTGGCCGGTTTTTTGTATTGAAAATCTATCAAAACATTAGGTATTCGTCGGTTAAACGTTACTCGGCTGTCATGACAGTGGCATAAAAAAAAAATTGGAATGCCCTTCCGTCATCCGTTTTTCCAACTAAGTATATAACTTCGATATCTATAAGTCAAGAGAGAATAGGCATCTTTCAGGCAAGCACGCTACATCTTAGGCTGCGTCTTCACTACCATCAGAGGTGCGATTGTCTAAAGTTATTCCATTGATCGTTATCGTATTCGACATAAGCGTCAAAGTAAAATAAACCATAACAGTTTTGAATTAGAGCTCAATTTCGTGTATGCATTCTTATACTTTAAGTATGTATGATACGCTCCATAAGACTCCATGTTAAAATCGGTTGTACTGAATTTGTAACTTTAAATCAATACAATCAAGGATAATTTTACTTTGACGCTAATATCATCGAAGACGAATACGATCAATGGAATAACTTTTAGACAATTGGTAGTTGGTACCCAGGTGAGTATTGGTATCCAGTCAAACGCTACTCTTTACTTATATTTAACAAGGATAAAAGTTTAAAAACAGTAACCCGACTACGGGAAGTTGGATGTACCATCCGTCATATTTGTTCGTATAGAATATAGTCCATGTCACCCGGACTATAATAATAAATCCATTGACACCTCATTCAAACATACATACATACATACATACATACATACATACATACATACATACATACATACATACATACATACATACATACATACATACATACATACATACATACATACATACATACATACATACATATACATACATACATACATACATACATACATACATACATACATACATACATACATACATACATACATACATACATACATACATACATACATACATACATACATACATACATACATACATACATACATACATACATACATACATACATACATACATACATACATATACATACATACATACATACATACATACATACATACATACATACATACATACATACATACATACATACATACATACATACATACAAACATACATACATACATAGACTGCTAAAATTATATAACCCTTCCTTTTGGCACTTACAATGGTTGTTTTTTTTTTGTAATAACAAAGAAACCAGAAGATGAGCTCCTGATAAGCATATCAATGGTGGTGGTGCAGCTGTGCCCCCTTCTGGTCCCGTGCGTGTTCGCGGACCGCGTGCAGCGCGAGGTGCGCCTCATCAAGGACTTCCTGGCTTGTAAACTCTACGAAAATACACTTGGTAATAGTTTCTGTATACTAGATTTTTATTTTGTCTGTTTGGCCGTCTTACCACCCTACCGTCAAAAACGTGCCGCCAAGCGATTTAGCCTTCCGGCACGATGGCGTCTAGAAACCGATTAGGGTTATGGGTTGAATGTTCACTGCCATACCCCTTACAAGTTAGCCTGATACCATCTTAGACTGCATCGTCACTTACCAGCAGGTGAGATCGCAGTCAAGGACTATCTTGTCATCGAATAAAAAAAAAGAAAATCTTATGGTCTGCTCAGGGTCACTCAGCGGGCGATGGAGAGAGCTACATGCTTGGAGTATGGTGCGAGATCAAATCAGAAATGAGGAGCTCCGTAAGAGAACCAAACTCAGAACCAAAGTCACCGACATAGATCAGCGAGTCGCGACACTGAAGTGGCAATGGGCAAGGCACATAGTTCGAAGAGCTGATGGTCGTTGAGGTCCCAAGGGGCTGGAGTGGCGACCCCGCACCGCGAAGCGCAGTATTGGACCGACGACATCAAACGAGTTGCAGCGAGCCGCTGGAATCAGGTGACGCAAAACCGAAGCCTGTGGAAGTCCATGCAGGAGACCTTTGTCCAGCGGTTGATAAAGAAGATACAAGGCATATGTATAGCTACTTTTTTTATTCATATACCCTGCTCAGCGATTTCATCTGATCGTAAGTGACAACTAAGTTTAAGATGTCAGAGGGCTAACTTGGTAAACCTACCCGGGTTTCTACACGCCATCTTATCTTTTCCACATAACGTCAAAAAGAACAAATCAACGATAACACCCTCGAGAACGATACTTGCACAGATGCAATTTTTTCCAAGCCTCACAGAACGCCCTTAGGAAGAAGTTGCCTCCTACCTTGACCTTAGCCATAAGACTTCTCAACCCCCATTGTGTGGGTGGTAGTCACAACTGGCCATTAGGGCCTACGCAGCATACACAATCTGAAAAAAAAATGCAATTTTTTCACCCAATACGTATTCGTGTTATTCCGTACGCTTCATGATTACATCCGCTGTTAGCGAGTTAGCATGAGTCTAACACCCGATTTCACCAACTATTCACCAACCTATACCTAAATCATCCCCAAATTAGGAGTATCTTTACGTAGGTAGCTCCTAAATAAAATCCCTTACCCAATGTCCACCTTTATGTGTTCTCTAAAAGTTAGTTCAAACGAAAATGACAGCTAAAGCGTCACCTAACTTAGCTTAGGTGGCATTAGTAGTGGCACGGTAATTTAGGGAACGTTGCATTAGTGAAAACGGGCATAAGAGTAAAGTAACAAGACCTGTATTTAAATGTTTAAAATTTAATATAAAAAATTATTTTTAAAAAACCGACTTCAACACTACAAAGTATATCCTAATTTATTGTTTATATTTTAAAAACCGCTCGACCGATTTCAATAAAATTTAAATAAAACCACCAAACAAAAAAAGAATTTTCCAAATCGGTTCAGGCGTCTTCAAGTAATCGGTGAACATACATAAATAAAAAAATAAAAAAAGATTCCTACGAATTGAGAACCTTTGAAGAATTTTTGAAGTCGGTTAAAAATAGTTTTTAGTTTTAAGAAATAACTCCTTTCGGCGAAGGCGGATCACAAGCACAGATTAATGGATCACAAGTGAATATGTAGCGGCACGAAAGTCTAGCGGTGACCGTTATTGCGCAGAAGTCGAAAATAAGGTAGTATGGCGCTGATTGGTTCTCCAGTCGCATTCCGGCCGTCGTCATTGGTTGCGCGACAGTACCCCATGCGCAGTTATTTTGTTCAGCGCTAAACTTTCGTGCCGCGACCTTATATCTAATTACAACTATGACTTGTAAGTTTTTTTTTTTTACACTTTACAACTTATTTTTTTTATTTCAGACAAGCCGAGTAGAAGCTCGGCGCGTACGTTGCTTGCTCTAATAGAGACGCGGAACCTTTCCTTCTCTCTGTTCCACATGTTTGACATCGACAGCTCACTGCCTTTTAAGTTCCTGGCTCTCCTACTTACTTACCTCATCATCCTGCTGCAGTTCGATAAAGTAATCTCACCTAAATAATCAATCTAGCTTTCTTTAAGTTACATAAAGTATTGCTTAGCATTAATTGTGGTGTGACGTGTAGATGATATATATAATTAGAGAATTTTGCACCAGTTGTTAGGTAGACTTCCGATTCTCGCGTCAAACGTCAGTCGCCCGCGTCAGAGACGGCGTCCGTAGCCAGACGTCTGACGCTCACGCTTTGACTTTCGATGCCAGCGTCATTATGACTACACTTCAGAGCAATTTGGTTCTAGTAGGTACTTATAATGGATATAATTTACCGTGCCACCAACATATCTGTTCAGTTGACGGAGTCGCTAATTTAAAATTCAGTATAAAGCAAGGAATTTGGTATGGCATTTTCGAAACATTTTACGGTGTTTACCCTAGAATAGAAAGATCTGACTGTAGCAAATGCCACCAACACTTGGACAACGGAATATTTTAAAATGGCGGCCTTAGTTCCAACTTTGTCCACCCGAACTAATAAGTTGGTGGTACTCACAAGTCACGACCTATCTACGAGTATCATCTTTTACAAAAAAGATGTTGTTAAGGAAATGATTGTGCAGTCGCAACTGAGTAACGACTGACATAAAAATTCACATAATCAGGGCCCTGGATTGTACATTTAAGCTGATGCAGACAATTTTACATACTAAATTTGAAATTCGAATTCGCCATAGAAAAGCAAATATCATCCAGCCTTCATTTACAGTACAGAAATATGCAACATGCCTTCGGCACAACTTGTATAAATATGCGATCAGCTTTAAGAGCGACCGCAGACATATAATTCCAAGTTGGCGAATATCGAATAACTAAATTGCGTAAGTACTCTCACAATTCAGTAGGGTTCATTTTTTTTGTGCGTAATCGGAAATAAATTTCGATTCTGATACGATCGGGTTCCAATTATATAGTTGGGCGATTTAGTTGGATAAGAAGTACGGGCTACCACTATACCTATTAGTACTTTAGAGTATACCTATATACTCTGCGATTTGGTTGCCCAAATTAAAATTGTAAGTCTGCGGGCACCCTAGGTGAGTCCACTCAGTGATTTATTTCACCTATCAAAATGAATGAGTAAATGAATGAATGTACTTTTATTGTACACCACATAGAGAACAACAAAAAATATGACCATTCCCTATTTGGCGGCCTTATTGCTTCACGGTCACGTATCTGACCAATTTTGGTGAGTAAATATAATTTAATTTTTTTTTTAATTAAACCAACTTCAAACACCCGCGCCACTATAATTTATTGATGATTTTTTTTAAAACCGCTCCACCGATTTCGATAAAATTTAAATGGGACCACCTGGGAAGTATACCCTTTCAAACAAAAAACAATTTCCCAATCGGTTCAGGTGTCTTCGAGTAATCGGTGAACATGCATAAAAAAAGAAAGATTCCGACGAATTGAGACCCTCCTCCTTTGAGAAAACACTTCGAGTCTTTTAAAAATTAGTAAACTTCAAATGTGAAGCTAGTTCAAGAAAAATATTAAATAATATTATAAAATTAGTAATAAGTATTAAAAGATTTTCAACCTTTGTTTGTGTGGTATGCATAAATATAAATACTACTAAGATAAATCTGTGTTTCATTGTTTAAGTACAAGTATTTTAAATAAATAATCTCAGTAGTTACTTCAAGTGCAGGTATCGTTCGTTGTTTGCGATACATTTATTAGCAACCCATCAACGGCTCACTGCTGAGCGCAGGTCTCCTCTCAGAGAAGGGTTATAGGCCATAGTCCACCACGCTCGCTGGCCCAATGCGAATTAGCGGGCATACCTTCGAGAACATTATAGAGAACTCTCAGATGTGCAGGTTTCCTCACGAAGTTTTCCTTCACCGTTGAAGCAAGTGATATTTAATTGCTCAAACGCACATGACTCCGGAAAGTCAGAGGTGCGTACCCAGGATCGAACCTGCGACCCCCCGATTAGGAGACTATACCTAACCAATAGGCTATCAGTATCACTGACTAGAGCCATACATTGCGTACTCAAAAGTTACAATATTGGATCATCATTTCCGAGATAAGTGGCATTTGTAATTTCATAAGCTAATGCTTACCTATTCACAAAGTTTTCATTGAAATGTCCCTTAGGTACGCCCTAGAGACGTTTCCTCTAGAAAATTTTATATTGTCAAGTAGCGACCTCTGTTAAGAACTTCTACAATTTTTCTAAAAATTTCAATTTCGACGTATTAATAAAATGGATAAATGAGATGACCTCGCCTTTAGTAGAAAGAATTTAATAACTTAAATAACAACGATATTTAGTTAGGCTTGACATTTTTGTCATCAAATAAGCTTTTCTTGGAGATTTTCCTTTTGCATATAAATAAAATTGCTATGATGCTTGACGCTAAAATCCACTTGGGTAAAATTTACTATACTATATTTTTTTTATTAATACTAATAAAATATTGGGAGAAGGTTTGGGATTAGAAAGATTTCCGAAAAAATATGTATTTAGTTTCAAAATACGGGCTCTAAGATTTTAATAAGAATCAAGTCTTAATTTATAAGGCGCACCCTCAAAAGACTCCAGGGTCTACTAACTTGTTAATACATAGGGTAAGCGATACAGTGATTGGCCGTTTAAGGTGAACATTGACTTTAAACATTTATTCCATCGAATTAAGGCTCAAAGCCGAATAACATTTGTTCTCAAACTGTTGAGTATGAATCTGAGAATTCAAATAAAGCACAAGTGTGATCTTATTGCATCTCTTTATTAACTTTAACGCAATAAACTTAAAAATGAAGCCAAAAGTACGATCATTGGCCTTTGAGCATAGCGAATGCCATACCAAAAGTATAATGATTACCATGTTAATCATTATACGTTTATATAGATTAGCACTGCTGATCTATATAATGCGTTATGCCAATCACTAGTGAAATTTATTAGAATCACACTAAAATATGCGATAGTGATGTGCAGGTATAGGATATTTTGTATCTATTAAGCCCTAAGTCGATAAATTAGTAGGTAGGTACAATTAAAAAATAACGTAAAGTAATGATATAAAATATATTTCGTAACTAAGTAGGTATGATGTTACTAAGAGGTCATCATCATCATTAGCAACCCATCGACGGCTCACTACTGAGCGCAGGTCTCCTCTCAGAGAAGGGTTATAGGCCATAGTCCACCACGCTGGCCCAATGCGAATTGGCAGACTTCACACACCTTCGAGAACATTATGAAGAACTCTCAGATATGCAGGTTTCCTCACGATGTTTTCAAAATATTTAATTGCTTAAACGCACTTGACTCCGAAAAGTCAAGTACCCGGGCTCGAACCTGCGACCATCCAAATAGGAGACCACAGTCCTAACCTATCACTGCTCCTAAGAGGTACTTATTCGCATTATAAACATTCTGGTTTTAATAAGGCAATCTTAACTTATTACAATCGGTAAGTAGGTTCACAATACGTAACATAATATAGCAGCTGAAGGTATAAAAATCTTTTCTTAAAAATAAATTGCCATGCAAAATTAAACATATTTTTTTTTTTTCAAAAGTTATTATTATATTATAGCTTATCAGATCCTGTCCGACGTCTTGCGTCAATGAAGTTGCAGTAAAATCGCAAGTAACATATCCGTAATAATATTATAAATACGAAGGTGTGTTTGTTGGTTTGTCCTTAAATCACGCTGCAACAAAGCTACGGAACATCGTGATTTTTTTATGCAGATATCTTGGAAAATCAAAAAGCTCCCGCGGGATTTTCAAAACAAAATCCACGCGAATGAAGTCGCGGAAATAAGTAGGTATTTATTATTTAACAAAAAGGATTACTTTTGTATCATAACTTCCCAAATTCCACTTCAAAACTGTTACCGAGATAATCCGATATAGGTAGATATTATTATAAATCTTGGAAATGGTCTATCTGAATATAAAAATTTCAGCGTGACTTGAAGTTACGAAGTACCTAGCTATTATTTCATTTGTGTTTGACAGACAAACGAACATACATCAATACCTTTCGCATTTTTAATATTGATATGGTAGGAGAACATTACTTGTCAACATGTTTGACAAGTCAAAACTTGACATGACTTGTTTGGTCATTAGGTATTTTAGCCTTAAAAATAATAAACAGACTTGCATTTAGGTAGGTATACTAATTGTTCAGTATCGACTTTGGTCCATCACTACGAATTTTTGATTGTTTTGTACAAGAATTGGCATACTTAAAAGTACAACGATTAGCACGGCCAAAAACGTAAAAATATAATGATTGACCCTGCTAATATCTAGTTACTGCAGTTAAGCAGTTACTACTGTAATTGGCACTCATGCTAATCAACTCATCTTCTATACAAGCGGATGGTACTAACTTTGACCTACACTTTTTTACGTTGGTTTGAGTCTTTTACCATCAATTAAGGCATGTAAACCTAAATTGAATCATAAATAACATATAGGAAGGCTTATCTTCCAATTTGAATGCAAAAAAAGTAGGTAAAAAACAATTTTAAAATGCCTGATTCTTATGATTTTCGTAATAATCTACACCTTCACTGTCCTCGTCACAAAACTATTTTTTTTCAAGGGTTACTAATTCATTATTTTAAAAACTGCCAGTTTTATTTAGGAGTGATGTCAACGTAGAAAAATACCAATATTTTTTTATACCTTTTGCGCAAATAAAACTGATAATAAACCAATTTTAAAGTCAAAAGGCCAATGATTGAGGGGTGGCCAAGATTACTACGGCTTACCCTATTGCATGCAAAATTTAAGGCTGCCTGTCCATTGATGCGGAAACGTGCTTCGCAGACCATTGATAGATGACGCGATAATTTTAACACGTCTTCTCTGAACAATATCATTGTTCCACCGAACACATCTCTACTCAGCTCCGCATCAAGATTTTACAGATAAATAAAAAAAGATTTTCGTATAAGAAGATCCCTACTAATATTATATGTATTTTATAATAATTATATTGAAACAACAATGTGGTTTCGGACGAGTTTGCGGACATCGTAAAAAATAAACGATGACAGGTGTTACATGTTCAAAACACTTTATTTGAAATAGGACGAAGTGTAAGCGGATACCCTTTTATTTGAAATGCGAGAGTAAATACGTGGAAAATAGTATCATTTTTCTATCTCTAGTGGTATGAAAAGCGTGGGTCAAGAAAATGTCGTTTTCTTTAAGTGATGTAGAGGAAAATTCCGTGAAATGATACCGTGTGGAAGTAAAACCTTTTACCGCCACTCCTTAGAAATACCTGCTTATAGCTAACTTGTATAATCCTTCGAGAATTTATATCTTGATAAAGCTATATACTTCTTCTTTATACGAATAGACGTCCACTGTTGAACAAAGGTCTCTTGCATGGACCTCCACAGGGCTCGGTCTTGCGCCGCCTGCATCCAGCGGCTCCCTGCGACTCGATTCGTGTGTTTTGGTCCACCTAGTCGGGGGACAACACTGCGCTTTACTAAAGCTATGTAGGCTTAGAATAACTCCTGGAATCGCAATAGACTACGCGGTGATAAGCCATTTTTAGTAAGCCGAAAGCATTTTTTATGGTTGCGTTAAGGTACGTTTATGCACACGCGGCGCGTTGTGAGGCGCCCGTCGCGTCGCCCGCCACGGCGCCTGCCGCGTTCAACGCAACGCTTCTGCATGAACGCTCCCATATTTATTATGTTTGAGTTAACTGTGCGACGCGACGCGCAACGCCCTGCGTATGCTTAGACGTACCCTTAGTAAGACGAGCGAGCAGAAAATTATTAAAGTAACGTAACAGTAACAGTACCAGTACAGAAAATAATTACACGGCACTCACACATTCATTGCTTGTTTTGAGCCGTTTGGAGCGGAACTTTGTTAGAAACTTCCGATCTATGAGTAATTAATCTAAATATTTTAGGTATAAAAGAATTAAAATAATCACATTTATAAAGGCCTTCTCTGGGTCTTTCGCATAGTAAGTAGGTATTAAATAAATGTTCTATGGATATTAAGAATTTTTATAATAATCAATTATAAAAATACTAGCTGATGTCCACGACTTCGTCCGCGTGGATTTAGTTTTTAAATTCTCTCGGGAACTCTGATTTTCCGAGATAAAAAGTAGCCTAAGACACTATCCAGGTCCTCAACTATACCCATGCAAAAAATGAAGTCAATCCGTTGCTCTATTGCGGCGTAATTGAAGGACAAACCAACAAACAAACACACTTTCGCATTTATAATATTAGTAAGGATTAGTAAGATAAGTAGTCTATTTGGGTTAAGACTATCTCGCAATCTAACATCATTCGAGTTTTAGGTTGCCTAGCAATATAATAATACTCGTAATAACATCGTTCGAGATTTAGGTTGCTAGGTTGCCTAGCAACCTAAATCTCGAACTGTTTATATGACTGTCGTCTAATTAGCATATTTTAATTTGCAATAACAAATATTTATGTCAATAATTAAGATAAAACTATCCTGTCTTTTAAGTTAGACCACATTACAGATATTTACGAAATTTGATAAAAATCGGTTCAGTAGTTTCAGAGTTTATCCCGAATAAACATTGTGACACATTGAGATTTTTATATATATACCTAGATAATGTTATAAGCAATAATAATGCTTCATCGCGAGGGAACCTGGACGCCTGAACGTTCTCCATAATTTCTTCAAAGGTGTGTGAAGTTTGCCCATTTGCATGAGACCAGCGTGGTGAACTATGGCCTATAAATTGCCCTTCTCAGAAAGGAGACCTGCACTCAACCGTTGATGGGTTGCTGATGATGATTATTACATTTCGTTTGTAAGTGTCGAAATACCACAAAACCATTCTGGTCCCTGAATAAAAGAGGTAGGTATTTTTTAAATGTCTATGAATATCCAATACAATGTGTCGAATGCTGTAATTGCTTGTTACGCTTGCTGCGAGAGAAAGTGAGCGAATCGGTGAACTTAATTTTTACATATGGGACTGTGAATAAATGAAAGCCTATCGAACAGGGATTGATTGGACTATTCCGTTTTGGTGATTTATTTTGAATATTATAATCATAGGTACTATTTTGCGTATAGAAAGATGCGATCAACAATGCAGTTTTATTGCAGGAAAGTTAATAATTGTTGATCGCACCAATGATATCCTTCTTCTTCTTAATCAGTCACTCTTGACAGAGTTGTCGTGGCTGCTGGGACGATGTGGCAGTCGTCGACGGTCTCCTTGTTTTTGGGTCGCATCAATGTCTCCTGCGCGATGCTCCTCCATTTGTGACGATTGGCAGCGTTGCGGGAGCATCTCCAGCACTATCTATCGATGGACCTCTCATAATCAACGTGCTAATACGAGCAAGATGGAACAGCTTTTGCTTATGTATAAAAATAAAATTATGCGCAAATAAATATACGTAACCATAGGGTAGGTACATAATTATTATGTAGAGCTGTGTAGCTCTTTATATTTATTATTTGATAGAAAATTAAGCACCGGATACTCGTATACATATATATTGGGTTAAATACTTATATAAAACTCTAAATAAATCTATAAAAAAAAAACAATAACAATATCACAGGAATTTCGGTCTCGGCCGGCCTGATGGATGGTATAGAATTGCTTGCGCAGACATCTCGCGCAGCTATTTATTTCTTTTCCAATGTTCTGAACTTAACAGTTCTCGCTGACATAAGTGGCTATTCATAATTCTACGCCACACATATCGTCGCTGTAGTTGGAAAATTAAATTACTACACTTTTTGCGAAATCGACTTTATTGCATTTCCAGAAAGTCTAATTAAAGCTGCATTTTCTGTAGTTCTAATTTTTGGTTATCATCATTTTATTGAAAAGTTATTATTTAAGTTTACTCGTTAATTGCCAACTATATTAATCACTGTCACAAAACAGGCCATCCGCAGATTGCTAAGGCAATAATCATCACCATCATCTTCATTAGCAACAGTTAAGCAACCCAACAACGGCTCACTACTGAGCGCATGCCTCCTCTCAGAGAAGGGTTATAGGCCATAGTCCACCACGCTGACCAAATGCGAATTGGCGGACTTCACACACCTTCGAGAACATTATAGAGAACTCTCAGATGTGCGGGTTTCCTCACGATGTTTTCCGTCACCGTTGAAGCAAGTGATATTTAATTGCTGAAACGCACATGACTCTGAAAAGTCAGAGATGCGAACCCAGGATCGAACCTGCGACCCCCCGAATAGGAGACCACAGTCCCAACCACTAGGCTATCACTGCTTAATATGCAAATGTGACTTGATAATACAAAGTGGTTTTTGCTGCCACGCCACGTTCATTTAAATACAAAGTGTTTTTGATAGCAAATAAAGTACATTGATAATAATAATTATTATCTGCACTTGTATCTTTAAGCAAGTGCTGTTAATATAGCCATTCATTTCATAATATTTCTTTACAACTAAATAAGACCAATCGAATACGTATCGAATAATCCAATCAAATAGTACCAATCGAATAAGTAATATTTACGAAAAATAACTTAATCAGATATTACCTATTACGAAATCTAGGTATAAAATTATGGATCATTAATCCACGTGAACGATTGTATTGCATTCAAAACGCAATTTAAACTGGTAATAAATCATTGTGAAATTATTATTTGAATTAATAATTATTTACCGAATTCAATTAGCAAGTCTAGGTAATATACCGAGTGTTATATGTTGTATGTATGAATGTTCTATCTGTGTTGTATATCAATATAACACTCTGTATATACCCGGATGAAAGTGGTATATAGGTAACGCCAACTCTTCAAACTACTCATTTTTAGTGTTTGCAAATACAAACATCAAAAAATGTGTGTTAGATTTTATTATATAATTATGTAGGTAAGTACCTACTTAATTATTTATTCATTTGTTGCTTTTAAAGTTAACATAAAAACCTTGTTTTGGATAAAGTTTATTTACTCTTATGTAAAACATAATAAAATAATTCACGCAGTGTCTAAATGCTGGTCTGCCTACAAACAATTTTACCTAAAACCAACCTAAAACCGACTTCTATTATGAAAATAGTTTCGCAAAGTACGCGAGCTCTTTCAAAAAGTCGGAGAGCGTACACATATTCTTAAAAGACTTTACATATGAAATTTCCAAGTTGTTGCTTTTAGCACGTACTATACAAAATGTAAATTCAGTTAAAGAGCTGCTGCATAGGTGAGATAACTTTGTTAAAAATTCATTCAAGAATCGTTGCCCACTCGGCTTGTCGATAAAAGAACGAATTTATTCATGACAAGACCCTTGACTGAAATCCCACCTGATGGGAAGTGAGGATGCAGGCTAAGATGATATTGGGCTAGCTTGGAAGTGGTATGCAAGTAGGTACCTATTCAACCCATACTCCTAATCAGGTTCTACGCGCCATCATGCTGGAACGCTAATACTTGTTGGTTCATCTTTAATAGTTGAGTGAGGATAAAAGATCATGAAAATCTATATTGTGCTACTTAGGCTTTCCCTTAGGTCAACTTTTTAGGGTTCCGAAGTGAACAAGGAACCCTTATTTATTATTTAGAGTACTATGGAACTCAAAATATATTCAATATCATCATACTAATATTATAAATGCGAAAGTGTTTGTTTGTTGGTTTGTTGGTTTGTCCTTCAATCATGCCGCAACAGAGCTGCGGATCGACGTGATTTTTTGCATAGGTATGAAAAGTAGCCCATGTCACTCTACAGGTCCTCAAATGAGGACCTGTAGAGTGACATGGGCTACTTTTCATCCCGGAAAATAAAAGATTTCCCGAGGGATTTAAAAACTAATTCCACGCGGACGAAGTCGCGCGCATCAGCAGCATCAGCTAGATCATAAATAAAATAAAAGCACTATCCTAGGTCAGCAATAATATTTGAGACTTTCAGCTACGGAACCCTACACTGCGCGTGGCCCGACACTCACTTGGCCGGTTTTTTTTATATAAAAACCCTTGCCAAATAAAGTTATAGTTTAAGTTACTAGGTACGCCAAACGCGGAAGTTGACGACAAACCAGCCAAAATGTAAAGAAGCGAGTAGACAATGCACTCGTATATCGTATACAAACTTCCACTTTAACATGTTTTTGTACTGAATTTCAGCTTTACAATTTTTAAACTTTGTAAATAAAATTGCTTTTTGTTGCAAAAATTGTGAAACACGGACAGACAAACAGATATCGAGATGATTCCATCTGGTGTTTCAATTCATGCGTGTATTTATGAATTTGAATAAACAAAACAAAAATACGTTTTTAGGGTTCCGTACCCAAAGCGTACCAACGGGACCCTATTACTAAGCCTACGCTGTCCGTCCGTCCGTCCGTCCGTCCGTCCGTCCGTCTGTCAGCGGGCTGTATCTCGTAAACCGTAATAGATAGACAGATGAAATTTTCACATATTATGTATTTCTATTGCCGCTATAACAACAAATAATAAAAATTAAATTAAATTAAAAAAATTAAATTAAAATATTTCCATGGGTACATGGAAATATTTTTATTTAATTTTTTTTAACGGAACCCTAAAAGAGCGAGGCCCGACTCGCACTTGGCCGATTTTTTTTTGTGCTTTTCAATTATGAAACACTAAAAACATTTTAAAACCCTAACTTTAGAAATAAAACCAATCAATACATATAAAGAAAAGCCGGCTTGCATCAAAATGCAATATGTATGTTTAAATAAAATATTTTTTCACGTTTTGACAAGTTTTAGAAATAACTTCAATATGTTTTGGTTGAAGTGGTGCTTATTGGACATACATAAAATCTATGTTTTATCCCAAGCCAGTCACACGTCAACCGTCGTCAGTGTTTTCATTTTCAATCTATACTATACTATGTACTATGTATATTTGTATACTAATATTATAAAGAGGAAAGATTTTTTGTTTGTTTGTTTGTTTGTACCGAATAGGCTCTGAAACTACTGGACTGATTTTAACCATTTTTTCACCAATAGAAAGCTAAATTATCAAGAAGTAACATAGACTATAATTTATTTTCAAACAAATTAGAGATCTTTAAGAAAATTGCAATAATGTAACCAAAGTAGCAAAATTTTGCCTGTAAAATTCACTATTTGGCGTGTGATGATACATAAAAATTACTTAGTACATAATTAAAGTACTCATTATTCTCTACAAAAAAGTTCGAAAGGGCACCTATACATCTCTCTATCATAGTTAAGTCACAATAGTAGCTTTTGTGTTCTAAAATTAAGAACTCCTCACTAATTTTAAAAATGCGAAAGTGCATGCATGGGTATAGTTGAGAATCTGGAGGATGACATAGGATATATTTTATCCCGGAAAATCAAAGAGTTCCCGCGGGATTTTAAAAACTAAATTCACGCGGACGATGTCGCGGGCATCAGTTAGTTGTAGATAAAATCTTACATGCGACTGTAGGTAATTAGTCATTTTAATTCTGGTACTATCCTATTTTGATACTCGGCAAACCTGGTATCAAAAATCAGCACTCGAATTAAAATGACCCTCATTACGATGCAGTTGCATAAATAGCTATTGTTTGTTGGTTTATTGGTTTGTTAGGTTTCCTTCAATCACGTGTCAAAGTGATTTTAGCATGGGTATAGTTGAAGACCTAAACTAGCGGCACGCTATGATGGCCGGTTTGACGTTTGTCCGCTCATGAAGTTCCGTATTAATTGATAACGACTTTGAAGGAAATAATTGTATTACTTTATTGACGATAGTGATGTGCAGAGATTCATAAATTTTATCGAATGTAGTTTTAGGTTTAGGACTCAAAATTTATTTATTAAATTGATTTCTAAAATGTATACAAGTGTAGAAAAATCAGTTTGCACCATTTAAGGGGTGAATGTACTTGTGAATAGAACTGTTAAATTAATAAGGGAAGATTATGAAAGAGATGTGAAAATAGATAATATTATAGAAAACGAACATATAATTATTAATGTAGGTGATGATAGCAGTGACGACAGTGAAAATAGTAGTATGGACGAATCTGATTAATTATGGCCTTTTGTGGAACCTTTTTTGGTATCTTTTGTATTCATATGTTTCTTGTGTGCATATAAAGTATGTATATTCATTTTCATTCAAATATTCAGTTCGTTCAAATAAATTAAATAAACATATACATTTTTGTTTTATTAAACCTATTTAATCAGGTACAAAAACAAAACTTAATTGTTTTTTGTTCGAGAATAAATTGACATTCCACATCACTATTGTAATATGTCAAACCGGCCATCATAGCGTGCCGCTAGTGTAAAGACTTGAAGAGTGATATAGGCTACTTTTATGTCGGAAAATCCAAAGAGTTTCCATGGGATTTATTAAAACTAAATCCACGCAGATGAAGCCAGGCGTCAGCTAGTATCATGTATTTTAAGGAATTTGATACAATTTTAAACACAACGAGTTACGAAAATTTTATTTTTTCTGTTAATAAAAAATATATACAGCATCTACTCTATTAAATACTTACTCAAATAATATAGTTTTAATAATCCAGAAAAATATGTAACAAAACTATAATAAGAAAACTTCAAATAAAAAAGGAAAATTAATGAATATTAAATATGTAGTACTAATATAACATACCTAGCATGTACTAAGTAAAATACTATATTTATGCCGAATTCCTACTATAAAATACTGTTTATAAAAATAAAAAGAACTCTTTCTGTGAGACGCTTGTTTTACAATCCAAGTTGTTCATTTAGAATTGGAACATAGTCGTCATACTGTGCCATAAACAAGTTCCCGGCTACTGGATTACCCAGATTGTATTTCTTCGCAAAATCCGTAATGGAGAAACCCGTACGAGTAGTGACAGTCCTGAAAGGTATAAAAATACAAATCAGTACAGCTACTTACTACATCGCACCTTTAGAATTATAGAGTCCTATTTTGTTTGGAGCTTGGCGAATTATGACCCAGCATTTTTAAAAACCGTTCAGATTCAGAAATCTTTTAATTTTACTTAATATTTTTCAGAGTATTTTTCTGTGTAAACCTGATGGGGATCAAAAATATAATTATTATTCACAAGTACAGAAGTAAAAGTATTCAAGTAAAATGATAATATTATAATATGATATTAATTTGCTTATTTATAATATTTTTTTGTTTTAGAGGGTATTCTTAAAATCAAAATAAATATATTCTTTTATTTTCTTTCACACAATAGCACAATTTTATTTATTTACCTTATTTGAGGTTGTTGCCAATTAAGCTAGACGTCTAAATTGTATGAGCGTCCATACAACTCAGATAACTATCTTATTTGGCGTCCACTATATATGTATGGGGACACCCTTTAATTTTCAACTTTTTTTATTTTTTGGAATTTTCCCTTGATTTGTTCTATAAGACCTTACTTTTTGCCAAATTTCGTGATTTTAGGTCAACGGGAAAGTTCCCGAAATTTTTCATATAGTTTTTCGACCCGACCCAAAACCTATAGGGTACTTCCGGTTGACCTAGAATTGAAGGTCTTAGAGCACAAGTAAAGGGAAAATTCCGAAAAATAAAAAAGTGTAAAATTAAGGTAATTTTTGGTACTTACAAGTTTTCACGAAAATCTATATTTGCCCATATCTTTTTTTCGTGTTGACTCAGAACCTTGATTTTTATACACCTAATAGGGACCATAGATTTCTGTATCTGGTATAAACAACCTGTTAGGTCCACCCATTCCTGAGAAAATCGGTGATGACACACGGACAGACGGACAGATGGACAGATGGACAGATGGACAGACGGACAGATGGACAAGAGAGGGTTCCTTTTTTTACCTTTTGAGATACGGAACCCTAAAAAATCAGGTATTATATTGCTTGAAACAAGAAGGAAACTTTTTGTCTGTAGCAAATGCCTTTGGGCTACTTACAAAATTCGATTTACGTTAAAATTATTGTAGTTAATGAATACGTTAATTTTTTAATTTAATTTAAGACACCGGGCCAGTCCAACGACATAATATATTGTCCAAGTGTAATGTATTTATACTTGTATAATTTTGGGCGGCATAACAGCCCAATTGGGCACGGCTCCGACGACACGCGACGGGCCAAATCAAATTAAACCTACGGATACACGAAAAGTTTTGGTTCATCTTGTTGTTGAAAAGCGACCGAGTTTCCAACAGCTGCTTTAGATGTTTCCATAAAGTTTTGTAAGTTAGTGTTCCAAATTAACTGGCATCCGAAAACTGTTGATTATTTTAAATTTAATTATTATATTTTTTAGATTTTTAAATACTCGGCACTTTACCTTTGTTCTTTAAACCTATTATTATAGATACTGGTTTATTTAATAGACTTTGCGTTTTCATTTTACATTTAAAGTGAATATGTTACGTTCTAACTATGAATACGTGCACATTACAAAAGCTTAACTTCATTATGATTAGCAACCCATTACTGGCGCACTATTAAACGCAGGTCACTTCTCAGGGAAGTGAACTCGCTACTGTACTTATTGAAATGTAAATCGGTCTTAGAGGCCATTAGTCCACCACGCTGGAGTGGCCCAATGCGAATTGGCAGACTATGGACGTCATGTGCTGGGCAGGTTTCCTCACGATGAAGTATGTGTTATTTAATTGCTTAAAGGCACATAACTCGGGAAAGTCAGAGGTACGTGCCCGGGATCGAACCTGCAACCCCCCTGAATAAAAGACCGCAATACCATCACTGCTCTTCAAAGGCTTAATAAAAAAGGTACCCCTAAATGTAAACCTACCTGTTGTTAACACGTGGCTCATCAAAGACAAGTCTCGCAGGTTGCTTGTAAAGTAGGAACACGTAGCGATGTAATCCAGATTCGGAGGGTGGTGCTACGCCGATATAATCGGCGATCGTCTCCCCGGACACCACGTGGTTGCCGGGAATGTTGCCGACTAGCCAGTGCTTAAAATTGCGCAATGTAGGCTCCTCGCGGCTTGGCGCGTCCGGGTCTAAAAAAAGTTCGACTGCAGAGGCTCAAGTGTAACTTTTCAAGTGACGTTAAATATGTTACCTGAGAAAACAAAGTTAAGGTGGATTATACGAGTCTGCCCGCGAAATTAAAATTTAATTTGGTTTTTCCCATTTTGTAAACTAATACGACAAAGTTGGCTTATGGCATTCTAATTGCGCCAGTAGAATTATCATCTTCACAGGTTTACATAAAAATCTTTACTTGAAAATGACCAGTTTAAGAAATTAATCAAAATACCGAGTTGGACGTGAGTTTCTCACAAATTAGTCAGTATTTTGATTAATTTCTTAAACTGGTCATTTTCAAGTAAAGATTTTTATGTAAACCTGTGAAGATGATAATTCTACTGGCGCAATGAGAATGCCATTAGCCTAGTTTGTCGTATTAGTTTACAAATTGCGAAAAACCAAATTAAATTTGAATTTTGCGGGCAGACCCGTATAATCATCCTTAACTCGAGGGTAAAAAAATCGCAGAAAAGATTTCGGAAAAAGAAAAGAAGCTAAAAATTACTTGAAAATGTGTTGCAGTGACTTCTGAGCAATCAAAACTTGACTTGCGGGTTATTGCACGGTGCAAGTTAATTGCCAATGCTGACTTCTGCAAGTTTTATATTGTTTTTAGAATGTTGTCTTAAATGAATCGGTACATACCAACGAAAGCCAGAGTGAAATAGTCACCAGGGGTAACTTCCCACGGATACCACACAAAGGGGGCGTCCTTCACTTCTGTGGGAGTCAGCTCATTCCCAAATTCAACTTCTTTAGCATTCTGGTACATTACCTATAATAACATCGTTAATGTAGTTAAGTATACAACATGTTATGCTGTCCTAAGTTCATCCACCTCCGCAAAACAATCAAAAATATACTCTCCTCGTGGCCGTATTTTCAAAACTTTTAATCAAACTTTGAACAAATTAGGCTTTTCATTGAAAATTGCTTCGCAATCGTGGTTGGGAGCTTTCTTTGGTAACTGAAAATATATTTTTCTGGTGGGAGACAATAGTCGTGGCTAGTCACCACTCATCACCCTACTGTCAGTGAGCTTCCGCCAAGCAATTTAGCGTTATGGTACGATGGCGTATAGAAATCAATTAGGGGCACGGGTTTAATTATTTACACTGCCATACCCCTTCCGCATTACCATTTTAGATTTCATAGTTACTTATCATCAAGTGAGATTGTCATAAATATATTTAAAACAAGTGTAAATTAAAAAAATATTTTTAAATGCAAGCTTTTAGTAGCTACATCATTAGACTCTGGATATCATCTAGGATCAGAGTACTTGTTATGACAAATCAAACGAACCCAAACTCGATGGGGTTACGTCGTTTTATTACAGAGTTCTGATAGCCATTTTCCGTATCTATCATCAGATCAGCTCCATGTCACAATAATATTGCATTCTCATCCGATTTACACATAAATGCAAAATTTCAGCTCGATCAGAAACCGGGAAGTGGGTCTAACTCATCTTCCAAGATTTGACCCAAACAAACAAATAAATAAATAAACAGCTGGTCAAGCTAAATAAAAGCTTGTAAAAAAGCTTGTAAAAATATCTAGTAGGTAAATTGATACGTTGCCAGTTGCCACCGACATAACCGGTAAACCTGAGGTAACGTACGAGTAAGTACATTCGATTCCACGACAATTTTCTACAATCTTATTCCTGTTAGGGATATTGGTTTTGAAATACTCGATCAATGTAGATTTTTAAAAACTAAATTTTCTCCTAAAGTTACTTCGATGTGGGCAATTGAAGGACAAACCAAGAAACAAACTTTCGCATTTATAATGTAACTAAGGAATTTTATTTTTCTGCGTTATCTGTTATCTCCAACGCTTTATCAAACATTGTATATTCCTCCAAAAATGCAATTAACTCTAATCTGAATTGAGTTATCGCTCCACAAATACCATAAAAGCGACCATTTTTATTGCGATTGTACAAAATTGCTCAATTGTAAAGATACTTATGCAATTTGCATAACCATATAATGACATACTAATCAGCTTGGTACGAATAGGTACCTACAACAGTCAGTATTATTGAATTGAGTAAATAATAGAAAATACAGTAATATTATGTTAAACATTTAACACTTTAAATGGTTGGGAAGATATCCTTACTTCCTTTCTAAGTGTATTATAAATGCGAAAGTGTGTTTGTTGTTGGTTTGTCCTTCAAACACGGCGCACAGAGCTACGTTACATAATATCTTATTTGTTACGTACAATAAAAACTTAACCAGTAGGTAAATTAAAAATCCAAAACATTAATTCGACCGCAGCGAGGCAAAGTTCCCCAAATGCTGGGAATTTTGGTTTTGAACGCTCTTAATTCTTTAATTTTTAAGTTATCTGGATCCAATCCTCTGTGAAAGTCGTTCAAAAAACGCTAGAGCTCTTGATTCCAAGATCTCCACCTCAAAGGAAACTGAAACCTCACTGAAACGAAACTTTCATCGTAGATTTAATTTTTTTTTCTCATTTAAAGAGCTGAGTCACTGGAGTGACTATGTAGCTCTCGTAGGTAAACAATCAGTAAATATACATTTTTAAATATCTTAAAACTAGTTATTAGATCTACCTTTAAAAAATCATTTCTAACAGATTTCATATTTGCGCTTCCTAGTTTGTTCGATTCACGACCATTGATCACGATTGTGCGCTAAATATTTCCAAAGGCAAGTTCATTAAAAAATTATGGGTCTACTACCTACGTTTTTTACCAGATAGTGCCTCGAAAAAGATAAAATCACATGATTCCTGAAAAATACGAACTCCCTGTGGAGATTGTAGAGCGAGTCAGACAGTTTTTAATTTCAGTAAGTAGGTACATAAGACGGTTATAGACGCAAATTAATAAATAATTAATACTGAATTAATAAAGTAATAATGTAGGTACTTCAATAACAAAAAACTAATGAGCTGTTTTATCTTATTTAGGTTTGTACTCATTTTTAGACAATAGAGATTCGAATTGAACACGAAGATATAACTATTAACTGTAGTAATTAAGGTATCAATAAATTATGCATATTTGTAATTGTTATCACAAGATACTTATTTTTATTAATGCGAAAGTGTGTTTGTTTCTCAACAACGCAGCTACGCATCGACGTGATTTTTCCTATGGTAAAGAACCTGGGAAGTCACATATTGGTTACTTTTATCCCGGAAAAACAAGGGTTCTAGATTTTTATTAACCTTAACTTCTGAAAATCTCATTTTAAAATATTACACTAAAATTAAACTAATTAAAAAAAATCGGCCAAGTGCGAGTCGGGCCTCGCTCTTTTAGGGTTCCGTTAAAAAAAATTAAATAAAAAAATTTCCATGTACCCATGGAAATATTTTAATTTAATTTTTTTAATTTAATTTAATTTTTATTATTTGTTGTTATAGCGGCAATAGAAATACATAATATGTGAAAATTTCATCTGTCTATCTATTACGGTTTACGAGATACAGCCCGCTGACAGACGGACGGACGGACGGACAGCGTAGGCTTAGTAATAGGGTCCCGTTGGTACCCTTTGGGTACGGAACCCTAAAAATTACGAGACATTTCACCGCGGTTAGTTGCCTCATCTGGTGACAGAAAGGTTGGCTCATTTTTTGCGCAAAGGATCAGCCTGGCTGTCCAACGCGGAAGTGCATGCAGTATTCTTGGCACCATTCCACGCGGAAATAATTTGTAGGTATCTCAATTAGATTAGTTTAGGTATAAGTTTTATTGAAACTAATATCATCTTCTATAATATAATAAAACTGTAACAGGTCCAATTCTGTACATTGAAGATATTTTGAAAATTTTTGTTTGAGGGCACTCTATAATCGATACTGAAGCCAAAACAATTTTTTTTTAATTTTTTGTCTGTCTGTCTGTCTGTCTGTCTGTCTGTCTGTCTGTCTGTATCTTGGCCGCGCATCACGCCGAAACTACTGGACGGATTTAAATGAAACTTGGCATGATTTAAGGTCATACTACGAGGTATAATATAGGATACTTTTTATCCCGAAATTCAGCACGGTTCCCTTGGGAGAGGGGATGAAAGTCAAAATGTGTATTTCGCTGTAATTCATTAAGGCGTATTCCGATTTAATCCATTCTTTTTTTGTTAAAAAGCAGGTTCTTTAGAGATTGTCCTGTAATTATTTCAAGGTCGTCAATTTCGTAGTTCAGAAATTATAGACATCACGATCTTCAGTAAATGTCCAAATAACTTGAACCCCGAAATCTACAAGATACTTTGAATGAACGGGTCATCTTAAGCTGGCAAGCGTACTTTATCGTATATAACCATCGTGGATAGCCCTATTTTGTCAAAGTCAAACTACTCCAAAGGCGTCAGATTTTGCCAAACGATCATTATACCTACATACTACATAGTAGGTATGGTTGTAATGCATCTTATGGACTTAATGCTACAGTGTTTTTCCTATGCAATTTAATATTCTAATCATACTAATATTATAAATGCGAAAGTGTGTTTGTTTGTTGGTTTGTCCTTCAATCACGCCACAATAGAGCCACGGATCGACGTGATTTTTTCATGGGTACTATAGTTGAGGACATAGGCTACTTTTTATCCCAGAAAATCAAAGTGTTCACGAGGGATTTTAAAAACTAAATCCACGCGGATGAAGTCGCGGGCATCAGCTAGTAATATAATATTAATACGTGAAGCAAAAACTTTGTACCCCTTTTTACGAATATGGCGCGGACGGAGAAGTATGAAATTTCCCACACTTATAGTTTATATAGAGGAGTCTTCTTCTTCTTCTTCTTTATCAACCTATAGACGTCCACTGCTGGACAAAGGTCTTCTTCATGGACTTCCACAGGCTTCGGTCTTGCGCCGCTTGAATCCAGCGGCTACCTGCGACTCTTTTGATGTCGTCGGTCCACCTGATCGGGGATCTGCCAACACTGCGTTTCCCGGTGCGGGGTCGCCACTCCAACACCTTGGGACCCCAACGACCGTCAGCTCTTCGAACTATGTGCCCCGCCCATTTCCACTTCAGTTTCGCGACACGCTGATCTATGTCGGTGACTTTGGTATTCTTACGAATCTCCTCATTTCTGATTTGATCTCGCGGGGATATACCGAGCATAGCTCTCTATATCGCTCGCTGAGTGACCCTGAGCCTTCTTATGAGGCCCATAGAGCCCATAGAGAAAGAGTGCAGAATACTAATTTTTTTTAAAATTATACATAAAAAAATACATTAAATAAATAAATAAAACGTTACACACACTACCATGTATTTGACACACACACGTCAAATTGAGAATAGATTAGTCTTACTGAATGTCAAACATAACCATAATGAAAGTTTTTTTATTACGCCTCGACATAGAACATTAACGGGTCGAATTTCGACCAATGGGCGACCTCTAGTAAATCTAAAACCCATGGAACTAGCATTTACGACTACGATGCTAAAACCTCATCAATGTCACTTCAGCGCGGCATAGTACCCATGGAACTAGGAATTACGACTACGTCTAAATAGTACCCGACTTATTTGTAACGTTCGCCGCTACTTTATGAAAATTATGGGTCCGATGCGAACTACAAATAAAACTTACCCATAATTTACAGTTTGGCGCATAAGGAATAACATCAGGAACAATTTCATTTGCCAAGAAGGCAAGTTCGACCGATGATGGGACATCTTCTGCAAGTACTTTATCGGTGATAATTGATTGCTGTAGCAGTAAAACAATTGATATTTTCCATAAATCACTCATCATCGCAGAGTACCGAGCGAAAAACTGCACTAGGAAGCAGTCGACTTTCGAATGGCTGCTAATGACAATGATGCGCTTATAAATGACTAATTTTGTAAAAAAAAATACGAATGGTTACATGCAACATTGTGTGCTCAGATTATTAGAGTAAGTATACAAATTCCGCGCTCAGAATTACCTATATCTGTGATTGTATGTACAAAGGCTGCGTAACATTGTTCTTCTAACCGTTTTATTTGGGGGAATAATAATTAAACAAGCATCGAGCATTTTTTATCGGCGAGAGCAACCATCTTAATTAATTACCAGAATTTATTTGAATAATTATTTATATTCGAAGGAGAATAAATTAATCTTTGTGGACGTTTACTGATGGAAAATTTACTACCTCCCCGTCTTCCAGTACAGAACACTATATTCCATAACTTCATGAAGACTCCCTAACCTAGGTCTCCTGTTTTCATCCATCTTCTCATCTTTACTCCCTACCCCTACTTACCTACCTACTATCTACCACACTGTACCTACTTCTGACACTTTTTTTGCCGGACAACTTATATGCTACCTGCCTTAGGACTCACTTCAATGTTCTGTTGTACTTTTGAAAATTAAATTGAGAAAAAAAAACATTTTTCGATTAAAATTAAAATCTAGATTTTGTAGCAGAGTTTGGAGCTGTTTACTTATAGATAAAATTGTTTGCGCTCTCCAATTGCCAATGAAATTAGATTCAATACCAAAAAACATATTATATAAAGTTATGGTTTACCAAAAATGGTATTAACTAAACTAAAAATTCTTTTTAATTTTTTAATCATAATATTCTAGGTACATAAATTGTTGAGAAACCTTAATTGAGTGTCAGGAATCTTTACATTTGAAGAACCTTTTCCCCGAATAACTTTGCTGCAAATCTCGTGATCCCGGCCTTCGGATCTCATAATAAGCAAGAAAGATTCCTTCCACGAACCTCCTACGCACTCTTAGAAAATTTATTTGGTCACCCTTATTAACTATTGTTGACTTGAAAAGGGAAACCCTGAATGATGTTGACAGTAGAAAACGAAAGGAAAAATAGAAGTTTGTTTTAGAAATATGATAGATATTATTCCTTGCGAGACCTTCCTAAAATTGAAGAAGATATAGTACTAGTACGGAGTACCTACAAAGAAACGTACTTACCTAATAATAGTGGTACCTAATGGTACTTCATTCGTTTATACACAATCTCTAATTGTCTTGATTGCTGAGTGACTGAAGGAAAAACCAACAAATAATCACTTAGATCCTTACTAATATGTCTACATTTTAACTAACCGATGAACCCCACATTATGAGGCGCAGCGTTGGAAGACCCCCAAAAGGCGTCGCTGGCAGTTGCTCGTTACAGACGGCACAATATCGTGTTCTTTTACATTCCTTTCAAGAGACCCATGCCCAGCAGGCAACAGTGGACGTCTATCGGTTGAGATGTTAATATTTTTACTACTAAACGATAGCTGGCCATGCCCATAATACTTCGTTTAATTATTATTATTTAACAATCAAACGTTACCCCAACCATTAACAGCATCACATCGTATATAGGTATGTAGGTTTATTACTTCCTTAGGGCATTAGCATAAAATTTATGATAAGCACCCCATAAAACGCGAAGGCATCATTAGAACGAGAGGGTGGCCTCCCACATTGCAAGATACAAAATTAGTTTAACAAATTTACGAGTAATACCTACTCACATTATTTTTAACCAACTTCAAAATCTCGATTCTTTTTAGGGTTCCGTACCAATATGATAAAAATGGAACCCTTATGGTGAGACTTTCTCCGTCCGTCCGTCCGTCCGTCCGTCCGTCCGTCCGTCTGTCACAGTCGATTATTTCAGTAACTATTAAAGCTATCGATATGAAATTTGGCATAGTTGTGTATAATAGTGGCCCAACATCATTGGAATAAAGAAAAATCGAAAATTATTTTTAGTTTTATTAAAAAAGGGGGAAAATCGGGGGTTTTAAATTTCAAAGTAAAATAACTATACCGAGTGGGGTATCATATGAAAGGCCTTTACTTGTGCATTCTAAAACATTTATTTATTTATTTCTATATATAGTTTTTGAGTAATCGGCCAAAATGTCGAAAAAAAATACCGTTCCCCCCCCCCTCCCCCTTATCTCCGAAGTTTACCAATCGAAAAATCTGAAATAATTATGGTCAATAGAAGTTTATGTATATTTTACAGGAAAAATAAAATCAATGCGAAAATTATTTTAGTTTAATTAAAAAAGGGGGAAAATCAGGGGTTTGAAATTTCAAAGTAAGATAATTATAGCGAATGGGGTATCATATGAAAGGCCTTTACTTGTGCATTTTAAAACAGTTTTTTATTTATTTCTACATATAATAGTTTTTGAGTAATCGGCCAAAATGTCGAAAAAAATACCGTTCCCCCCCCCCTTATCTCCGAAGTTTACCAATTGAAAAATCTGAAATAATTATGGTCAATAGAGGTTTATGTATATTTTACAGGAAAAATAAAACCAACGCTCTAACTAGCATAGTTTTTTTTATATTCACAATAAACCTCTACAAACAAAGATAACGATAAATAAGCAAATTAATATAATATTATCGTTTTACTTTTACTTTTGGAGTACGGAACCCTCGGTGCGCGAGTCCGACTCGCACTTGGCCGGCTTTTTTTTAATTTGTTTTCACCGATTACTCGAACTGATAATTCTTTTTGTTTGAAATAGTATACATTTTAGGTGGTCCCATTATATTTTATCGAAATCGGTCGAGAGGTTTTTAAAAATATTTTTTTAGATTAATATATTATATGCATTATAAATTCTTTCGCATAGTATTATTATAAATTATTATAGCTAAATGACGAATCTTCCTTGAGATCTCGATAAAATTTATCTTCACTTAAGAAGTTTAAGTTATTATCTCAGTATTTTGTGTTCTAAAGATAATATGATGATATATTATGTAATCATGGCATTCTCTATTTTTATTAGCAGTTTGTATTAGTTCAGTGCGTTGTTTTATAAGATTTTTGGTTTCATTGCTTAAAATATTATGGTCTTTATTTTTATTTTGGTTGAAGTTTGTTTTCAAGCTATTTTTAATTGAAGCTTCTAGTAAGTTATAGTAGTTTTGGATAGAGGTTTGTTCATTTGTGTTTTTGTATGTATGTAAATCCATAAGATTTGTTTCTAGGTTTTTCATATATGATTTTATTTCCAATTCACTCTTTGGTATATGTGGAGAAGATTTATAAGTATTCCTGCTTTTTTTCAGATGTTTTATTTCTACAGTGGCTCTAACTAGGCGATGATCAGATGGAAATTCAAATTTATTAATTACCTCTATATTTGTGACGTATTTAAGTAAGTTTGTCAAAACAAAGTCTATTTCGTTTTTAGTTTTTCGGTCGGGTGAGATCCAGGTCCATCTCCTACTAGCTTTTTTTCTGAAATAAGTGTTAATAATAGCTAGGTTGTATTCGTATGCATATGATATTAAGATTTCTCCTTTTTTATTTCTTGATCCATAGCCATATCTGCCCATTATAAGTCTTTCGTTGCTTTTTGGTTGCCCAATTTTTGCATTAAAATCGCCAATAACAATAACGTTCTTATCCGCTATTTCATGTGCTTTCTCTAAAGTTTTGTAGAAGTGGAGTATGTCTTCTTCAGTTGATGAATCTGTTGGTGCGTATACTTGTATTATAGAAATAGCTAGACAATTGAATTTTAATTGCAGGAGTGCAACTCTTTCTGAGAGCCCTGAAAAACTAATTATATTATTCTTGTACTCTTTTTTTACTATAAATCCTACTCCGTGTAGTCCTGGATTCTCTCCTTTATAGAATAAAATGAAGTCTGTATGTTCCTCTATATGACATCCTTCTCGTCTTACTTCAGCGAGGCCTATTATGTCATAGTTAATTTTATGTAAAGCATGTTTCAGTTCTAAAAGTCTCTCTGGAGAAGCAAGGGATCTAACATTGTATGTGCAAATTTTGATTGTTTTTTTCGTTTCGTATGATAATGTATTTGAAACTGGGGGGTTATAGTCATACTCCTCCACGGCGACCAACCGTGTTGGAGGAGGGGGAGGGTCCTTCAATGGTATTGGTAATTGCTATTTTGTTGCTGCTGTGTTGGACTTTGAAATTACATGTTTTTCGTTTCTGTTGTAGCTTGAGGGTTGTTTGTTGGTCCAGTAAGATGTTATAGTGTTCTTTTTCTGTGTTTGAGTCATCTCATTGGTTTACTTTGTAGTTCTATTATGATTTTCGGGTGGGGTTTCTGACAGATTGCGTTTATTTCCTCGGTTTATGTTGTCGTATGTCTCTTTTTGTGGAATAACAATTAGTTTATCGTACTTGATTACTACTTTTTTTTTTTAGATTCAAAACGTCAACTAAGCGAACTATTTAAAAAGACAAGTAAAGCAATACGAAAGGACTATGAACAGTACAGACATTTAACAATAGAAAAGAATATAAATAAATTCAGAAGTAGTAAAAGAGCTTTCAAGGAATTAAATACTCATAAAGATTGGATTCAGACTTTGAATGCAGGAAACAGAAAAACAAGGACAAGGAAAGACTTAATAGACTGTGCTACCGAATTTTACCGACAGCTATATAAGAAAATACCCGAAAAGACAAATGAAGAATTAGATAATACAGGAAGAGATTATAGAGAAGAAAATAATTGGAAACCAATAGATGAAATCGAAATATTAAAAGGTATTAAAACTTTGAAGACAGAAAAAAGTACAGGACCAGACAATATACCTAATGAACTATTAAAAATTGCAGCCCACAAATTAGCAACACCTATGGCCAATTTATTTAATATGGTTTTAAATAGCGGATCAGTTCCCAAGCAATGGACTTCCTCAGATATCACACTACTGTATAAAAAAGGCGATGCTCTAGACATATCTAATTATCGACCAATTAGTCTCCTTTCGAGCATTTATAAACTATTTACTGTTGTTCTGTTGGACAGAATTGGCCCACAAATCGATAAGTACCAACCAGTTGAACAAGCTGGATTCCGTACAGGCTTCAGTACAATGGACCACATACACACAATGGAACAAGTCATCGAAAAATATAAAGAATTTAATAAATCGCTCTATATTGCCTTTATCGATTATACAAAAGCATTCGACAGTATCTCTCATGAGGCAATCTGGAAAGCATTAAAAGAATGTCATATAAATAGAAAATACATAGAGATTCTCAAAACAATTTACAATAGCAGTACAAGTAGGATCAAGTTAGAGACCAGAGGTGATTTAATACAAATCGAAAGAGGAGTCAGGCAAGGAGATCCGCTCTCTCCTAAGCTGTTCATTGCAGTACTCGAAGACATATTCAAAAAATTAGACTGGACGCAAGAGGGCATTAAGATCTCAAAACAAAACTTAAGTCATCTCCGATTTGCAGATCATATTGCTCTTTTTGCTGAGAACGGAAACAGTCTGGAAAGAATGATACAATCCCTAGACACAGAAAGTAAAAAAGTCGGCCTTTCTATGAATATAAGTAAAACTAAAATAATAACCAATAGTTTCCCCAAGCAAATATATATAAATAACAAACAAATCGAATATGTAAACTCCTACATATACTTGGGAAAACAAGTCTCGTTTAGTGAATTACATACAGAAGAAGAAGTTGACAGAGGAATTACATTAAGCTGGAACAAGTACTGGGCACACAAAGAAATTATGAAAGGAAACTATAGTATGAATATAAAAAAGATGCTAATGGATACTTGTATACTTCCTACTTTAACTTACGCTAGTCAAACTTGGGTTTATACAAATAAAATAAAGAATAAGATAAATGTCTGCCAAAGAGCAATGGAGAGAAGTATCTTAAAACTACGCCGGATATACAAAGTTAGAAACGAAGAAATAAGAAAAAAGACGAAACTGACGGACGCTTTACAACGAGCATTACAACTAAAATGGAGATGGGCAGGACATGTCGCTAGAATGAACGACCAGAGATGGACACGCGCAGTAACTATATGGTCTGGCCCTATAGGGAAGAGACGAGTCGGTAGACCAAACTCACGCTGGCGTGATGACTTAATACCCATAGCTGGAAAACAATGGTTAGAGTCTGCAAAGGATAGACCAAAATGGCAGAAACTGGGGGAGGCCTATACCCAATTAGAGGGATCCTTATAAAAAAAAAAAAACAGAGTTACATAATAGTTCGTAAATAATCAATAATATTATGTACTAACATTAGGTTAAGCGATTAAATATGTAACTGTTACTAACATTAGATTTAGAATTTAACTGTAATTAGTGAAATAAGGAAATAAAGGCTAATAATAATAATAATAATAATCATGGCATTCATGACTCCTGTTTCTTTTGACAAATTCCAATAAAAGCGACTTTCTCACTGATTACGAAATCCATGATATCACAGGATAAAGACAAACATATAAACACATAACATTCGACTAAGTACCCAATGACATTCAAATTCTAGAGCTGGCCAAAAGTCAAGTAGGTACGTGCAACTTTGTCTTGTTGATACCTAAATCAACTAACCTAATAAAGGCTAGCGATTAACAGTTCCAGAGGCATTAATTGTATTTATTCCCCAGCTCGTGCAGGCCTGCTTTTGGGGCGACTTATCTTATTCAACGCAATTTCGGATTCAGCCTGAGCGAAGCGATAAATTCGCAGAAAGGTCTGAATTCCCCCAAATCGTTTCAATTACAGAAAAGAAATGTTTACTCGCCGAAACCCACGCAATCTATATAAAAAATCTGGTTAAACTTACACAATTATAAATAAAAACGTAAATAACGTACCCCGATACAACCGATACCTGTGGAAGTCCATGCAAGAGACCTTTGTCCAGAAGTGGACGTCTATCAGTTGAATACGGGATGAATAAAACAACATGCTGAGTGATATTCGTGTATTCCGAAATGTACAATACATAAAATTTAAAATATACCAAGGTTCATATTTTATTTAAGTAGGTATTTGTGTATAGGTATTTGTACATAGATCATAAGGAATACTTTTGGTCCGGGAGCCGGTAACACTTGAATTCCCGTTGTGCGGAATCAATAACTCTATGGGGATTAGTAGTTAACAATTACAAGATTAAGTTAAGCTTGGTATGCGTTAATTTTAAAGCCGAAAAAATATTTAAATAAATTTTTTTTAATGCAAAAATGAATTACCGTCATCGCGGATATTGATTATTTGTATTGAAATCGGTAGAAATATTCGTAATTTTTCAGAAAAACACAGCAATTGCACTGTAAGAGGACGGAGAAACTTTATCTTTATCCCATGTCGTAAACTTTATGTAGATTTAAGCGAGATAAGTCCGGCCAAAAAAGTTGTTTCGCAATGTTCTCCTGAAAGAGCACATCGTATTGAATATTCATATACAATGAATATCCGCGATGAAGGTTATACATTTTTGCATTGGAAAAAAAAATTAAACAATTTTTCGGCTATTTAAATTAACACATACCAAGCTTAATTTATTCGTTTAATTGTTAACTACTAATTCCCATAAAGAATTTTTTCATTCTGCATGACGGGAATTTTAGTGTTATATTATTTATGGTAGAAAACTGTGATGTAGCTGTACACTGTATCTCTAAACTAAATATTGACAAGTCTCCAAACAGTGCTATCTTTTTTACAATGCTTCCTGCTGATAAGAATGAGATAAGAATCTTAAAAATTGCCAAGAAGCTTTAACACCTAGAGAATAACATTACATTGAGCCGTCAATTCAGTTTGGAGATCCAAGAATACAACCAAGAAGCTTATGTGCCTAAATAATAATACCAACAGACTTACCTAACACCCTTATAAAGTACCTAACTTCTTAAGTAGGTATAACAATCATTGTTTAATACATGAGGACTATACTGGCGTACCATTGTGGGTACAGTAAAACTCTTTAAATATTGATGTTAATTTACATAAATAATCAAAATCCAAAACAAACTTGTATTATCAAAAGATCAAAGAATTGAAAAATTGCGAAACCACTACAACCATTTGTCAGCTTGGCTGCGCGAATCAGTCGTGGGCACAAAAAGCTTTGTGTTGGCGAACACTCCATCGCGGCTCGTTGAATATGTATGCGATGTAACGAAGATGAATCTCGGAGACCGTATACCCAAATAGCGACGGTCACGTTTTGTAGCGCTTGTTGTTCTTTGTTTGTTAGTTTGTTGGTGTATCCTTCAATCACGCTGCAACAGAGCTCTACTGATCGACGTGATTTTTAGGGTTCCGTACCCAAAGGGTGCCAACGGGACCCTATTACTAAGCCTCCGCTGTCCG
This sequence comes from Oeneis ivallda, assembly GCA_029955525.1. Lineage (NCBI taxonomy): Eukaryota > Metazoa > Arthropoda > Insecta > Lepidoptera > Nymphalidae > Oeneis > Oeneis ivallda. The sequence goes on along the minus strand of JARPMR010000019.1, from coordinate 11,612,373 downwards.
TCCGTCTGTCTGTCAGCGGGTTGTATCTCGTAAACCGTAATAGGTAGACAGTTGAAATTTTGACAGTGTGTATTTCTATTGCCGGTATAACAATAAAAAATAAAAAATAAATTAAATTAAAGGGGGCTCCCCATGCACGAAAAAGGAGTTGATTTTTTTACCCTGACATGTGGGGTGTCATCGTCTAGAGCTCATTAAGTAGAGTTCAAATATATTTTTTATTATTTTTTAGCTTCCAAAATAAAGAAATGGGGGACCGTCAAAGTTGGCAGTTTTAGATCATTTTTGTGACGGGGTCTATCTCAAAAACTAAACTACTTAGGAATTTGAAATTTCTGTATATTATTATGTACAATATAGAGTATTTAAACAACATTGACTTTAAATACCTGTATTAAATCAGACATAATGAAATTAGACAATCACGTTTCAAATCTTGTACATAAATTTTTATAGCGCCTCTCTTGTTTCTTTTATGAAAGTAGGTACTTAAAAAGTGCATAGTGTTAAATCTTATACCAAAGTACGGAACTCTTCGAGTGCGTGTCAGACTCGCACTTGGCCGGTTTTTTTACATGGGTATAGTTGAGGAACTGCAGTGACATAGGCTATCTATGAAAATCTACGAAAAGATCCCGGAACTGCAGTGACATAGGCTATCTATGAAAATCTACGAAAAGATCCCGTGAGAATGTTAAAAACTAATATCACCGCAGACGACGTGGCAGGCATCAGCCAATGTTTCTATGTTTTCTATTTCACTTCCGTTGAAGGGAGAATTATAATATTAATATCCTTCATTGAATATTAATACTACCGTGTCAGTTACGGCCTACGGGACAGGAAAAAGTTTATGTTAAGTACTAGGTAACGGTTATATTTTAAACTTGCCCATCAAGAAGCAAAAAAAATGGGTTGCACTATGCACACGTCACTGTTCGTATCTTCACGCCAAAAAATCCAAAGACTTTCAAGACACACTCTCGCATATAAATTTAGATAAGAAAAGATGTAGGTACCTAGTTGTTATTTAGGTTGAAATAATAAAAATTATTAAATTTTATCCCACCACCACTAATACAAAATGCTTAGGACCTTGAAATGATTTTAACATTGTGATACAAACTGGAATGTTGATGTATAGTTTCGTCGCCAGTTTCACGTATCATTAATCAAAATCACGCTCCATTCTGGGGGTAAGATGGAGTGAATGATATTGCGATATCGCCAATACACAGCCGCCATCGTCGTCACATTTGACTAATAGTCTTCCGGTCTGTAAAGCTTTATAATATGAAAAAAAACCGGCCAAGTGCGAGTTGGACTGACGGTATTTTTTTCGACATTTTGCACTTTTAATCAAAAACTATTATGTACCAAAAATTAATAAAAGGCTGTTTTAGAATGACCAGATAAATCCCTTTCATATGATATCCCACTCGGTATAGCTTGCTATGAAATAAACAAACCCCTGATTTTCCCCCTTTTTTAATTAAACTAAAAATAATTTTCCATTTTTTTTTTATTCCAATGATGTTGGGCCACTATTGTATATAACTATTCCAAATTTTATGTCGATAGCTTTAATAGTTACTAAAACAATCGACTGTGACAGACAGACGAACGGACGGAGAAAGTCTCACCATAAGGGTTCTATTTTTACCATTTTGGTACGGAACCCTAAAAACGTGTCATAATTCACAAGATAAGTAGGAAGGTTTGTATTCATAGCATGTTAATTTTTAAATTGATTAAAGCTAAGAAGAACTATAAAAATGAATTCTGTTGGTGAGCTTGACAAACATCCCTCCCTCGTCCTCGCATCGCAATTCGCATCGCAACGCGTCCTCAGATCGCATATTATCCTTCTTCCTACTCCACCATTCTACCTCTTAAGTCTTAACTTGCACTGGAAAAAACGAATAAATCTGACTGAATCTCATTTGAAAAAAAACAACAGTGCATGTTTGTTATTTTAGTGTGCAAAGATTTTTGCTATAAATACAGTTGCAACTTGCATTCGTAAGTCAAGTTTGCTGCAGTTTGTTAGTAGATAATATTAACCGTAGATTAACCGCATATATTGGCTGAGATAAAAACCTTGATGTTTTGTTGTTGTACTTATGCTTGTATGTTTGTTAACTCTAAAATATCTAAAATTTCCATAATTTCACTGTCGAAGATAATAAATAATTTACGACATTTCGTCAAAAGTATCTGAGATTTTTACAATCATTGAAAATATTAGAATGTCTCGTACATTCTAATATTATTATGTAATACGCGTTTAACAGAGCTTACTCTTGTTGTCCTACTATTTCAATGTAAGGATCCAGATTCTTACATTGAAATAGTAGGACAGTAAAGGACTAAGTGTAAACTTTAATAGCAGTCATTCATTAAGTCTTCCTGCCGTAATATATTACTGGCATGTAGGTAGTAGTAAGTCACCCAAGCTCGCCTATAGTACACTAACTTGGACAATGTCCAAAAGTATGGCACAACTATTAATTACTCACGCCCACTATGCAAAGCTTTCGATAAAAATAATAGTTTAAAAAAACTAAAAACACGCTTTTTATAGAAAACCAAACTAAAAAAAGCCGGCCAAGTGCGAGTCGAACTCGCGCACCGAGGGTTCCGTACTCCAAAAGTAAAAGTAAAACGATAATATTATATTAATTTGCTTATTTATCGTTAACTTTGTTTGTAGAGGTTTATTGTTAATATAAAAAAAAAACTATGCTAGTTAGAGCGTTGGTTTTATTTTTCCTGTAAAATATACATAAACCTCTATTGACCATAATTATTTCTGATTTTTCGTTTGGTAAACTTCGGAGATAAGGGGGGGGGGGGGGACGGTATTTTTTTCGACATTTTGGCCGATTAATCAAAAACTATTATATATAGAAATAAACAAAGTAAAGCAAAGAATGCACAAGTAAAGGCCTTTCATATGATACCCCACTCGGTATAGTTATTTTACTTTGAAATTTCAAACCCCCGATTTTCCCCCTTTTTTAATAAAACTAAAAATAATTTTCGATTTTTCTTTATTCCAATGATGTTGGGCCACTATTATACACAACTATGCCAAATTTCATGTCGATAGCTTTAATAGTTACTGAAATAATCGACTGTGACAGACGGACGCACGGACGGACGGACGGACGGACGGACGGAGAAAGTCTCACCATAAGGGTTCCATTTTTACCATTTTGGTACGGAACCCTAAAAATAGAAAATAAATTTTAATAAATTTAAATTAAGAATAGGGTCCAAAAATTTCAATAAAATTAATAATAGTGTAAATAAAAAAACTGTATTTTATTTTAAAATAATGTGTCAATAGTTATAAATATTTTATTGACAGATATGAGTAGAGTGATTATCATTTTGATAATATCTTAAAAAGCACCCCACGCTTTTTTTAAAATAAAATACATTTTTTTTATTTACACTATTATTAATTTATATTTATTGAAATTTTTGGACCCTATTCTTAATTTAAATTTATTAAAATTTATTTTCTATTTTTTAGTTTGGTTTTCTATAAAAAGCGTGTTTTCAGTTTTTTTAAACTATTATTTATTTTCTACTTTTTAGTTTGGTTTATTTTTAATAGCTTGTTTTTTTAATTTTAATATATCTATATATATCCATGTAAAATTAACATGGATGGTGATATATCTATATCTATAAATATTATGTACATTTATTTTACCAGGGGCGCTAGTGCAGTACCTTCCTAGTATATAATAGCTGTTTTTTCGGCAACTAATTTTGAATGACTTTTGTTTTTTTTTTTCAAATTAGTGTATTGTCATCGGTCCTCGATAAATCTACAAAGTTTGAACGAAATCTGGCCGTTTAAAGTGGGTCAAAATCGCGCCCAAAGAAGTCGGTTACAAGTTACAAACATACAAGTGAAATCGCGCCCAAAGAAGTCGGTTACAAACATACAAGTTTTTTTTTCTGTTTTTTTATCAAATTAGTGTATTGTCATCGGTCCTCGATAAATCTACAAAGTTTGAACGAAATCTGGCCGTTTAAAGTGGGTCAAAATCGCGCCCAAAGAAGTCGGTTACAAGTTACAAATTGTTACAAACATTGTTACAAACATATAAGTGAAGCTAACAAAAAGCGTATAAAAAAATCATTTGGCAACCGGTGAATCGAAACAAAAATGTTTAGTTTTAGTTTAATTTTTTTTTTGTACGTTACAGCTTGTTCAATTTTTATTCGACTTGAAAATGTCGAAATATAATTTAATATAAAAAAATCTTTTTAAACAACCGACTTCTAACTCCCGCTTTACTACATTACACACACACACACACACACACACACACACTATCTATAATATAATAAAACTGTAACAGGTCCAATTCTGTACATTGAATATATTTTGAAAATTTTTGTTTGAGGGCACTCTATAATCGATACTGAAGCCAAAACAATTTTTTTTAAATTTTTTGTCTGTCTGTCTGTCTGTCTGTCTGTCTGTCTGTCTGTCTGTATCTTGGCCGCGCATCACGCCGAAACTACTGGACGGATTTAAATGAAACTTGGCACGATTTAAGTTAATACTACGAGGTATAATATAGGATACTTTTTATCCCGAAATTCAGCACAGTTCCCTCGGGAGAGGGGATGAAAGTCAAAATGTGTATTTCGCTGTAATTCATTAAGGCGTATTCCGATTTAATCCATTCTTTTTTTGTTAGAAAGCAGGTTCTTTAGAGATTGTCCTGTAATTATTTCAAGGTCGTCAATTTCGTAGTTCAGAAATTATAGACATCACAATCTTCAGTATAGGTCCAAATAACTTGAACCCCGGAATCTACAGGATACTTTGAATGAACGGCTCATCTTAAGTTGGCATTTGTAATTTATCGTATATAGCCATCGTGGATACTATTTTGTCAAAGTCAAACTACTCCAAAGGCGTCAGATTTTGCCAAGCGATCATTATACCTATATACTACATAGTAGGTATGGATGTAATACATCGTATGGACGTAATATTACAGTGTTTTCCTATGTAATTTAATATTCTAATCATACTTACTAATATTATAAATGCGAAAGTGTGTTTGTTTGTTGGTTTGTCCTTCAATCACGCCGCAACAGAGCCACGGATCTACGTGATTTTTTGCATGGGTATAATTGAGGACCTGGAGAGTGACATAGGCTACTTTTATCCCGGAAAATCAAAGTGTTCCCGAGGGATTTTAAAAACTAAATCCACGCGGACGAAGTCGCGGGCATCAGCTAGTACAAAGTATATAATTTATTGTTGAAATTTTAAAAACCGCTCGACCGATTTCGATAAAATTTATATGGGACCACCTGGGGAGTACACACTTTCAAAAAAAAAGAGAATTTCCCAAATCGGTTCAGGCGTCTTCGAGTAATTGGTGGGCATACATAAAAAAAAGATTCCGATGAATTGATAACCTCATCCTTTTGTGAAGTCTGTTAAAAATACTTAAAGCCGAAAGCCCAATTGCAATATTATGTACAATTGATGTACATTCCGCACATTTTGGCACGCCGAACAAAAATTCTGAGCCAACGCCAGACTGTCATCAGTTCTTCGAAACGAGGATCCATGATGAAATGTTTCTATAGCGTCTGGTAATAGACAATATATTCAATATATTATATAGGTGGTATCTGTAATCTGTTGATAAGTACCTAGTTTTTTCTAGTTTTTTGACAACTAATCTTGCTGCAAGAGGTACTTACTTAACTTATGGACAGATTAAACATACTCTTGGATTGAACCGTGGAAGGATTGAATATAGAAACCGGGCGTAAATCAATACTCATAAGGTTATCATGCCGAGATGAGGCAGTTAATATTAATATTCTAGGTACGAACTGGTCATTGCATCGGTTTAGTTCATGCTGGGCGCCATTATGGCTCCAGCAGCTGCTCAGACTTTAATATCCCACTATAATAAACGAAAAGGTTAGTAGCCACGTTATAAAGAATAAAATGAGCTTTCATACTTATAAAAACGCAGTTTGTTCTTTCTAATTATACTTCGTCCGCATGAATCTAGTTTCTAAAATTTCGTGGGAACTCTTTGGTTTTTCGGAATAAACAGTAGCTTATCTTACTCCTTTCTCCTATATAAGTATGTAAGTCCTCAACAATATCCGTACAAGAAATCACGTCGATCCGTAGCTTCATTGCGACGTGATTGAAGGACAAACCAATAAACAAACACACTCTCGCATTTATAGTATTAGCAAAGAGTAAGGATAGTTTCATATATATATCTCCTCCTTATAGTAAGGATTCAGATGAACTTAATTCGTATCCTTACTTACCTATATTATAATGCGAAAGTAGGTTTGTTTTTTGTTGATTTTTATCCCTTTTATCTATTCTTATTTCTTATATCTTATTTGTATAATAGTAATATTATGTTTTCGATACGTGTGGCATTCAATTGTAGATTTATACAGACGTATATCTAATACAGCTTAACTCCATTTGATAGGCAAAACGATCCCGCATTGAGTCACAGTTGTCTACTCCGGCTGTGACTGACAACTTACAAGCAATACGGCAACCTCTTCGACCCCTTTACAGTTTAAACGGGGGGCGTTAATCATACTATGAGACTGATAAATCTCCACACACACGGCCGGTATTAATAATAACCTGTCTAATCCAAATCTACAGATTGAAATACGAATAAGCCCAGATAGGAATACGTCCTACTTCAAACTAATTTCATATACACGATGGATGGATGGATGTTTGTTACTACTTTACGCCAAAACGAATAAAGTGATTTACCTGAAATTTGGAATGAAAATACACCAAATCAATCAAATCATACCCAGGAATCATACCCAGGATTAAACCATATACTACGTACGCTTTATCCCGGAAAATTAAAGAGTCCCCGGAAAAAAATACCACTAAAATAGCACTAGTTGGTAAATATTTCACACTACAGTCTTATTTTATTGACCTTTAATCTGTAGATCTTGGATAAGATAGATTATTAATATCGACCGATATTAAAGCAGAAATTAACTGTTTGTAATGTGTTGTTCGACTTCCGAGCCCAATTTTCTTTGACTCAGCCAAAAGCTCAAGGGCACCCAAGCGAGGCCAGACAAGGATGCAAGGAAAGCTAAGGATGCCTTATGCACTCCCAGTCGTGTCCCTTCTTGTACCTTTAGTTTATACAGAAGGGATCTAGTTGTAGGGGAAATTTTTTAACCTTACTTGTAATAGGTACAGTAGGATTTCATTCTGAATATATTAAGTGAAAATGTGAAAGTAATACGCTGATTACCCGATAATAGATTCCATGAGAAAAAAATAAGGCATACTTGCCCGGAAAAACCGAAAAGGGGATTCCCCTGGTACTGAATTTTCATTTAATTATCGAACTGCAAATACTTATACCAGAATTGTATTCTTTGCCAACTGTTTCCTAATAAAATTTTAGTATGTCGTGAAATTCGAGTAGCTAAGTAATAATCTTTGATCGGCTTGGCAAACCTAAGAAGTTTATAGAAATACTGTGTCTTGTAATATAACGGGTATTTGTTTTTCTTTTTCGGTAAAAAACCCAATACTAGCTTATACTTCTAGCGTCGCCGTTGTCGCTACTACTAATGTTTGTGTAGATACCTAACTACGAGCGCCCATCATCAATTTATGTGACCAAGATTGCGACCTTATGGATTAGCAGACTTGGTCGTAGTGCAAGGTAACTTTGTCAACGTTTCAACACTGTCTTTTATTAACCAACGTGTTGGTAACTGCTCGTACTATACTATACTTCAATCACAATCACAGGACTACTAGAAGTCGTTAGCGTAGCATCCATATGCGGTTGACATCCAACCTTCTCACACGAATCGCTTTAGTTTCTGAAACAAATAGCCTAGGCAATGGGGCGGTCTGTTGTATGGAGACCCCCACATCAAATCCTCAGTCGATGAAATTTGGCAGGGTTGTAGTATGGGATGACCCAAAATTTACACAAAAATATCCAAAAAAAAATCCATGCGGAAGTTAGGTATTTATACCTAAAAGTACAAATAGCTCAATATTTTGAAATAAATAATTTCTCCGTCCAATTTTTTTTTACCAAACTAATTATTAGCCTTAATAAGAGGTACTTGATAAAAATCCAAAACTTGTTTCCTTTTTTGTCCGTAATTTCGACCACAAAATTGCTCAGTCAATTTTTCATTTTTAAATGTCCTTAAAATGTAATTTAGCATAACGTGTAAGAAAATCCAAAAAAAAATCCATACCAGAATCTATTTATCTTACTTCAACTGAAAATTGTTTATAACTCGGTATGAAAAATTTCTCAATCCAATTTTTTTTTATCATAGTAGGTAGTCACATTTACACTCCTATCCTAAATATCCAAAAAAAATATTATATAGAACATTGATATTGAAACAGATTTTTTGAAATCTAAACTTCGTTTTCGCGATAATGCACCTTAATTCTTGAACCATTGGGTATAGTTTAGCGTGCGCGAGCGAAGCGACTTCACAAAATAATATACATGTTCCTACATGCCTTCTACAATGCTAAATATTGAACATAAACGTGTAACTGAACATTAATTTATTTGTACAAGATAAATGAGCTTAAATAAGGGCTCATAAATTATTTTTTTTGTAAGCTTATGTCTAGATAAGTAAATTAAAATAAAAAATTAAGTGGCACTCGGGGACTGCCGCAGTAAAGCTATTGCATAACATTTTTTATCAACTTATGCAATTATAATATTTATACAATTTTTTTTTGCATAATAAAAATTATGCAAAAAAATAATTAAAAAACAAACAAACAAGAAAAGCGCACTGTCAATTCTTCGCGAGTGAGATTCGAACCTGCGACATCATACACCATACGGCAAAGAAAGCGGCCGCTCGCCCACTGCGCCGAACAAAGCTACTTGTGAACCTCTAAAATGTTGAACGCTTACTGAACGACGGTGTTAGGTTTATTTTCGTTACGGAATTTCTTGATTCGGTCGCCGCGCTCAAACTGTTTGTCTTAGTTCAAAGCCCGCGATAAAAGCTATGCAATAGCTTAAAATTCAATTTTTTTTCATTACTTGGATTTGAGGAAATAAAGGAGGAAATGTATTAAATATATTTTGTTTAAGTACGTATTTGGAACGCCAGAAATTTGCAAACTGTTTAAAGCATAATGCTAGACAGTTCAACTGATATCGACGCTGGAAATTTCAAATGTCGTAAGGGACATTCTGTCGTAAGTACACTTGATTCACCATCGAACTTGAAATTTTTCTTTCTATCGATCTGTATATTTATTTAAAATTTTGATATCTCTTATAATTATAAATAAGGACTGGAGATACGAAATGTAATACTTTGTAGTAAGTAACAAAAAAGTAAAATTTTAGTTAGTATAGATCAAATTTTAGATTATAACTTTCTTGTACAGTACCCGGCGATATATATTGCACATCGGCCATAAAGCCGATGTGAGATATATATCGCCGGTGCAATATATATGCCGATGTGCAATATATATATATATATATATATATATATATATATATATATATATATATATATATATATATATATATATATATAATTAAAAATTCTTTACGAACTAAAATCTATTTTGGTATTTAAAAATTTTGAATTAACATTGACGTAAGTAGCGACGAATTGATATCGACGCTGGAAATTTCAAATGTCGTAAGGGACATTTTGTCCTAAGTACACTTGATACACCATTGAACTTGAAATTTTATCTCTATCGATCTGTATATTTCAAATTTTTGATATCTCTTATAAATAAGGATAAGCCGATGTGAGATATATATCGCCGATGCAATATATATGCCGATGTGCAATATATATATATATATATATATAGTAGTACATACAGTACCCGGCGATATATATTGCACATCGGCCTTATGGCCGGGTACTGTAGCTTTTTTTAATGTCGTAATTCATTTCAAACTGTCTGGTTTCTATGCTGTAACGCGTCTACAAAAATTAAAAATTCTTTACGAACTAAAATCTATTTTGGTATTTAAAAATTTTGAATTAACATTAACGTAAGTAGCGACGAATTGATATCGACGCTGGAAATTTCAAATGTCGTAAGGGACATTTTGTCCTAAGTACACTTGATACACCATTGAACTTGAAATTTTATCTCTATCGATCTGTATATTTCAAATTTTGATATCTCTTATAAATAAGGACTGGAGATACGAGATGTAATATTTGTAGTAAGTAATAAAAAAAGTAAAATTTTAGATCGTATAGATCAAATTTTAGATTCTGACTTAATAAATATTTTCACGATCGCTTCGCTCGCGAAAATTTCCATTACAGATTGATATTTTAGGTATCAACTATGGAATACATAGCTGCGTAGTACAGCCGTTAATCACTGACCTATATCATTGAGCTCAAGGTACCAACTCCTCAATCCTGATGCTGCTGGGCTTCGGCCCACCAGACTCAGCTAGCCTTAATTAAATCATTGGGTCGTTAAAATAATCTAGGAACTGACACAATATTGTAGAGATTTGTAGGTTCGGCAAAATTTGAATAGCCTACTGGCGGCAAATGTGTAAATCTGGTGTGCGTTGCGCCTCCGTTTGTTTCGACGTTTCTTATATGCCCATCCAACTTCAACATACGTGTAGAAACAAAGATTATATATGTAATTTATAGAGGCGTTTGAAGTTAGTTTTATGAAAATCGTTATTATTTTTAGTGGCCTAGGAGTGCAATATTCTGCAGCATCAGGTCTGATTTTCAGGTCAGGTGATAGAATCTGGAGTTCGTGGTGTAGTCTAACTAAAGGTAATTGGTCTTTACAATATGAATTCACAATCAAAAATTCCTAAATTCTCACAGCTTACGAGTGCAGCACCCTGCAGCATCAGAATTGAGGAGTTGGGGCCTCGAGCTTAACGATGTAGTCTATGCTTGATACCTATTACTTACATTATTAATACACAATCGATATTTTCTAAATCTTCATAGTTAATAGCAAACATTCTCTTTCAAATAAAAAAAAATGCGATACGGTCTGAAATCTCGAAGAAATTGGTGTACATACCTGCATGGAAAAAAATATGAGCCGATTGCGCGCCGATATAAACTTCCTTTTTTTGAAGTCAATTATAAAGTATGTAACTTTATTTTAGAGTAAATGAAATACAAAAATGGAAAATTAATTAATTTTTTTTTGTTGGCAAGGGGGGCGCAGGCGGATTTTCGCACCCCGGCGTCCAGTGTGGTTAAGACGACCCTGTCTATGCAATGGTCTGATTCCAATCGAATGTGCTAGATAACATCTAAAGACATTACAAAGTATATTGTTTTTAACATACTTGGTAATGTCTTGATATAATAAGTTTTAAATATTTAAGAATCGACCTTAGCCTAAACGACACAAACAGCAAAAGGCATTAGCTTAGTTTATTTACAAATAGCAAAAGCTCTTTGTTAATAAACTAAGTCAATTTACAAAAAATGCATAAAAGAAGTGTCTCAATGAAAATTAATGATTGTTAAAAATCAATGGAAGAAGAGTCCAACATTTCAAATGCACCAAAAATCTTCTAAAGATGTAAGAATTGAATTGGAATCTGAAATATCTGTGGCAAAATGCAATGATCTGAAAAGTTTAATGCAAATATAGAACAATATCAATACGGTTTTATACTATTTTCTATTTATTGTCATCGAACCAATTTTGACAAGCGACTCACGTCATTAATCTGATAATTTTATAAGCTTTATATCATGAATTAGTAGCTGAGTGAGCAAGACTTTTCAGGCAGTTACGACAAAATTACTTCTATTATACTATTAGGCTTAAGGTGTAAGATTCTTTTGACGTGATAACGTCTTATAAATCAATGAACACCAGCTGCACGCACGACAAAGTGTCACGTTCCACCTGAGATAGAGAGGCATGATCGGCCCAAGCGTTGGCTTGTGACACATTTATTCATCGATGTTTCTTTATGACGTTATCACGTAAAACTATGGTCCGTAAACCGACTTTACAGACAACCAATTATTATTATATTAAATTGATTATTCATATTTTTTTGTTATACTATACAAGATGATGCCCGCGACTTCGTCCGCGTGATTCAAGGTTTTTTGATTCCCACGGGAACTCTGTAATTTTCCGGGATAATAAGTAGCCTATGTGTTAATCCTCTTTATAAGCTATCCCCATTCCAAATTTCCGCCAAATCGATTCATTCGTTGTAGCGTGAAAAAGTAATAAACATCCATCCAAATTCCAAACATCCATCCATAGATCCTCACAAACTTTTGCATAGTCATCGCATCGCACAGTAGGAACTAGGATAGTATCCTACTATCCTAGTTCCTACTATACTGCATCACCAAAAAAAAAAAATTGTGATGCAACTACAAATTTACGATTTTCGGATTTTTTTCTTTACTTGTGCTACATGACATTGCTTCATGCTAAATTTCATGATTCTAGGTCAACAAGAAGTACCCTCTAGGTCTTGCGAGTGTTAAAATATGCGGCATAGATGGACCATAAAAGGCCGTATCTTTTGATTGCGTCGGCTTAGACTTTGTCACAGCTACAAGGGATTGCAGACCTGAGTATTTGATACTATTTTCAACTTGATACCCTCCATGTGTTCCTGAGAAAAAGGGTATTGACAGACGGACAGACAGACGGACAACGAAGTGATTCTAGAAGGGTTCCGTTTTTAGTACGGAGTACGGAACCCTAAAAATGAGAGTTATGACAGTTTAAAAGGTAAAATTTTGTTTGGTCCTCCTGAAAATTAGGGGATTGTCGCTTACAAAATTTGAAATATCCAGCATCGATGTATCGGATTACACACGGACCTCGGATTACAAAGGGCGTAAAGGACATTTTGGCCAAAACTTGAACTTTTTAATGATATCATACTCAGTTTTTAACGCTCCTTCGATCTGTCTTATTTACGTCTCAATATTCGCTAAAAATGTCGTTGACGATCTAGATTTTTGGTGTTCTTAAACATGAATTTTCGAATAAATAGGTCACTACTAATGGTACTACACTATGTAATGCATACATAGCATAATATCTATTAAGTATATTATAAAAGTATTTTGAAAAGAGCAACTGCCGAGTTTCTTGCTGGTTCTTCTCGGCAGGAACGGCATTCCGAACTAGTGGTAGACTCATTGACGATTGTAAAAAATTGAATAAAAAAACATTTCTATTCTATTCTATTCTAATGGTCGTAAAGCTTGAGCTAAAACATAATATCATCAAAATTATTTTTTTTTAATTTTAAAAAGTAAAAAATATTCATATCTATTTCTTCTTTATCAACCTATAAACGTCCACTCGCTTTCAGGAGTTCCGCAATGATTCCGTCATCACCAGGCGCTTTGTTGTTCTTGAGCTGTTTGAGAGCCATACTAATCTCGTATAGGCTGACTGACATCTGGGACATCTTCGGTATAGTTCATAAATCATAACGAATAATTGATCGTCATAGTCACCGTCGTTGGCAACAGTTTTTGATTGACAATTGCACTGTCGATTCAACGAAATACAGTCGATTATCGAGTGCAGGCTCGCGTCACCGTAGAAAAAATATGTCGATATAATAGGCAGATAATATGTCGGGTCTCGTGACGTCACCACGCTCCTGCTTCCCTTGATGGATTAAATATAAAATATTTCTTTCTAAAATTTTTATAGTTTTTAATGCGCTTGATTATTTTTTTGGATATTTTGATACTTGATACAAAAAAAATAATTGTAATCATATCAATAAAAAAAATGGATGGAGAAATTTTGCACTGTGAGTAAAAGGGTAGTTTTTGAAAAAAAATATAGTCTCTTGGTATATTGTTTGGATTTTCAAGTTGTATGTACAAAACGGCTATAAAAGGACATTCCAGTGAAAAAAATTCACAGAGCAATTTTTCGCTGCAAGTTACATTGAAAAAACGTATTTTTCAAAATTTGGTGGTTTCGACTAGGAGTATATTTTGGATATTTTATATTTTGTTTCTAGACTTTACATGAATGTTTCAGGTGAAGAAAGTTTTGACCGAGCATTTTGCCGAACTGAGATATTAAGCATAAAAGAGTTTAGGTAAAAATACCTAACTTCCGTTCTAATTTTTTTTTGGATATTTATAAAATACGTTTAACTACTGATACTTTATCATTCTGTAAAGTTTCGTCGCCTGAGGAATTGATGTTGGGGTCCACTAGCTTCATTGCCTAGACTAAAACCGCTAATGTCTGGAGCGGCTTTCCGTCGTCCGTGTTTCCCTTAGACTATTAATCAAAGGTGTTTCCAAACCACAAATAACTTGAGTACCTACCTTCAAGCAAAATCGATAAGCATTTTCTATGAGGCTTTCCATTAGACATAACTGTCGTCAAGCGGAAGCAATAAAATAAGTGACCGAAAAACCTGAAAAGATTCAGAGTAGATATGAGGTAAGTATGATGCTGGAGCTGTTTAGATAATAATATTATACAAAAAATTCTTTTAAAAGAAACCGACTTCAAAAGCCACTGAAAAGTATAAAATAATTTCAGTTTGTACACGTATGTTGAAATCGGGCGGGCCTAAATAGAAACGATGAATCGAACGCTAGCCAAAATTTTAGTTCGTAGGTCCAGGTACAAAATATAATAAGTACTTGGTACAGGCATGTTGAAGTCCGGCTAGCGTTGTAGTTTCATAGTTCTATTGAGGCCCGCCCGACTTGAACATACGTGTACAAACTGAAATTATTTTATACTTTATCTACTCCAGCATCGAAAAGTTCCAATTTCGAATTTGACAGCTGAATCGAAATGAAGCCTCTTTCGGTTTTGCTTCTCATTTCGATGCAGCTCGTTGTATGGGAGTTGAATCGAAATGGTTATCTTCTTAAAATAGGATACCTAAAGTTAAGGCTCTGAGTTCCGGCACTTTTGTACCGTTCATACGACAGTGGCGCCACAGGCGGCTGGTGGCGGCTTACGGAGTTACTTTTTGTTACTTTATTGAGCCTACTACGGCGTATTTTGTTTTGTTAATGATTTTATTTTCCTTGTCGTAGATAAAATCTTGTATGCAACTGATCGTAATTAGTCATTACGATGCAGTTGCATAAATAGCTATTTCAGTGGCGTTTGAAGTCGGTTTTTTTTAAAGAATTTTTGTATATTATTATTTTAAGCATTTAGCTTGATAGGATAAATCTACACATTCTCTGATGACGAGCGATTTGTTTCTATTCATTGAGGAGTTCCGTCCTCTATCACCGAAGATATTTATCAGATCTTCACCAATTTTAAACGGGACCAACCTTACAGTATGTCCTTTTCAAGAGTGTACTAGTGTGCTAGATATCCTGGCTGCAGCATCAGCTCATCAGCTCATTGCATTCTATGTAGAATCTAATACTGATCAAAATGAATCCAAACACGACATAATATCTGCTATTATTTTTTCAAGACTGTACTAGTGTGCTGCATATCCTGGGTGCAGTTTCAGCTCCATCATCAAAGCCATTCCATGGATATCATTAAAGACTACTTATCAATAA
This sequence comes from Oeneis ivallda, assembly GCA_029955525.1. Taxonomy (NCBI): domain Eukaryota; kingdom Metazoa; phylum Arthropoda; class Insecta; order Lepidoptera; family Nymphalidae; genus Oeneis; species Oeneis ivallda. The sequence continues at coordinate 11,596,758 of JARPMR010000019.1, read as the reverse complement.
TACGAATGAAACGAGCCCAAACTAAATATGGTTACGTAGTTTCATTACAGAGTGCTCATAACCACCGTTCAGCTTCATCATCAGACCCTCGATATTATCTAGGACCAGAGAACCTTCTTTTCAAGACGAATCAAACGAGCCCGAACTCCATGGTGTTACATCGTTTTACTACAGAATTCCCATAGTCATCTTCTGCCTCCATCATCAGTTCAGCTCCATGTTACAATAATATTGCATTGTAATCCGATTTACATGTACATGCACATTTTCAGCTCAATCGGAAACCGGGAATGGTTCTAATACATCTTGCAAGACTTGACCTAAACATACATTGCAAGATAAATAAAAGCTTGTAAGATAAATAAGATGAGAAATAGAAATTTAGCTTATGTATGTATGTTATGTACTAGGCATGGTTAAAAGTCCACACCTACTCTGATTGCGAGCGATTTCCTCTCATTCATTGAGGAGTTCTGTCCTCCATCTCCGAAGAAATTCATAAAATGTTCACCAAATTTAAATGGGACCTACCTGCAGATACGCCCTTTCAAATAAAAAAAATTTTTGAAATCAGATTAGATTTCATGAAGATATAGATGGACATCGAAAAAAAATTAAAAAATATAAAAAAAAATACGCATCGAATTGAGAACCTCTTCTTTTTGTTTTTTTTGAAGTCGGTTAACAAACAACTTTTTTTTTTTTTTTTTTTCAAATCTTATTTATTTTTAAGGGGCTTTTATAGGTGACCTATATGTCAGCCCCATCGGTACACACAATTTACAAATGATTATAATTAAATCAACAATAATTAAATCTAAAACTATACCAATTTGAGAGAATCACTAACAAATCTTATACAAATCAATACTTTAATAGCCGAAATGCTCAACGGTTTACTAAAAATAGAGTTAAAAATACCAGTATTCATAAAATTTAAATTAAGTTCATACATTAGTGTTTCTCTCAAATTTTGGTTCCGAACACATGCCAATGGCAAGTGTGAAACATAACTTGCGCTTCTTGTTCTTACTATACATTACAAAATATATTAAAGATGTTATTCAAAATGTCACTACCCTTTATTAAATCAAACACTAGCATTTTAATTTCGTCCATAATGACTTTAAAAATCAATTTAATTTTATCCTCAAAGCTTCTTTGTGAGAAGCATACCTCTTTAATTTTCAATAACAATCTTGCAAAATCAAGTCTTTTACGTTTTTTCTCCTGATCGTTATGCTCTCCCTGTTGTCTCTCCCTATCAATATTTTCAGTCATAAATTCATCATCAAAAAATGTTGTGCCTTCTATTTTAGGACTTTTTTTCTTCCTTCTTTTAACTTTATGTGACTCAGTTAATGCCTTTTCAATGTTCTCCTCTTCCTTTTCACTATTTGTTGACATCTCTTTATTTTCATTATGAATTTCAGCTTCAGTAACTAAAACATCTCTGTACGTCTTATTAGAATTTCTTTCATTATAATTAGCGTTATTATTTTTAACTGCATCATTTACCTCATTACTCTTGTCACGCTGTAGTCTATCATTTGGATTCCTTTTATTGTAGTAAATAAGTAGAGCCTTTCTATATGTACAGTTTTCCTGACACATAATCTTTCTGATTTCCTTCTCTTTATGAAATACAGGACAGGCCATCCTGTCAAGGGCCATATGATTCCCATTACAGTTAATGCAAGTATATACTTTGATCTCACAATTAGAGTGTTGTTTTCCACATTTTGGGCATAATACCTTCTTTCCTGGACAAAACTTCTTATAATGACCATAGCGCCAACAAGAGGAGCACTGTGAGACAGGAAATGTGAATGGTTCTACCTTAAATCTGCACCCGTATATAAGTATATACGAGGGTAAGATAGAACTCTTAAAACACACCCTAACTGACTCACTCTCAACCCAATCACCACTTTCCTTAAATCTCTTTAACCTTTTAATAGATAATATTTCATATTCGCTTTCAAAACTTTCCACCATTTCTTCCTCTTTAACATCCAAATCTATATTTCTTACTATACCAAATATCATTTGCAACTCCTGTGTTAATTGACATCTATAATCGGAATCAGCAAACCTTTTATTTGTAAGAAGCTTATTAGCATTTTCTTTGTCACCAAACTCTATCAAAACTTTATACGGACTTTTATATTTAACATTCAAAATGCTTTGTATATTTTCTGCTCGTAATAGTTTTGCTAATGCCATTTGTTTGGGTAAAATTTCCTTAGACGTAACACTCACTTCTATTTTCTCGTTTTCTTGTGTTTGTTTCAACATTTCGATATCATCGTTGAGATCGCTACTACTAGCCCTGCGTAAAGCCAAGCGTTTGGGTCGCCGCCGCGTCACCGTCATAAACCCATCTTCTTCGATACTTCCGCTACTGCTAACGTGTAGTCTTTTCTCTGGCTGTCTGTTCTCGTATTGTACACTTTCGTCAAATACATTTACACACGAAATATTACGATCACATTCGATTTCCTTACTTATTTCACTCATGTTTACATAATATTTAATAAATATAATTTTTTGAAGGTGGGCAAAAAAAAAAGTACCAACTATTGAGTACGCGTCCGCTCCAAAACAGCGCGTTCGCACGAATGAACAAACAACTTGATCAATGCGGGCACGTGTCCTAAATAAACATCCTCCAATTTCCAGCGCCTAATATTCGTGTCATAACTTATCTGCCAACACTTTACACCGCAATCCAGTTAACGTAGGTAGGACATATTATAGGTATACTAAGGAGCTTTTATTGCCACCTTGAATGACTTCTGCGGATGAAGAAGAAGTTTCAGTAGATACTTGTTTTATGAATCTGTTATCTGTATAACTACTTAGTACCTACATATTTAATTAGATTTAAATCAGATAGGATTATTTTATTTTTTAACCATTCGGTATTCTGGTGGTGGACTTATGGATCTAATAAGCACTGCTAACTAAGCAGCAACTTAGTAACTTGCTAACTTGCAGGCAAGCAGCAACCTAGTAAAGATTGCTCAGTTAGCGATAAGTGCGCCTTTAGATACGTTTTTAGTTATGTATATGTTATGTATTATTTTTGTTTCTCTTGGGTAGCAATAAAGTTTTTGGAACGTAGTTCCTTATCGCGCGGTGCGGAAGGGGCCTAGACGGAAAAATCGACACTTTTTTGAAACCGACACTTTTTTGAATGTGAATTTGGCATTGTGTTCAATATTTTCACAGTACAATATTAGATCTCCGTAGCATTGTGGTTTCTACAGTCGCATAAAGGTCGATAAGGGTCGATGGTTCGAATCCCAGCTCGACAGACTGAATTTTCTATTTTCAATTTTATTTTAAACTAGCTGATGCCCGCGACTTTGTCCGCGTGGATTTAGTTTTTAAAGTCCCTCGGGAACTCCTTGATTTTCCGGGATAAAAAGTAGCCTAGATTTTGACCCGAGTAATAAGCTACCACGGTATAAAATTTTGTAGAAATCTGTGCGGTAGTTTTTACGTGAAAGAAGGACAAACAAACAGACAAACAGACAAAAATTAAATAAAAATCTGTTTTGGGCTCAGTATCGATAGTAAAGCATCCCCCAATTAAAATTTTCAAAATATATTAAATGTACAGAAATCTTCCAGTTACAGTTTTATTATATGTATAGATTATTATTATTCATTTTAAGTATTATAAAACAAAGACCTCCACCGCGTCTGTCTGTCTGTTCGCTATAAACTCAAAAACTACTGAACGGATTTTCATGCGGTTTCCACCAAAATACAGGGTGATTCATGGGTACGGTTTTGGTGTATAATTTTTTAGTTTTGTCTAAATTGGCATATTTCAATATGACGATAACTGTTGAAAATGTCGGAAAAATTCAAGCCGCCTGGGAGCTTTCATCGAAAACGCTGCCTAATAATTCCTTTGAGATATAACAAAACAATTTAAAGTGCTGGTAGGTTGAGGATAGGTGTAGGATATGTATCTTACCATTTTAACTTCTATAAAAATGGCCGTGTACACGGTAAAATGCGGAAATTGGAAATCTATTTAGACGGATACAGTATTAATCCTTATCAACTTAAAATGCGTTAAGTTACCATAAGCACTTCATGCGCATTATGATAATCCTTTACACGTACGCGCGCGAAAATAAATCCACATATTCGACGCAACAGGCTGATGCGACCCTACGACAGAAAAAAACGTGTAGGCATAATACGCTGTACTACCCGTGCGAAGCCGGGGCAGGTCGCTAGTAAGTACATAATTGTAACTGATATTAATTAACCAGTTATTTCTTACCGATTATTATTACTAATATAATTATTTTTAAGTTTTAGCCTTGAGGTTTGAGGTCCCTCCCGGCACATGGCCGAGCCGGTAACCTTTTCATTCTTATCGGGGTGAAATATTCTAGATACCCGACATCCTGCGGGAGATTTCGTTTTCGGGTTGTGTGGGATTTTTGCCTACTAAATCCTTCTCCGTGGCCACCCTCAGCGCAAATCGGGAGGCTCCGAAAACTAACCTAGAACCTCATAATTATTCCGTAGCCAAACAAACTAACCATTAGAACAGTAAAGCAACTTAGGTTATTTAATATTGTTTAGTTTGTATATTATACTAGCTGATGCCCGCGACTTCGTCCGCATGGATTTAGTTTTTAAAAATCCCGCGGGAACTCTTTCATTATCCGAGATAAAAAGTAGCTCTCCCGGTCTGAGGAACCACTACTACATCCATTACTATACCCATGCAAAAAATCGCATCATTCCGCTGTTCTGTTGCGACGTGATTGAAGGACAAACCAACAAACAAACACACTTTCGCATTTATAATATCAGTAATGCTTTATTATAACACTTTTTATAATTGTCAAATTTTTTACAACCAAAGACAAAATTACGTTTAACTGTCATTTACGTTTTGTTATTCCACTATCATTTGCGTTTTGTTATTCCATGTCAGATGCGTTTTTGTTATACCACGTTTTATAGTGACTTGACGGAAACGCGGTCGAACGGGATAAAAAGTATCCTATGTCCGTCTCCTGGTTCTAAGCTACCTCTCCACCAATTTTCAGCCAAATCGGTTCATCCGTTCTTGAGTTATAAATAGTGTAACTAACACCACTTTCTTTTATATAAATAGATAATTTCTACATGTGGAATTTTTCCCTATTTTTTAGGGTTCCGTACCCAAAGGGTACCAACGGGACCCTATTACTAAGCCTACGCTGTCCGTCCGTCCGTCTGTCAGCGGGCTGTATCTCGGTAACCGTAATAGGTAGACAGTTGAAATTTTCACAGATTGTGTATTTCTATTGCCGCTACAACAACAAATAATAAAAATTAAATTAAATTAAAAAAATTAAATAAAATATTTCCATGGGTACATGGAAATATTTTTATGTAAATTTTTTTAACGGAACCCTAAAAGAGCGAGGCCCGACTCGCACTTGGCCGATTTTTTTATTTTTAATATTAATTTATTATTTAATAAATTAATAATTAAAATAAAAAATCGGTCAAGTGCGAGTCGGGCCTTGCTCTTTTAGGGTTCCGTTAAAAAAAATTAAATTAATATATTTCCATGTACCCATGGAAATATTTTAATTTATTTTTTTTAATTTTATTTAATTTTTATTATTTGTTGTTATAGCGGCAGTAGAAATACAAATTATGTGAAAATTTCAACTGTCTATCTATTACGGTTTACGAGATACAGGCCGCTGACAGACGGACGGACAGTGGAGGCTTAGTAATAAGGTCCCGTTGGCACCCTTTGGGTACGGAACCCTAAAAAATTAGGGAAAAATTCCACATGTAGAAATTATTTAAAATAAAATTGAAAATGGAAAATTCAGTCTGTCGAGCTGGGATCCGAACCATCGACCTTTAACTGTTTAGCGGCTGTAGAAACCACAAGGCTACGGAGATCTAATATTTGTAGTGTGAAAATATTGAACACAATGCCAAATTAATTAATCGAAAGGAACTTCGTTCCATCCGGGTGTCCCTTGACACCTCTCAAGTTTTTTTCTATATGTCAAGCTATCTATAAAACCTTTTTTTTATTTGATGGCAAGGGACTGGCTGCACCCTAACCTGATGATGACGCGATATAGTCTGAGATAAGACTCTCATCCCACCCGAATTCATACCAAAACTTGACAGAGAGTGAGTGAGAAATAGAGTCTGCGACGTGGTAGCTAGCCAGGACCGAAGCTGCCCACCGAAAAAGGACCAAAAATACAGATGTCTCAAGGAAGGTACTACTATAAAAAAATTGGTTATAGAAAAAAATACACGTCAAGGAAAAAGGAAGACCAACAAGGAACATTTATTTTATTTATCAATTTATTTCTTTACAAATACCTATGTATTTGTAAAGAAATAAATGTATTTGTAAAGAAAGAAATAATACAAGACAACCTTTTCTATAATCTTTTCAATTTGTTGCCTCGCAATTTACCTATGAAATCAGAAATATTAATTATGTTTAACAAGTGGTTAACAGCACTGAATAGGTAAAAATATATATTCAGTGGTTAACAGCACAGTGTGCTCGTCATACTAACGAGGTTCGTTAACGAAATATTGAATTCATTAACTCATCAACTTTATTGGAGCTTGAATGGAGACATGGCCGCTAAAAAAATCTAAAGTTTTCCCTATCAAGCGTCTCGTCAGCCCACCTATTGAGGGGTCTGCTAACACTGCGTTTTTCAGTGCGGGGTCCACGCCTGCACCTTGGGACCCCAACGACCATCAGTTTTACCTTCCTGAAATTTATCGTGGTTTAAATACACCATGTGAAAATTTTATTTGGTGAGTGTGCTTTATTTAAAACTCCCTTCATGACATTAATAAAATTAGTGTATAAAATGACGCCATTGTCCACCTTCGAAGGCCTGAGCTTATAGACTGTATGATTTTGAATTTAGATGCTTGGAGATGAAGGGCCTAGGAAGGAAAACTAGGATTTCCGTGCACTAACCCTGTAACGTCCCAGGACTGGATCTCGTAGCGAAGGCCGCGCACCACCACCAGATAGGCACACCGTAGCACTCAGGATAGGGTCTTATGCTGCTGGACAGCAGCAATGAATTTCACCAGATTTATTTGGTTGGGTTTTAACACGTGGACGAGCGGCACAAAAATGCATGTGTCTCGCGGACAACGAAAGTTCGTACTAAGTTCGGTGCCATGGCGTCGCAATTGACGTCACGAAGAGCGATAGAGGGAAAGATAGGTTAGATCGGAAATAAATTCGACCATCAAAGAACCAAAAGGGTGGCACCAAAAATGATAGAAATCCAGGACCAGATGTGACTGAGTGATTGTGACAGGGCGTTATTGATTTTGTTTATAACCGCCACCCACCATGATCGCTCAGTTTTTATTTGTTTACTTTTTATTACAACATACTTTTTATCTTTATATCTCTGTTCCATATAGGAGTGTGGACCGAGAATCAGTTTTCATTCTGATTTTGCTATAGCAATAGTCTAGCTACTTTTGTGCAACAAAAAAATGGTTGTCTGTAAAGTCGGTTTACGGACGATAGTTTTACGTGATAACGTCATAAAGAAACATTGACGATGACTGGCGGGCGGCACAAGCCAACGCTTGGGCCGATCGTGCTCTCTATCGCTTATTCCGCGCTCTCGCTTGCAAGCTCAGGCTCAGGCGGAACGTGACACTTTTTCGTGCGTGCAGCCGGTGTTCATCGATTTATAAGACGTTATCACGTCAAAAAAAATCAGACTAACATTGATTGGCCTACGTGAAATAAATTATTTTGATTTTGAATAGTTGAAAACATAATCCTTACTAACTAAATGCGAAAGTGTGTTAGTTTGATGGTTTGTCAATAATTGAAGAATCACTTAGCAACGAATCGACGTGGCTTGCATAGGTAGGTCTAGGTAGGTATACTTAGTTGAGGTCTTGGAGAGTGACACATACCTTTAATTCCCGAAAATTAGGGAGTGCCGAGGGATTTTAAAAACCTAACTCCACGCGGACGAAGTCGCGGGTAAAAGCTAGTAAAAATCACTATCACATTTATTTCCATTCCTCTTCTTATCACAAATTTAAATCACCGTAACAAAAGGTATTAGAAAATTTCGCGTTCACGACGCCCTGCAGCTACCTTAATTCTATTCACCCCCTTACTACGTGAAAGGAATATTTGCAAGCCTAAATATAAAGGACTTTTATCCTTTACACATTGTCCTTTTGCACAGGGCATTAAATAAGCACGTGACATAAATATTCAGAATCGCAAAACAAGCCGGAAATATGTGGCATGTTGATGGTTGCCAATTTATTTAATAATGGACAAAGTTAGGATTGAAAATAGAGCATAATTTGAATGAAAATCACCACCATCACGCAAAGTTTTTGTATCGATTAAAAAAAGATTCACGCAAATCGGTTTAGAAATCACGTAGATATACATGTATATACATAGGAAGAAAAACTAAACGTTTTTTTGAAAGTCGGTTAAAAAGTAGTCTTTGTTACTCCTTATAACATCAGCTATCTGTCAGTGAAAGTCCCATCAAAATCAGTCCAGCCGTTCACGCGTGATGCCGAAATAGGGATTCATTAAAATTCAAAAAAAAACAAAAAGCTCAAATTCAAATTCTCAATTCGACGCGTATTTTTTTTGTCGATGCTACTCCATGTCTCCATCAAATCTTTAAAACCGATTTCAATAATATTTTTGGAACGTAGTTCCTTATCGTGCAGTGCGGAAGGTGGCTAGACGGGAACCGACACTCGACACTTTTTTGAAACCGACACTTTTTTGTTGAATGTGAATTTTGCATTGTGTTCGGTATTTTCGCGGTACAATATTGGGTCTCCGTAGCCTTGTGGCTTCGGCAGTCGCTTATCAGTTAAAAGTCGATGGTTCGAATCCCAGCTCGACAGACTGAATTTTCTATTTTCAATTTTATTTTAAATAATTTCTACATGTGGAATTTTACCTAATTTTTTATTGTATAAATTGGATAAAATGTTATTGTACTACTAACGCCATCTGTTAAAAAACCAGAGTAACTCTTTGGTTTTTTAACATTGCTGCAATAGAAATAAACTCTGCAGTGTGGCATGGTACCCAAGATGCTGGCAGCATAGAAATAAACTAAATATAATTCATCGTAGTTAATCAATTTAATACTAGATGACAAAACTAGTTTATTACAATTCCTTCACTAAGTAATCGAAAGGAACTTCGTTCCACCCGGGTTTCCCTTGACACCTCTAAAGTTTTTTTTTTGAAAGGGCGTATCTGCAGGTAGGTCCCATTCAAATTTGGTAAAGATTTGATCAATATCTTCGTAGATGGAGGACGGAACTCCTCAATGAATGAGAGGAAATCGCTCGCGATCAGAGTATGTGTAGCCTTAACCATGCCTAGTACATAACATACGTATACATAAGCTAAATTTCTATTTATCATCTTATTTTAACAAGCTTATAATTTTATCTTGCAATTTATTGCAAGATGTATTAGAACCATGTTCCCGGTTTCCGATTGAGCTGAAAATGTGCATGTACATGTAAATCGGATTACAATGCAATATTATTGTAACATGGAGCTGATCTGACGATGGAGGCGGAAGGTGGCTATGGGAATTCTGTAGTAAAACGATGTAACACCATGGAGTTCGGGCTCGTTTGATTCGTCTTGAGAAGTACTCTGGTCCTAGATAATATCCAGGGCCTGATGATGAAGCTGAACGGTGGTTATGAGCACTCTGTAATGAAACTACGTAACCATATTTAGTTTGGGCTCGTTTCATTCGTATTGATAAGTACTTAGTCTTAAATGATATCCATGGAATAGCTCTGATGATGGAGCTGAAACCTTACATATGAAATTGGCGTTTTGTCGTACTGGCCACTTTGATCTCAAATATCTCCTCTTTGGTTAAGAATTCCAATGCAGCTATTTACTCATACTTTTGTGTTTTGAAAACCCTAATTCATTTTTTTCCCTCTTTTGGTTTTTTCTTTGCGTCACTCAGTTTACAAAATGGAAAACTTGAAATATCGCGTTATTTACGAGTACGAGTTCCATCGTGGCACCAGTGCTGCAGAAACGGCTCGAAGGATTAATGATGTGTATGGTGGCGGTGTCGCAAAAGAAAACACAGTGCGTTTTTGGTTCCAACGTTTTCGTTCGGGAAATTTCGACCTGCAGAACAAGCCCCGTGGACGGCCGGAGACCAAAGTTGATATTGAAGAATTGAAAGCTATTGTGGAAGCGGATCTATCGCAAATCACGTCCGAGCTAGCTGCAGGCTGCGGTGTTAGTGATAAAACTGTTTTAATCCCTTGAAGCAAATTGTGAAAATGCTTGAAAAGTGGGTACCTCATGAACAGAGTGCAGCAAACCGACAAACGCGCGTCGACTGCTGCAATACATTACTCAACCATGAACCAGCACACTATTTAATGAAGGGATTTTAAATCGAATTTAAAATTTAATTTTAAATTTTAAATTATCGTACAGGATCCACTTTTCATCACAGGTAATGATAGATATTATACTTTCAATATACAGGTAATGACCTGTGATGAAAAGTGAATCCTGTACGATAATCGGAAACGCTCATCGCAATGACTGAACCCTGGCAAACCAGCCAAATCCTGCCCCAAGCGAAAATTGACTCGAAAAAAATTACTTGTGAGCGTTTGGTGGACTAGTGCCGGTGTCGTTCACTACAGCTTTCTTAAATCTGACCAGACGATTACGGCGGATGTTTTTTGTCAGCAACTGCAAACCATGATGGAAAAGCTAGCTGCTAAATAACCGAGGCTGGTCAATCGCTCTAGGCCACTGCTGCTTCAGGACAACGCTAGACCACACACTGCACAACAGACGGCTACCAAATTAGAGGAGCTTCAATTGGAATGTCTAAGACATCCACCGTACTCCCCGGACCTTGCTCCAACAAATTACCATTTCTTTCGAAATTTGGATAACTTCTTGCAAGGGAAAACATTCAGTCCAAAGCGCCTGCAGATTTTATTGATATGGTCCGAATGGTTTTTTTAGTAAAGGGATCAATGAACTACCTATGAGATGGCAAAAGTGCATAGATAGCAATGGTACATACTTTGATCAAAAAAATATATTATATTTAAAAAAAATCGACTTTATGTTCCTCCCTTACAAAACGCAAATTTCATATGTAAGGAGCTAATATTATTATTTTAGATATATTAGAGATTTGTGAATGGCTCAAAGCTGAAAACTATATAAGAAATCTAAAAAAATTCAAGAGAGGCGGTCATAGATGCAAATGCGGACAAAAATATTGTGAGTTTCCATTGAAAAACACTTTATCATTTTACTTTAAATATATTGTACAAATTTTTTCTGTAACAAAAACTTTACAACTGAGTTAAAAGATGGCACTGACATGATATATAACATTGTTCTTAGAGACAGTTATCAAGTATAATATCTATAATTAATATTGAAAGCTGCCCTAATATTTACCGAATTTCATGTCGTAAGGTATTGGTTGTTTTAATTATGCATTTTTTCACTCTTCCGCAGATTAGAAAATCGCTCTACTTTGATCTAACTATTATCTCTCAATCAATAAAGTTTACGCTTACGTAAACGTAGGTACCTACTCAAAACGCAGATTCGACCTAGAAAATAATCTCCAATTCCATTCACTCGATTTAATCCCATAAAAAGATCGTTGTGTGCCGGAAAACGATCCGACGGGAACGCTCAATTATCATTGCTTTTAAGATAACTGTTTATTCGGTTTTTAATAAATCAATTGACTTAATAATATGACCATTTTTTAAATGAATAATTGATAAGCCCACCTTTTCCCCCATTCCCTCTGAATCAGACGTAACTAAAACCCACCGCCGGGCTTCTAACCCTATCCCAAGTCACCTCCTACCCATCCAGACTTACCTACCTAATCCGGAGGAGTAAACCTCGACTCCAAAAATCCCCAATCCAAGGTGTCATACGCACCGTGCCGAGGGATGCGTGGCTGAGGGGGTGCTCAGTCTCTAACGGTTGTCTCCTCGAAACCAGGGCGCATCGAGGCAGTATTTTGCCCTTCAGGCGGCAAGCGGGGCTCTGCCGTTTGTGACCGTATAATTCCCTAGCTACTCGTGGGACTGCATGGAATCATCTAGACAGAACCCAAAAACCACACTAGAAGACTCACAGGCGCAGAGGAACTCGTATGACTCTGAACCTGACAATACCCAGGCGCAGGGGAATTCTATCGACCTTGCACAACCTGGTACCAGCTCTGACACGTTCGGGAGTGACCTTGTGGTCGACGGAGGCTCTGACTCCGGTACGCCCTTGGAGACACCCCTAGTGTCAGAAGACCAAACACCCAGTCTGAGCGCTGATGTCAAAAGACTGAGTGGTGCGGGGCGGAAACGCCTTTGGAGGCTTGTGGCAGGTGGAATGGACATTGCACAAGCCCTCAAAAAAGCCCGCCAACCTTATCAGGGTTCCTCTTCTCATCCTCGTCCATCGACCAGTAACCCGAACATGAAACGGGGCAGGTCGGAGGATGAATCTCCGAAGGGGAACCCTAATAAGGCACCCAAAACATCCTCCACGCCTGAGGAGGGGAGATCCAGCCCCCCCCCCCCAAGCTACAGGGACATAGCTGGTTCTGTTAGAGTGGGCATCAAAAACAAGGAGCCCATGTCTACAGACCAGATGAATCTGGTACACGCCGCCATTAGTAGGGCAATCTGTGAGCAAGCGCGCAGCAGAACTAATAAGGGCGGCGGACCCAAATTCGTATCACTCTCTCACAAGCCAGGGTGGTTACTTGTTACCTGTGAAAATCAGGCGAGCAAGGACTGGCTTGTGAGAGAGATTAACAGATGCAAGCCATGGCCGGAGGCGCAGCTCTCAGTGATGCACGAGAGTGAACTGCCTTCACCATGGACTGCATCAGTCCTAATTCCGTTTATTGAGGCTGCCAACGCTTCTGATGCACTGGGTATGCTCATCTATCAGAACCTGGACCTCAATCCGGAATTCTGGAGGATTATCAGCGAGACAAAGATTGAGTCGGGCACTATTGCCGTATTCCTGATCGACGAACAGTCCGCTGAAACCCTCCTCAAAAACAACTGCCGAGCTACCATCGGTTGTAGGCGGCTAGTCTTTAGACTCAAGGGTGCAAACCTTCCCCCTCAGCCAGAACCGGCCGCTGCTGCGTCTGCGAACGCTGGCGCTGAGACTGCTGCCCCCGGGCCCAGTGGATTGGAGAGGAGACCGCCTGGTCGCAATGTACCTAGTGCGGGATCAGCCTCTTCTAGACGGTGGGATCGGGGGGGCAGGACTGCTGGCCGTGCGGGTGCAGCGGCCGGCCCGGCTGGTTACAGGGGAAGAGGGGACAGATCAGGCAGGACTCCGAGGGGAACTCCCGCTGATCGAGGTCGCTCGTCGCCTCGACCAGGGGGAGGTCGTACTCGGCCTCCTCCTGTCACCAAAAGAGGGAAATAAATGGCTACTCGGGCGTCTCAGGCGAGGTTCCTCCAAGCCAACCTCCATCATGCAGCCGCTGCGGCTGCAGTTGTGGAGCGTTGCCTTGTTGAAGGTAAAGCAGACCTCGCCCTTATACAAGAACCCTGGGTATCCAAATCTTCCATCCTGGGGATGAATGCTGCTGGTAAGTTATTATCATACACCGGCGGAATCAGACCCAGGGCCTGCATAGTTTTTAATAAACATACTAACTTTCTGCCTATTCCAGAGCTTTGCACGGACGACCTGGTGGCAGCTTACGTCAATCTCAAAGGGTGGGAGGGGCGAAGGATCATCGTCTGCTCGGCCTACCTACCTGGTGAGATAAACAATCCCGTACTTGATTTGCTTCCAGTAGTTGACTACGCCCGGAAGCACAATGCGGAACTGCTAGTGGGATGCGATGCAAACGCCCACCACGAAGAATGGGGAAGCAGCGACACCAACGAGAGAGGTGAATATCTTTTTGACTTCCTCATTGCAAACTGTCTTCAGATCCTGAACAAAGGCTCTTCACCTACCTTTGTTACAAGGGCCAGACAGGAAGTTTTAGACATCACCTTCGCAACTACCGATTTAGCCAGGAAGATACTAGACTGGGAGGTAAGTGCGGAGGTATCAATGTCGGATCATAGGCACATACGCTTCGGTCTGACTACCACTTTCAATACAGAAACGGTTACTTATAGGGATCCAAGGTGTACCTCCTGGACTGATTACTACAAGAACCTGGAGGACAACTTGGATGTAGCACCTAAAAGTATCAAAACGCTAGAGTGTCTTGAGGTTGCGGTGGCGGTTGTTACCGATGGTATATTGAGAGCCTTCGAGGACAGCTGCCCTCTCAAAACCAAGACCTCGAAGCACAAAGTGCCATGGTGGAGCTCGAAATTAAAACGACTCCGCGACAAAACTCGGAAGCTATTCAATCGGGCTAAAAGAACTAAAGAATGGGACTCGTACAGGAAAGCCCTGACTGAATATAGCAAAGAGATCAGGAAAGCTAAGCGGGCATCTTGGAGGAGGTTCTGCGAGGAAGTAAACAGTCTGCCTCAAGGTGCGAGACTCCATAAGATGCTTGCCAAAGCCAACCCAAGCCAACTGGGGCTCTTAAAGCGACCAGACGGCTCTTTCACTTCTAATGAAAAGGAGACTTTAGAATTGCTTGCTGCAACTCACTTCCCAGGAGCGATTCCTTCGAACGCTGGGAGCACTCTGGCGTACACTCCCCGCAGGCCCCACCCGGATGACTGGAGGAGGGGCGCCATAGTGTTCAAACCTGGTGTGGTGAGATGGGCCATCAATTCTTTTAACGCAAACAAAACTTGTGGGATTGATGGTGTGACACCTCTCCTCTTACAAAGAGGTGAAAAGCTACTGATCCCACATTTGGTCAAGATCTTCCGGGCGAGTTACGCCTGGGGATATATCCCAGAAATGTGGACCAAAGTTAAGGTCACATTCATCCCAAAAGCGGGAAGGAAGGACTACGGGCTTCCGAAATCCTTCCGACCCATAAGCCTATCCTCGTTTCTACTAAAAACTATGGAGAAGGTACTTGATAGATACATAAGAGATGCGCTTCACATTGAGAGGCCCATTCATATCACCCAGCATGCCTATTGCAGAGGACGATCTACGGAAACCGCCCTGCTCAGCCTTGTGGACAAGGTTGAAAAGGCCCTGGACGACAAGGAAATTGCTCTTGCAGCGTTTCTTGACATCGAGGGAGCATTTGATAATACTCCAATCCGTACGTTGGTGGGCGGGCTGGCAAATAAACTGGCTGATACGACTACCATCAGATGGGTGGAGGCAATGCTCTCTAACCGCATAGCCAAACTCGAGTTAAATAATATCTCGACGGAGGTGCTAACAACGCGAGGCTGTCCGCAGGGTGGCGTTCTATCGCCCCTATTATGGACTCTCGCCGTGGATCAACTACTGTATAAGATGGCGGCGCTTCGCATTGACACCCAGGGATACGCTGACGACCTGGTAGTCACCGTGCGTGGGAGCTGCCCAAGTACACTTTCGTACCTTATGCAGAGAGCACTCAACACCATTGAGAAATGGTGCAAAGAGAACGAATTAACTGTTAACGCGGAGAAGACAGTTATAGTACCATTCACTAGAAGGCGCAATCTCGATAAACTCGAGCCGCCTAAGTTGAACAACATAGTAATACCATTTTCAGCTGAGGTCAAGTATCTGGGGATTACTATGGACCAGAAACTAACCTGGAACACGCATGTAGACGGTGTTATCAAAAAGGCCAAGATGGCTCTAGGCGTCTGTGGTCGTTTTGCGGGGGCTAGATGGGGACTCAAACCACGGGTAACCTTCTGGCTCTACACAGCCATCGTGAGGCCCATAATATCATACGCCTCCGTGGTCTGGTGTGGCAAAACGATGCAGATAACAACACAGAACAAGCTCAGCAGATTACAAAGAACTGCTTGCTTGCTCATCACAGGAGCAATGAGTACCTCTCCGGGGGCTGCCCTGGAAGCTCTTCTCAACCTTCCTCCTCTCTTCCTATATTTGAGGAGGGAGGCGAGAATGAGCATGTACAGGATAATCAGCCAACGGAAAGTGAACTGGCTGTCTCAAACCATGAGGGAGCTAGTTGACTCAGTGCTTCAAATCCCAGTTTTGGGGATGCCGTCTGACATGATGACCCCAAAATACCAATTTCACAGGTACTATACTGTGGAAATTCCTGAGAGAAAAGACTGGCTCGACAGTCAAATAACTTGGCCATCGGGGATCCTTAAATGGTACACCGATGGCTCCAAGTCTGGTCAAGACGTAGGTTGTGGAGTCTATGGAGAGAAGCCCAGGGTCAAACTCTGTCGCAACCTGGGCACCCATACATCCATTTTCCAGGCAGAGGTATACGCCATAATAATTTGCGCGGAAACCATCTTGCAAAACAACTACGTTAACAAAACCATCTATATTCACTCGGATAGCCAGGCGGCTCTTTTAGCCTTATCCTCTGAGGTAATCAACTCGAAGTTGGTTGGGAGCTGCATGGATACTCTTAACACTCTAGCGGAATGTAACAGGGTGATTCTTCGCTGGGTTCCAGGACGCGCAGGCATAGTCGGCAATGAAAACGCTGACAAACTTGCAAAAACTGGTGCTGGAATGCGGCAGATAGGGCCTGAACCTGTCTGCGGTATTCCTAAAAGCCTAGTTCAGCTTACCCTGTTAACATACTGCTACTATGATACGCTAATTCGTTGGCGTAACTTACCAGGACTAAACCATTCCAAAGCGCTAGTTAGATCCTTCAACAAGAAGGCTGCCAGTGAGGCACTAGCGCTCAGTAGGAAAAACCTATGCATTCTAGTGCGAGCGTTGACGGGACATTGTGGACTAAACAGACACATGTTCAACCTCAAGCTCAAGGGCTCGGATATGTGCAGGCTATGCCTGGAGTCGGCGGAAACGCCGCTGCACATGATCTGTTACTGCCCCGCTTTAATGCATAAACGAAGCATTCTTCTAGGGAAACACATCGTACACCCTGAGGAGGCTACACTAATCCCAGCCAAGAAGATGCTGCTGTTTCTGGCGGCAACAAGTATTGGAGGGGAGCTATAAATAGTGGCGAGCACAATGGACCGGCGACGGTCGACGTGCTACAGGGCATCGAACCTGCATAGCCGCGCAACAGAAGAAGAAGAAGAAGAAGCCCACCTTATTTATACTTAAAATACTTGCAGGTGACGTATTATGTCCATTACTATTTTTATTCTTTGTACATCCAATTTCTTATGAATTTTTGTCTTTTTCAAAATAAATATAATTAATGTACTTATTTTTTTGGTATACCTACTAACACTGCCTTTGCTGCCACTGTTGTTCATAATCAAATCACGAATGATAATAGTTTATTAAGTACTTACATACTATAGGTAAACATTATTGCAATAAGGATCTATAAAGCCAAAATCTAATCAGCTACTTTGGCTATCAAAAGCGCGCACCGCGCGTTGATAAGTATTCGAATACGTACGAGAACCTAATACGTCTATATTATAAAGCCCACCTAGAATAGAATAGAATAGAATATCGTTTATTCATTGACATCAAAACACAAAAAATATATAAATACAAATGAAATGAACATACAGAGGTACTTAAAATCAAACTTAACAAGTGTCTACTATGTGTCATGCCAAAGAAAGAGTCCTAGCTCAACTAAAATATGCTGTGGATATTGATGTAACCACAACGCTGGTATTCTGCTAGAAAATAAAATAAACCAAAGGAACATATCAAACATACATTAGGTAAAAGAAATAATTTATTATAAAGATTAGAAATATTATAAAGTAACCTATGAAAACCGCGTTTCTATCCGATTCTTATTAACATAAAAGCTTCCTATAATATTAAGACAATGAGTGATAACTTAAATGGGTATTATTTATTCGTTAATGTGGGTCGACAATTATTATTAGTTGGACACTGAACACCCAAAATTACCAGCAGGGCAAATACAATAACTTTTCGATTGAGTAAAGGGAATATCCACAATCCGAAATTGGAATAAATAGGCTGTAATTTATTTGCCTACGAGCAGATGTACAATTTTATTTGTTTCAGTTCACTAAACTTACCAAAAAATATTGCCTCCAATATTTTTTGAATCAGATAACAGTTTTTGCAACAATGGAAGTATTTTTCAGTTACGCGAGTTAAGGATCGAATTTAGTTCTATTTCGGTGAATTAAATTCGAATCGACACTTTAAAATAAAAATTCTAAATGGTATGTCTAAGAAGCTATAATCCTACTTAATATTATAAATGCGAAAGTTTGTGAGGATGTATGGATGTTTGGATGGATGGATGGATGGATGGATGTTTGTTACTCTTTAACGCGACAACGAATGAACCGATTTTGCTGAAATTTGGCACAGACATATATTATTGTCTGGAATAGCTCATAGGCTACTTTTTATCCCGGTATGTATGTATGTATGTATACTCCTACTACCTATCCGACTACCCTACTTCCTCCTACTTATATATATTATAAATGCGAAAGTTTGTGAGAATGGATATATGGATGGATGGATGGATGTTTGTTACTCTTTAACGCGACAACGAATGAACCGATTTTGCTGAAATTTGGCACAGACATAGATTATAGTCTGGAATAGCACATAGGCTACTATTTATCCCGGAAAAGCAAACAGTTCCTGCGGGATAGCATCGCTATTTTTTACACATTTGTCCTTCAAAATACGCGCAATGGAGTTTTAGATTGACGTGATTTTTTTTGCACAGGTAAAGTTAAGGGCTTGAAAAATGACACAGGCTACTTTTTATCCCGGGAAAACAAACGGTTCCTGCAGGATATTAGTATACTACTTTTCACACATTTATCTTTCAATTATGCGCCAACGGAGTTACAGATTGACGTGGTTTTTTGGAGAGGCATAGTTGGTGACTTGAAAAGTGACAAAGGCTACTTTTTATCCTGGGAAAGCAAACAATTCCCGCGGGATATTCGTATGCTACTTTTCACATATTAATCCTTCAATTATGCGCCAACGAAGTTACAGATTGACGTGGTTTTTTTGATAGGCATAGTTGAGGACCTGAAAAGTGACAACAGCTACTTTTTATTCCGGGAAAACAAACAGTTCCCGCGGGATATTCGTATGCTACTTTTCACATATTTATCTTTTAATTACGCGGCATTTATGTATGTATGTATGTATGTATGTATGTATATATGTATGGATGTATGTATGTATGTATGTATGTATGTATGTATGTATGTATGTATGTATGTATGTATGTATGTATGTATGTATGTATGTATGTATGTAAGTATGTATGAATGTATGTATGTATGTATGTATGTATATTCCTACTACCTATCCGACTACCTTACTTCCTCCTACTTATCCTACTAATATTTGACCGAGCGAAGCGAGGTCTCTGAGTTTACTAGAGCGATTTGCACTTGTCCGTCCGTCCGTCCGTCCGTCCGTCCGTCCGTCCGTCCGTCTGTCAGAGCCTTATAACTTTTGAATTACTGAACGTAATTACTTCAAATTTAGATATAATATGTAAACCGATGGCCTCCAGCCGAAAATGGCTTAAAAAGTTATAAAAATCTTTATTTCGGGGGGGCTCTCATAGAAGTGAATGCGAAGAATTTTTTTTTTATTTGAGATTCATAAGTTTTCTGTGTATCATTTTAAAGACAATTTGGAACAGAGTACAACCGTATTTTTTTTTTAATTTTTTTCCTAAAATTGACGAAATGGGGGGCTTCCAAAGTGGCGATTTAATACGCTCGCTTGAAGACGCTCTCTGGGAAAATTTTCTATATATTTTCCAGTTGTACTTATTTTCTTACTTCACTTGTATCCTGTACTTGAACAACAAATACTAAAATTATATGAATATTATAAAGAAACGAGATTATTTAATTTTTAATGAGCATCAGTAAATTTCACATAGCTTCACAATAATGCTAATAGATGGCGCAGTCATTAACTATTCCATTGAACTAGGAGTTACGACTACGATTTATCCCAAAAACAGTTTTGCGTCGACCATTATTATTTAGGTCCATAATATAATAACATATTATTCAATTAAAATTATTCTTTAGTTAAATATCATTTTGTATATTTTCTATTCGCGTCGATAGATGACGATTTGTACAGATGCCCCTAACCTGTTTTCACTCGTTAGTACCTACATAATAATTCAATGTTTTCACTGACGTTCCCTAACCTTTACGGGCTACCTATGATAAGTTATGTGATGATTACTGTCAACTTCTTTATCACGATCCTGTACGGGACACCTAAAAGGACATTGGGACGGATGTTAGGACTTAGGATTGTGTTTTGGAGCTACCTACGTAAAGAGACTCCTACATAGGGGATGATTTAGGTATGTTTGGTGAAAACGGGCATAATAATAATAATGTCAGTTTTGGTCGTCATGTATCGATTGAATGAATAATCATGGGATACCGTTACCGCGAGGTCTCAGTTCGGGGCGAACCACTAGTATAAATGCGAAAGTTTGTGAGGATGTATGGATGTTTGGATGGATGGATGGATGGATGGATGTTTGTTACTCTTTAACGCGACAACGAATGAACCGATTTTGCTGAAATTTGGCACAGACATAGATTATTGTCTGGAATAGCACATAGGCTACTTTTTATCCCGGTATGTATGTATGTATGTATATTCCTACTACCTATCCGACTACCCTACTTCCTCCTACTTATATATACATATTATAAATGCGAAAGTTTGTGAGAATGGATATATGGATAGATGGATGGATGTTTGTTACTCTTTAACGCGACAACGAATGAACCGATTTTGCTGAAATTTGGCACAGACATAGATTATAGTCTGGAATAGCACATAGGCTACTTTTTATCCCGGAAAAGCAAACAGTTCCTGCGGGATAGCATCGCTATTTTTTACGCATTTGTCCTTCAAAATACGCGCAATGGAGTTTTAGATTGACGTGATTTTTTTGCACAGGTAAAGTTAAGGGCCTGAAAAATGACACAGGCTACTTTTTATCCCGGGAAAACAAACGGTTCCTGCAGGATATTAGTATACTACTTTTCACACATTTATCTTTCAATTATGCGCCAACGGAGTTACAGATTGACGTGGTTTTTTGGAGAGGCATAGTTGGTGACTTGAAAAGTGACAAAGGCTACTTTTTATCCTGGGAAAGCAAACAATTCCCGCGGGATATTCGTATGCTACTTTTCACATATTAATCCTTCAATTATGCGCCAACGAAGTTACAGATTGACGTGGTTTTTTTGATAGGCATAGTTGAGGACCTGAAAAGTGACAACAGCTACTTTTTATTCCGGGAAAACAAACAGTTCCCGCGGGATATTCGTATGCTACTTTTCACATATTTATCCTTAAATCATGCGCCAATATGCATGCATGCATACATGTATGTATGTATGTATGTATGCATGTACGCATGTATGTGTGCATGTATGCATGTATGTATGTATGTATGTATGTATGTATGTATGTATGTATGTATGTATGTATGTATGTATGTATGTATGTATGTAGGTATGTATGTATGTATGTATGTATGTATGTGTGTATGTATATATGCATGTATTAATGTATGTTGATTATTAATGTGAAAGTTTATGAGGATGGATGTATACGGATGTATGTTTGTATAGATGTAGTATACGGATGGATGGATGTATGTTCTCTGAGATAGGGGTTGAACTATTTTGACTGTTTTACTCCTTATCTTCGTTACATTTAAACTAATTTTTATTATTATTTTAACCGACTTCAAAAAAGGAGGAGGATCTCAATTCAACGGAATCTTTTTCTATTCATGTTCACCGATTACTCGAAGACGCCTAAACCGATCTGTTTTTAAAAAAAATCTACAATAAATTATATACTTCGTAGTGGCGCGGGCGTTTAAATGTATGCTCCCGGGACAAAAAATAGCCTGTGTTATTTTCCAGGTCTAAAACTTTACCTGTGTAAAAAACCACGTCGACTATATGCACTTGCACTTTATATGGTGAAATATTATAACTGCGAAAGTGCGTTGCTTTGTCCTTCAATCACGCCCCAACAGAGCTACGGATCGACGTGATTTTTTGCAGGGGTACCTATAGTTGAGGACTTGGAGAGTGACAGGCTACATTTTGTCCCGCAAAGTCAAAGAGTTCCCGAGGCATTTTAAAGGCTAAGTTCACGCAGACGAAGTCGCGGGCATCAGCTAGTTAGCTTATAATCAAAGATTTTCTACTGAATAAGGAAAAATACTGAGGGTTTTTGTCATGTTTTTCTGATTAGTTAGTCACAGGATAAGCACACGATACATTACAATGAACAAAGATAAAAAATCGGGAAAGTAAAAACAATAAAAAAGTTGTTAAGAAATATAAAAGTGAGAAATAAAATTAATTGAGAGACGCACTCTCAATTAATTTTAATACTAATTTATTACTATTGACGTCTCAACAAATTTATTCCCCCCTTACTGTAAAAGTGTTACTTGTAGGTATGCAAGTTTCATATATATGCCAGAGAAGAGAGTACCTACCTACTTCAGAGATTAATTAACTGAAGAACATTCTAACGAAGTAAATAAAAGGGAGCTTGTATTTTGTGGTATTTTTATGTAGTAGTATTTAATCAACTATAATTCTCTAAGACCGCTGCATCATACCTGATCGATTTTGGTGAGATAAATTACAAACTCTATCAAACTTTTTTGTAGAAAGTAATCTCTTAGTGTTCAATTAAGGTCCTCTCTGATGCAGTAACGAAGCTTGCGGGAGGTCGTGAGGGGCATGACCCCGAGGGCCAGGTATTGGGGGGCGGCCTTTCAGAAAACAAAAGAAAGCTTTTAAAACGAGTGAAAAAGTGAAAAAGTTACTGCTGAAGATCGTTCCTGTAAAGAAAAATTTTAGCACTAAATAAGTATTTAGGTATCTACGTACTATTATTTTCTATACTCGTTTTCGAATCTTTAAAAAATTAGAAAGGATTTATACTAGAAAACTTATAAATTGCGCTCGCTTCGCTAGCAATATTTATTTACTTACTGGATGCAGATTTTGTATTCACATTCATTTTTAGTAAGCATCGTTTTTGATCGTTAAAAATAAATCGTCTATAAATTTAAAGTTTTGGTTTTGCCTACGAGTGTACCTAAGCAACATTACGATTTCTACAAAATAAACATAGACTTTCTCACGTTTGTAACTCATTCATAGAGGTAAATTAGGTAATGAAATACATGGAAAAGATTTTAACGCGTTTTGAAAATCATAGGGCGGCAAATTTTGGTTTTGCCTCCTGTATTGTCTACAGTTAGTTATTTACAATCTACCCTTTTTAAACTTTTCCCGGGATTATCCGCGGTCAGAAAATTGCGAGCCAAAGTTGGGGTCTTAATTGGACGAAAAGATATCCTGAACCGGAAGTAATAAATTTCATTAAGGAAAAGTAATTTACAAAGGATCAGTGTTCGTTATGAGAATATTAATTAATTACAAAACTGAGTTTTGATTCCGTATAATTTTCTTTTGCGACTTAATTTTAATTATGTTGTAAAGGTTATATTATTTACTTTTGATCATCAAAAATTTTATATTATTCTTTACATTAGCATTATAATTTAGCACGATATTAATTGATTTGCGTTATATATATTAAGTTTTTCTCTCGATTCAAATCATTTCAAGTAGGTACATAATATCAGGTAGGTAGGTAGGTACATACTCCGTAGATACCTACATATCAGTATCCTTAAAAAGTTTTATTCTAGATAGAAATTCGTTTATTCTAAAAACCAATTTCAGTAGCAACTAGCAACTATCGACTGCGATGCATCTGCCCCAAATGAAAACTTTGTAACTTTCTGAAAAGTCATTTCTTTTTTCTAAATAACAAAGTTTTGATTTATGTAATCAAAATGACAACATACACTATGAGTTTGTCTTTATGTGAGTCTTTGAGTTATTGATCGTTTTTAATGAAATTAACATTAATGGAAGCAAATTATTTTTTAAAGAATATTAGCCAAACTGAACTTGATTAATATTCTCATCTCCCCTATTAATAAGGGGAAAGCTTGTGTAAGGAGTTGGTACGATAATAATGCAACGGGTGGGGATCCAACCGTCTACCTTTCAGTTTTTAGTCTGCTCCTTTAACCGTGGAGCTATTGAGGTTTCATTAAACTTATTGGTGTTCTAATAATAATATAATAACCTATTTATCATCAGTAAATTTGATCGCGTGTTAGTCAAACATCTTCATCAAACATCTTTGAGAACATTAAGGAAAACTCAGACATGCATTCAACGGAGGATTGCTTAGTACTTCCTCTACTTACCTATAAATATTAGGCCGATGCCTGAGATATTAGAGAAGTTTCCACATTTCTCAAGTCACCGACACCTTTGTTTTGATGAACGTTGTGCCTCGTCGCGTTGCCAAGAATACGCAGTGTTCTTAACGAAGACTGATTTTCTACTCGGAATATCATTTTATGATGTTACTTACTATCTTTTGTCCGGGCCTTGTTATGTTGTTTTAAAAATCCCGCGGGAACCCTCTGCTGTTCCGGGATAAAAGGTAGCCTACGGCCACTCTCCAAGTTCTCAACTAGAGGAGCAACGGATGACGGATAGATGTTGTTGCTTGATTGGAGGAAAACGAACAAAAACACACCTTTGCATTTATCATAATATTAGTAAGGAGTAAGGCTTTTGACAACTCTATTTGTGGATGATGACTGCTTGATTACTGCTAAGTGCTACATACCTACGTAAACATAGTAAAATTCGTAAAAATCAATTTTCGTATCGTTCGAAAAAGGTATAATCCATTTTCGGACTAGACGAAAATACTATCCCAATAATTTATGTAATAATTGAACAACATAATACTTCGAAGGTAACTTTTTCGTTTATTATTCTCAATCGATCTGGGGTTAAGTATCAACTTCACTGTGACGAATGAAATTTATTGGAAACCAGACTCTTTTTATAAAAGTCCATCAATCATCTTCTTTTACTTTCATAAAAATTTATTAGATAAAAACGTTATCTAGACTAGACGAAAATACTATCCCAATAATTTATGTAATAATTGAACAACATAATACTTCGAAGGTAACTTTTTCGTTTATTATTCTCAATCGATCTGGGGTTAAGTATCAACTTCACTGTGACGAATGAAATTTATTGGAAACTAGACTCTTTTTATAAAAGACCATCAATCATCCTCTTTTACTTTCATAAAAATTTATTAGATAAAAACGTTATCGCCTACCTGTAGTGCTATTTTATACAAAAGTGTAGGTACCAGTTTAACTTGGTTTAACTCACACACTACCAAAGCCAAGCGGACTTTATTTAGCTTCTTTTTGATATCAGAAATTTACGTAATCAAAATAAATGACATCATTAAAACGCAAACTCGAAATGAGGGTAATTTACACATTCGAGCACGTCTACATACATTGTGTACGCGGATATCCTTTTTGCTTTGAACAATTTGTTCCGAGTCAGTGCTCCGATTTAACAATCAAGGGAGCGCAAAACAAACAATAACATATCTGAGAATGAAAATTGGAAAATCACATACAGTAGCAGAACTGACGGACTGTCGAAGTTTGAAGCTTATAGCAAGTACCTAATAGTACCTACCATTGTAGATTATCTGATGGTTGGTTAAGGAATATAGTTTTAGCCAAAAATGTTGTAACAATACTACGTACAACTAAAACTTAGCGGTCTTCGAGTACTTACTAAAGCGTAATAATAATTCAGAGTGAATTGACAGATGCGAATGTCACTTTGTAAAAAATTGTTGTAATATTTATTGTAATAGTGATGTTCCAGTTCAGTAGGCCTTAGGCAGTAGGCAGTACACCTGTAGTACTGTACTTATACATTTCATTTTATATATTTCCTATGATTACATTTATTATTATCATGTTATTAATTTAAGATCTACTTTTAGTAGGTACTAAATTATTTTATCTCCTCTCTATCTCCTCAGTATAGGCCGACAAAAACGAGATCAGATTTTCCTTAAGATCATAATTATTGCTATTCAAAAAATATTTTTGTATCAATTATAATAAACACAATTTGGGAAATTTCTTGATAAATAAAAAAGTGTTTCTTGTTTTGGTACACGACGTAATGAGTAAGTGCTTGATGTGAATTCTTTAGTCACAACACTATTTTATTTTCATTAGAAACTGTCAACACTATAACAATATATTTTTAAAAAACTTTTAGTACCTAGCTGGCTACATCATCAGACTAAGGATATCATCTAGGACCATATACTTGCCAAGACGCATCAAACGAGCCCGGATTCGATGGGGTTACGTCGTTTTATTGCAGAGTTCCGATAGCCATCTTCCAGCTCCATCATCAGATCAGCTCCATGTAACAATAATATTGCATTGTGATCCGATTTACATATAAATGCACAATTTCCGCTCAATTGGACACCGGGAAGTGGTTCTAATTATTCATCTTGCAAGATTTGACTAAACATACATACGTACAAATACATACATTGCAATTTAAATATAAGCTTTTAAAAAGAGAAAGTCAGACAGACATTTTCTTATTTATTATATTTCTTAGTATAAGGATAAGATCACAGTTAAACCATAAATTTAATAAAAACTGTAACCACAAAAGGATTGTAAACAAAACAAAAATAAATGCATTGTGCAACATTCAAGATTTAGTAAGACAGAAGCGGCGAATGTTTACAAGACAAATCTCTCAAGAGTTTCTAAAGTTACGAAGCATCTTCCGGTTCTCTTTTCATTTTGGTTTTGCTTGTCTTTTCACAACAACGACGGTTTGGCAGTTAGCTAGCGACGATGCACTCCATCCAACAATAGGAAAACCACGGATGAAAACAAGATGAAAATGAACCTTTGTTATTACAATACAAGTTAGTACGTTCAGTATTAAAAAAAATTAAATATAAAAAACTTCTTAAAAGGCAAGGCGAGTAAGAGATTTTTTTATTATTTAATTCAAATTCAAAATTCAAATTCAAATTATTTATTTGCCAGATTGAGTACATTTAAGATCTTAACAATTATACAAACATTCGCTTCAATCCGCCACAGAGTAGCATGCAAATATGTAATTAGTTACATAGTTAATAGTTGTCCTCATAACTAAGTAATATTATTATTAATTTCAATTACTGAAAAGGTTGCAAGAAATCGTTTATAGTATAAAAATTTTTTTCTTGCAACCATTTCTTAAGTTTATAATTAAATTTTTTCTGTGGGTAGTTTATTAATAGTAGATTATTAACCAAGGGGATAAAGCAGTGTCTTCTGTCGCGGGTGACGATTTAAATCGCAAGCGTAATGAAGGACTCGAGGTTTACTCCCGAGCGTAGCGAGGGTGTTAAAAACTTAAATCACGAGCGAAGCGAGGGATTTAAGACGAGTCCTGAGTGTAACGAGGGATTTAAGTTCACCCAAGACTAAGACAGCTTTATCACAGAGGAAAATACTCTACTTTTCGTACCATTTGCGAAAAAATTAACACAATAATAATATGAGATAAGCATTTATTAAAAATAATGATAATTAAAAGTAAAAGTTAACATTCGAAACATTGGTCCAATTATTATTGATAGAGAGAGTTACATTTTTGTTTGGTACATTTATTGTTGATGAGTTGATTTGAGTATTTCTCTGTTCTTGCGTCTGAGCATTTGCACTGATGGAATCCGACAATTCACTGTCACTGTCGCTTTGATTTAACATCGTAACGTATTTTTAGAACATTTACTTATTTATAAAAATAAATTAAAATAAACCTAACATTTATGTATTTCAAGAAAACAAAAACGCGGCAAATTCCTAGACTAATATTTTTTTGTCGGAAAAGCAAAGGCATCAAGCTCATACGGCCAACTTAACGTTTATGTATTTGAAGAAAACAAAAACGCGGCAAATTCCTAGACTAATATTTTTTTGTCGGAAAGCAAAGGCATCAAGCTCATACGGCCTCGTCGGTTTTCGTAATTTTATTTAATAATCATAACTGCATAATAAATGCGTATTCCTTTTTCAAAAAGATGTATAATGCTTTATATACAAACTCAATGGTGTAAACACAGATGTAGTTCAGTATAAATTTCGGTAAGTATTCCAAATTTAAATCACATTCTCCCCCTAGAGGATGAATGAAATTCAGTACAATTTTCTTTCCCTGTTTTTAACAGATTAAAAATGACTATTGTTATGTTCGCTTTTTGTGGCACAGAATGTCACTTTTTTGAGCAAGTGGTACGAAAAAATCTTTATGCACATAGCGTAACAATTTTTCCGACACAGTGCCGTTTTTGAAATTAATACCTAATAGGTATGTACTCAGAGTCACCTGCGACATCATCTTGAATTTATTTTATTTTCAATCTATCTTTTTATCCGTGGATGACGCTCTCCAATAAAACTAACTAATTAATGTTAAAAGCTTAAATCAAATGAATAAATGAATTTATCTTTATCAATAAAAGTCAAAAATCAATCAAATCAAAGAAATTTGAATTTGAATTAAATTGAACTACGCGGTTTCGGGTCCTGGACTGATTGGGTATGTTTGCTAAGAATAGTTTAGGTTGGTATCTTTTTCATAGTTTCTGATTTGAATATTATCTACATTTACATCGTACGATATTATAAATTATGAGAGGTAGGTAGGTAGATAGTTTTTGCAGTGTATAGTTTCTATGTAGAAAAAGGAATTGACATCACGGGGTGTCACGGGTAAAAGCTAGTCTAGTGCTCCTTTGGCAATAGAGGTAATTGATGAACTTTATAAAGTGAGTACCTATTCCGTTTGAAGAGTCTGCTGTATATCTTGCTTAGAAGCCGCTCCGAACGTTGTAACTCGCAAACTGGCTCAAAGCTAACTCTTACAATAGGAATTAACTTTTAATGGCTTGACAATGATAGCTCCCTTTGAAGAGCCATTTTGTACTTAACCTAGTGTCTGATATTGGTGAATATTATCAAAGTGTTTGGAGAACACTCTCTATTTTTAAGATGCGTGAAATAACCTTGAGAAACGGAGCCAACCTAGACTTATTTCAACGTCACCGCCATCTAGCGGCTACGCTCGGTACTTGCTCGAGAACTCAGCAAGTACATGAGAGTACCTCGAAATATATCGACGATAAAATAAACGTGCAGAGGGAACAGTGTTTTATGTTATCCTACCTAGTATGTTTGGGCCTCACTGAGATTGATGTCACGTGCAGGTGTTAAGAGTCTCCATTGCTTTAGCTTCACCTAGTAGGCGCAATGTACCATAACGAGCTTGCAAGTAGTTTATAAGTTCGAGGTAATTAATTCTTTTTGTTGTTATTCTTACCTTAATTATTTTTAATAGGTCTTTTAAAATCATTGTATTCTTTGATAGTTTTTAGGGTTTCGTACCCAAAAGGTGCCAACCCTGTTTTATCAAAAATATTTATTTAGGTAATAAACAAAAAATCGGCCAAGTGCGAGTCAGGCCTCGCTCTTTTAGGGTTCCGTACATAATATGACCAAATCACTTTTTTAAAACTAGATACACATTTAGATAACTTAGTTCTGAGTTAGTATTAAATTAGGAAGCAGTGTTAGCCTAGTGGTTAGGACTGTGGTCTCCTATTCGGGGGGGTCGCAGGTTCGATCCCGGGTACGCACCTCTGACTTTTCGGAGTCAAGTGCGTTTAAGCAATTAACTATCACTTGCTTCAACGGTGAAGGAAAACATCGTGAGGAAACCTGCACATCTGAGAGTTCTTCATAATGTTCTCGAAGGTGTGTGAAGTCCACCAATTCGCATTGGGCCGGCGTGGTAGACTATGGCCTATAACCCTTCTCTGAGAGGAGACCTGCGCTCAGTAGTGAGCCGTTGATGGGTTGCTAATGATGAAATGATGATGATGATTAAATTAGGATATGGGGAAAGAATGCTCGTTTGTTTTGGTCACAACTTTGAAGGCCCCTATTTCTTCATTTTTGAAGCTTTTCCATGCATGGGAGCCCCCTTTATTTTTTAATTTAATTTTATTTTTATTATTTGTTGTTATAGCGGAAATAAAAATACACACTGTGAAAATTTCAACTATGTATTACTGTTTACGAGATATTATAGTCCAGTAAAAAGTTAAATGAAACCATGATCTGACCAGTTTTGGCGCAATGAGTAAAAATGTGTTCATTAATACTTAAATAAAGATATTATGAAAGAAATTTTGATTTAAATTTAGAGGAAAGGGATGAAAAAAATAAAAAAGGGGTTGAAAAATGCCTTTTTTTTAAATAACTTAATAACGGTAGGAAATAGAAAAAAAGTTTCAAGTAAAAGTTGTAGAGAAAAAAATTCTACACAAAAAAGTTCCTTTTCATTTTTTTGTTATCTGCTTTAGTTTAGCTGCAAAAAATAAAAATTAAATTTGCTTTGTAATTAATTATAAAGATGTATAAAGGCGGGAAACATAGTGCCTATCTCAATTAATTAAGTTTTGAATAACGGTAGTACAGTCAAATTAATAAGGTATTTTTTCGAAATAGAAGATACTTCCGAACATTATCCAACAGTTTTCAAAATCGGTCATCGTAGCTATTAAAACTCTAACCTGCGTGATGTCAGATTTCAGATTGAAACTTTTTCGCTTTCTATATTAAAAAGTTAGACTTTAGACTGTTTGACTTTAATTTGTTTTTAACCAATTTAAAAAAAAGAGGAGGTTCTCAATTCGCTCGCTGAGTTTTCTATTGCAAACTTCAAAAATCTAGATACTCTGATACAAAAATATAGGCCAATTATTTATACCTTTCATCCCATTGTTTATGACAATGGAGATTGGGAAATAATTTGTTAGATAACAATTGAATAACATTTTGAAAAATGGTGGTTAAACTTTTGTTTCTCCAGGGCTCGATTCTTTCAAGTGTTAAGAAGATACTAGAAGTTTTTCAAATTTGTAAAATCACATCTTATGTTATAAAAAAAATATTTTTATTGCTGAACTCTCTTTAGCGGGGGCGCGCGCATGCTGTAACAGCCGCGCGGAGCCCTATTTTCAACGTCAAATTAAAATTATAAATAATGGAGATAGAATCCCGGGACTTGGGACTTTTTTATTGGAAATTTCCTCCTCTTAACGAGCTTTTTTCAAAATTGCTTAAATGTCAATATTTTTCGAGTTATTAACAAAAAATCGGCCAAGTGCGAGTCGGGCCTCGCTCTTTTAGGGTTCCGTTAAAAAAATTAAATTAAAATATTTTCATGTACCCATGGAAACATTTTAATTTAATTTTTTTAATTTAATTTAATTTTTATTATTTGTTGTTATAGCGGCAATAGAAATACATAATATGTGAAAATTTCATCTGTTTATCTATTAAGGTTTACGAGATACAGCCCGCTGACAGACGGACGGACGGACGGACGGACGGACGGACGGACGGACAGCGTAGGCTTAGTAATAGGGTCCCGTTGGTACCCTTTGGGTACGGAACCCTAAAAACGAAATATCATTTTTTTTTATTTTTTTTATTATAACATATTTTTTATTATGACATTTTGACTTTATACAGTATACTACATTAAACCAATTTTTTATTAAATCATTTTTTTTCATCTTATTTTGTTAATAACAATTGCAATTTTTTACCTGCACCAAAATCCTTCAAAAACATTTTTCTTGAGGTCATTCCGACTCGAATGAGCCATCGCTCATATTTTTAGGACCTTTATCTCTATTTTTCACGTTTTTGAACTTGTTGACTAGACTAATACGTAGGTATGTATTTACGAATTCAAATAAATATTGACGAATTTCAAAACATAACATTGACATAACATTTGACGACCTCCCTGGCTCAGTGGTGAGCTGTGTTGTCTTATAACTGGGAGGTCTCGGGTTCGATTCCCGGCGGGGTCAATTTTGGAATTTATAATTTCTGAATTGTCTCTGGTCTGGTCTGGCGGGAGGCTTTGGCCGTGGCTAGTTACCACCCTACTGTCAAAGACGTGCCGCTAAGCGATTTAGCGTTCCGGCACGATGGCGTGTAGAAACCAATTAGGGGTATGGGTTGAATATTCACTGCCATACCCCTTCGAAGTTAGCCCGCTACCATCTTAGACTGCATCGTCACTTACCATCAGGTGAGATCGCAGTCAAGGACTAGCTTGTCATCGAATAAAAAAACACTTCGGCGATGAAACTTGACAACATAATAGTGCTGTCAATAAAGAGAACAATTAGTTCAGTTTCTACACTTTTTTGCCAAGTTGTACAAAATTAAAAATCACATCAGTGTGAATTTGCAGTACGCAGGAGGCGTAATATAAAATAAAGAGAACAATTAGTTCAGTTTCTACACTTTTTTGCCAAGTTGTACGAAATTAAAAATCACAGCAGTGTGAATTTGCAGTACGCATGAGGCGTAATATAAAATTCGATCCGTAGTCAACCCAAGTCAGTTGACTTGGGTTGACTACGGATAGAAAAATACCTGAAAAATACGGAGGTATGACAAAATACGAATTTCATACCATATCAAAATACTTTAAGTATATGAGACGTGTCCATGCTTAAAACTAAGTATACAAAAGTCATGCGTTTCATCAAACTATTGTCAGGTTTTGTGCTGTGCAACTCAATCATATTTTTGTATCAGAGTATCTAGATTTTTGAAGTTTGCAATAGAAGACTCAGCGAGCGAGCCCCACACAAATGAAGTTTGATTCTTATTTGATTATGTTATCGAATTCTGTTTGTAACTCTGGAAACTAGTATGTTTGTAGTTTTATTTGTAAAGTATAATAAATGGCCAATTGGGTGTCGGGTCACGCGCAGTGTAGGGTTCCGTAGTTGCCAGTCACAATATTATGCGTATAATTTTAGGCCTATATTGTACACACTTCTAAGTAGAAGTGTGTAAAATATAGGCCTAAAATTAGGCCGATCACTGCCGCTATAATCTATACTAAAAAATACTTTTTAAAAAACCGACTTCAGACGCCCGCGCCACTACAAAGTATATAATTTATTGTTGTTATTGTAAAAAGCGCTCGACCGATTTCGATAAAATTTAAATGGGACCACCTGGGAAGTATACCCTTTGAAACAAAAAAAAGAATTTTGCAAATCGGTTCAGGTGTCTTCGAGTAATCGGTGAACATACACAAAAAAAAGGATTCCGACGAATTGAGAACCTCCTCCTTTTTTTAAATTGGTTAAAAACAAATTAAAGTCAAACAGTCTAAAGTCTAACTTTTTAATATAGAAAGCGAAAAAGTTTCAATCTGAAATCTGACATCACGCAGGTTAGAGTTTTAATAGCTACGATGACCGATTTTGAAAACTGTTGGATGATGTTCGGAAGTATCTTCTATTTCAAAAAAATCGGCCAAGTGCGAGTCGGGCCTCGCTCTTTTAGGGTTCCGTTAAAAAAAAAATACATAAAAATATTTCCATGTACCCATGGAAATATTTTATTTAATTTTTTTAATTTAATTTAATTTTTATTATTTGTTGTTGTAGCGGCAATAGAAATACACAATCTGTGAAAATTTCAACTGTCTACCTATTACGGTTACCGAGATACAGCCCGCTGACAGACGGACGGACGGACGGACGGACGGACAGCGTAGGCTTAGTAATAGGGTCCCGTTGGTACTCTTTGGGTACGGAACCCTAAAAATACCTTATTAATTTGACTGTACTACCGTTATTCAAAGCTTAATTAATTGAGATAGGCACTATGTTTCCCGCCTTTATACATCTTTATAATTAATTACAAAGCAAATTTAATTTTTATTTTTTGCAGCTAAACTAAAGCAGATAACAAAAAAAAATCGGCCAAGTGCGAGTCGGGCCTCGCTCTTTTAGGGTTCCGTTAAAAAAAATTAAATAAAAATATTTCCATGTACCCATGGAAATATTTTAATTTAATTTTTTTAATTTAATTTAATTTTTATTATTTGCTGTTATAGCGGCAATAGAAATACATAATATGTGAAAATTTCATCTGTCTATCTATTACGGTTTACGAGATACAGCCCGCTAACAGACGGACGGACGGACGGACGGACGGACGGACGGATGGACGGACGGACAGCGTAGGCTTAGTAATAGGGTCCCGTTCGTACCCTTTGGGTACGGAACCCTAAAAATGAAGTGGAACTTTTTTGTGTAAAATTTTTTTCTCTACTACTTTTACTTGAAACTGTTTTTTCTTTTTCCTACCGTTATTAAGTTATTTAAAAAAAAGGCATTTTTCAACCCTTTTTTTATTTTTTTCATCCCTTTCCCCTAAATATAAATCAAAATTTCTTTTATAATATCATTATTTAAGTATTAATGAACACATTTTTACTCATTGCGCCAAAGCTGGTCAGATCATGGTTTCATTTAACTTTTTACTGGACTAAATAGCACAATTTTATTTATTTACCTTATTTAAGGTTAGTGCCAATTAAGATAGACCTCTAAATTGTATGAGCGCCCATACAACTCGGAGGACTATCTTAATTGGCTTCTATTATTTATGTATGGGGACACTCTTTAAAATTCAACTTTTTTATTTTTTGTAATTTTTCCTTTATTTGTGCTGGTAGACCTTGCATTTTGTCAAATTTTGTGATTCTAGGTCAACGAGAACTACCATATAGGTTTTCGACCCAAAACCTATAGAGTAGGTACTTCCGGTTGACCAAGAATTGTCAATTTTGGTTAAAAGCAAGGTAAGACCTATGTTATGGGTATAGTTGAGGACCTGGAGGGTGACATAGGCTACTTTTTATCCCAGAAAATCAAAGAGTTCCCAAGGGAGTTCAAAAACTAAATCCACGCGGACGAAGTCGCGGGCATCAGCTAGTTAAATAATAATTATATATATACTTCTAATAATCCATTTAGTGTCAAAGTAAAATAATCCTTGATTGTATTGATAAAAAGTCACAAATTCAGTAAGTACAACCGATTATGGAGAGTTATGGAGCGTATCATACATAGGTAAATGTATAAGAATGCATACACGAAATTGAGCTCTAATTCAATGCTGTTATGGTTTATTTTACTTTGACTCTAATGACATCGAATACGATTACGATCAATCGCTTAACTATAGACAATTGGACCTGTTACAGTTTTATTATAAGTAGGTAGGTATAGATAATACTAGCTGATGCCCGCGACTTTGTCCGCGTGGATTTAGTTTTTAAAGTCCCTCGGGAACTCCTTGATTTTCCGGGATAAAAAGTAGCCTAGATGTTGACCCAATTAATAAGTTATAAAAGGTATAAAATTTTGTAGAAATCTGTGCGGTAGTTTTTACGTGAAAGAAGGACAAACAAACAGACAAAAATTAAATACAAATCTGTTTTGGGCTCAGTATCGATAGTAAAGCATCCCCCAATTAAAATTTTCAAAATATATTAAATGTACCTACAGAAATCTTCCAGTTACAGTTTTATTATATGTATAGATTAATTTATAAAAACTAGTTATTTTATGTTAATAAGAGTGAATTGCGAATGTCAACCCCTATCTATATTAAAAATCTCGAGTCACGAAGTATGTTCGGGATAAACTTGAAAACTACTACGCCGATTTTGATCAAACTTCGTAACTATCTGTAATTTGGTCCAACTTCTCGGACGAAGTCGCGAACATATAAGCTAGTTATTACATGATGTCCTCCCGACCGAATCCGATCACGGCGGCCAACCTCCTATGCTAAAACGTCGCCTTAGAGGTCAGCCATCTGCGCGGGAGATATTATAGTGCAGAAGTGTGTGCGCAACCACAGGTGCACTCTCTATTCCCTCACTCTCATAGTCCGATGGTACGGAAATCCGACACGACCGGAGAGAGATCAGGCGCAGGACCGACGGTTTTACGTGCTCTCCGAGGCACGGGGGTGACTAACCAGTAACCACCAACTTCCTAACTCCGGGCCAGTACTGAGAATTTCTTTGGCAGAAAAACGCAATACTTTTTTTTAACGGCCGCAGCCCGACCCGGGAATCGAACCCGGGACCTCGTCATCCGCAGTCGAACAAGCTGACCACTAGACCAACGAGGCAGTTAGTTATTACATGACGTGTTGTCCACAGTAGGTACCTACGTATATCATCTATACTTACCTCAAGCAATTTTTATCAACATGCCTATGTAATCGAAAAATAACAAATATAAAATATAGGTACTAAATATAAAGTGTAAGTAAATACTCACATATACATTTTTAATTCTCTTGCTCTTTTAACAAGATATTTTTTCTTATGTTTTGGCATTTTTGACCTGCACTATTCACTATTTACAGTGTAAATATTTATAGTGTAAATTTTACACTATTCTTTGACCGATTAAAAAGTTAACTTATTTACAAAACACACACACACAACACACAATTTTAAAGATAAAACTAAACATATTAAATCTATGAATATAAAAATATGTACACATTAGTATAATCCCGGGAATCGAATCCGGGACCTCGTCATCTGTAGTCGAAATTGCTAACCACTAGACCACGTCTTGTATATTACCTATACAACCACTAAATCACAAGATCTACGGTACCTACAGTCGACAGCTGTTCAATGGTACGAGTGAATTGCGAATGTCAACCCTATTGTTATAGGAATAAGGCACGTTGAAAGTCATACTGTCAGGCTTGACTTGATGTTTTGCTGTTATCCACTGTTATGTAGGTATCTACCTCAAACTTAGACCATTCAAAAAATATGGTCTAAGACCTCAAGCAATTTTTATCAACATGCATATCATCATCATCACCATCATCATCATCATCATCAGCAACCCATCAACGACTCACTACTGAGCGCAGGTCTCCTTTTAGATAAGGGTTAAATAATAGAATAGAAATGCTTTTTATTCAAATAAACTTTTATACAAGTATTTTTGAATCGTCGATGATTCTACCGCTCGCGCTGGTTCGAAATGCCCTTCCTGCCGAGAAGAACCAGCAAGAAACTCGGCAGTTGCTCTTTTCAAAACAAGTTTACAATATAATAGATATTATGCTATGTTTGCACTGTTTCCACAATGACGGGAAGTTCCACAAAAGCATTCCTATAATTCAACACATGTTAAGACGGGCAGACAGAAAGTAGCCCCATTCCCGCCGGTGGCACCCGTTCACGGGCATGACGCATGACCCAGGCATTGCTTCAGGCCATAATCCACCCAATGCGAATTGGTAGATTACACATACCTTCGAGAACATTATGGAGAACTCTCAGGTGTGCAGGAGTGCAGGATTCCTCACGATGATTTTAATTGCTTAAATGCACATTACTCCGAAAAATCAATGGTGCCCGGGATCGAACCTGCGACCTCCCGAATAGGAGACCACAGTTCTAACCGCTAGGCTATCACTGCTTACATTATTATGCCTAGCATAGGTAATAATCGAAAAAATAACATATTACACAAACTAAAAATTGTTTAAAGTTTATAAAAGTTTATGTATTTACAAAAAAATATTTACAGTTACTGACTTAAAGATTTTATCTAAACTAAGTAAATCTATTAATATAAATATTTAGAAATTGGTATAAACTCCTTAAAAGCTAAAATTAATTTCAACGAAGTCGCTGCAAAACCGATGCGCGGTCTTCCCTCCGCAACGTCCCGGCAGGGACTGTGGATGGGGCTCGCGAGTGTTTATCAGCTCGGATTTAGTTGAATTTCAGGTTAATATTACTATACACGATTGTAATGCGGCGTAAAAATAAAGTTAAATAGCGAAAAGATTCATATTTTTAATACCTTTTTTTGTGTGCAAGAACGAATTAAAAAGCTAGCGCGCTTTTGGAGAAGTTATGCAAATTATGTCAAAAATAGGTACTCTTTGGGGTTTTTTTTACAAGAGGGGGTTGACAAAAATAAACATTTTTAATAGCCAAAACAGTTATTGAATCTTTATCTTTCATTCTTTATTTTTTATTTACGGCTTAAATCAACAATTATGTTGATATGTTGAATTAAACAACCATGGAATTTAGACATTCACGCTGCAATTTATTTCATTTGAAATCTGATCTGTTACAGCTTGGTAGCTAAATACTATGTTACAATAACCCTGTTGAAGTGGTAAGCATTGTGGTCTTATAATTGGGATGTTCTAACTAGCTTATGCCCGCGACTTTATCCGCGTGGAGTTAAGTTCGCGGGAAGCCTCTGTTTTTTTTTCGGGATTTTCGGGTAGCCTATGGCAGGCCTGTCTCACTCTTGGTACTTACGCGATTTACATACCTACAATCGCGGTCGCTCTGAGGGCGATACTACAGTCGGGGCTAGCGCGCTCTAGCCGAGTGATGTACTACTGATTTTAACATTGCTTACGCGTAAATAATTTTTTGAAAAAATTGGTTTAAAAAGTTTTAGTTTAGGTTTAGTATATATTTAGTTGTAGGATAAAATAATTGTAGAAATTTATATCGTAGATTATAAGGACTAACATAGAATAAGTAGTTGTTACTAACACAAACTGTACCAACATAGGTGTATAAGTTAATTGTTGCTAACAAAATATGGACGTAAGTCTGAAATAAAATATATTATTATTATATTTTATATGGATGGACATAATTGAAATAATGGCATAAAGTCGTTGCTACCTTAGTAAGTATTGTTGTGTGGATGGATGCCTTATGAGCTCAAAAGATAATTATTTATCATTTTTTACGTTACCGAAATATACTGAATAGAGAGTTTATTTCATAATTAAAAATCTGTTAGAAGGTACCTACTTAAAATTATTAAGTATTGTACGGAGTGTGTACAAATTTATACCTATACTATCTAGTTATTTATTTACGAAGCGAAAAAATTGGTTGTCTGTAAAGTCGGCTTACGAACGATAGTTTTACGTGATAACGTTATAAAGAAATAAGTCATAAGCCAACGCTTGGGCCGATCGTGCCTCTCTATCGCTTGTTCTGCGCTCTCGCTTGCACGCTCGGGCTCAGGCGGAACGTGACACTTTTTCGTGCGTGCCGCCGGTGTTCATCGATTTATAAGACGTTATCACGTCAAAAATTATTAGGTAAACTATAAATCAACTACAGAAGTACTTACACTATGTAGGTGCCTAATTACAGAAATTAACTGTTGTCACTTCACTATCGAAGTTGTACCTACTTATAAGTCGCACGCAGACTTTGAGTTCTAGCTAGTTTAATACTCAAAGCACGCAGAGGTTTGCCGATGGCTGCCCTCCCGCCTACGCCAGCCGCGACCCGCACTCGTCTAGCTGGGCGAGCGCGGGTCCTACTATGTACCAGGTACCTAATACCTTTAACGCCTGTTGTAATAAAACTAAGTATTTTAAATGTTGTAACACAAAATAACTAGTGGTTCGCCCCGAACTGAGACCTCGCGGTAACGGTATCCCATGATTATTCATTCAATCGATACATGATAACCAAAACTGACA
Organism: Oeneis ivallda; assembly: GCA_029955525.1. Lineage (NCBI taxonomy): Eukaryota > Metazoa > Arthropoda > Insecta > Lepidoptera > Nymphalidae > Oeneis > Oeneis ivallda. The sequence continues at coordinate 11,557,147 of JARPMR010000019.1, read as the reverse complement.
TTATTATTATGCCCGTTTTCACCAAACATACCTAAATCATCCCCTAAGTAGGAGTCTCTTAACGTAGGTAGCTCCTAAATACAATCCTAAGTCCTAACATCCGTCCCAATATCCTTTTAGGTGTCCCGTACAGGATCGTGATAAATAAGTTGACAGAAAACATCAATCACCTAACTTATAGGTAGCCCGTAAAGGTTAGGGAACGTTAGTGAAAACATTGAATTATTTATCAAACATTGAATTTAACTCGTAGTTCCATGGGAATAGTTACTGACTGCGCCATCTATTAGCATTATTGTGAAGCTATGTTGATGCTATATGAATTACTGACGCCCATTAAAAATTAAATAATCTCGTTTCTTTATAATATTCATATAATTTTAGTATTTGTTGTTCAAGTACAGGATATAAGTGACCTAAAAACATAAAATCAGTTTGAAAATCCATAGCGGATTTTTCTAGAGAGCGTCTTCAAGCGAGCGTATAAAATCGCCACTTTGAAAGCCCCCCATTTCGTCAATTTTAAGGGAAAAATTAAAAAAAAATTATTTTTGTACTCAGTTCAAAATTATCTTTAAAATGATACGTAACAATTTTATGTAACGCGATATTTTTTTTTTTACTTCGCATTCGCTTCTATGAGAGCCCCCCTGAAATAAAGATTTTTATAACTTTTTAAGCCATTTTCGGCTGGAGGCCATCGGTTTACATATTATATCTAAATTTGAAGTAATTACGTTCAGTAATTCAAAAGTTATAAGGCTCTGACAGACGGACGGACGGACGGACGGACGGACGGACAAGTGCAAATCGCCCTAGTTAACTCAAAGACCTTCGCTTCGCTCGGTCGATAATATAATAGCTATACCTAGAATAGGACTTCATAAATCAAAATCTTGTAAACTAATTTATGGTTTACAAGATTTTGACTAATTTTGTTTACATTACCTACCCTTTTCGGGCGAAACATCGCGTTTACCGACTAATGTACCTTGCAAGTTGCGTGCGTAAGCGTAACAGAACTCACAGAGTAGCGAAAATACAGTCAATCATAGTCAGAGAAGATCTTATCTAAATACCTACCTTACAGTTTACAAATATTTAAAAGTTATATCTACTGTATTTTTTTACTCTTAGTTGACAGCCCTAGGCAACTACGCAACGTCGTCCGTGAAGTAGGTAGGCGAAAAGATCCAAAGCAATATTGACCCTAGCGCCGAGCGATAAAGTCTAATTTAGCTTGCGTGCGTGGTTTATCTATTTAATAATAACTAGCTGATGCCCGCGACTTCGTCCGCATGGATTTAGTTTTTTAAAATCTCGCGGGAACTCTTTCATTATCTATCTATATCTATCTATATAAATAAAAATGAATGTTGGTAAGCGCATAACTCAGGAATGGATGGACCAATTCGGTTAATTTATTTTTTTGGATGTTCCTTAAGTTCCACCACAGTTCCACGGAAGGTTTAAAAAAAAAACAAACAAAAAAAATTATAATAGATAAGTTGGCGGTACCAAGTTCGCCGTGTCAGCTAGTCCGAGATAAAAAGTAGCTCTCCCGGTCTGAGGAACCACTACTACATCCATTACTATACCCATGCAAAAAATCGCATCAATCCGCTGTTCTGTTGCGACGTGATTGAAGGACAAACCAACAAACAAACACACTTTCGCATTTATAATATCAGTAATGCTTTATTATAACACTTTTTATAATTGTCAAATTTTTTACCATACTTAACCGAATTACTTACACTTAAGCACTTAAGTGTAACTAACACAGTGGTGTTAGTTACACTATTTATAACTCAAGAACGGATGAACCGATTTGGCTGAAAATTGGTGGAGAGGTAGCTTAGAACCAGGAGACGGACATAGGATACTTTTTATCCCGTTCGACCGCGTTTCCGTCAAGTCACTATAAAACGTGGTATAACAAAAAAGCATTTTACATGGAATAACAAAACGCAAATGACAGTGGAATAACAAAACGTAAATGACAGCTAAACGTAATTTTGTCTTTGGTTAAGTATGGTAAAAAATTTGATAATAATAAAAAGTGTTATAGTAAAGCATTACTGTTATTATAAATGCAAAAGTGTGTTTGTTTGTTGGTTTGTCCTTCAATCACGTCGCAACAGAACAGCGGATTGATGCGATTTTTTGCATGGGTATAGTAATGGATGTAGTAGTGGTTCCTCAGACCGGGAGACTGGAGAGCTACTTTTTATCTCGGAAAATGAAAGAGTTCCCGCGGGATTTTTAAAAACTAAATCCATGCGGACGAAGTCGCGGGCATCAGCTAGTATATATATAGATTATGTAGGCTTTTAAAGCGCCGGCAAGTAGTCAACATCAAAGCAGTGGAACTTCTGTACGTAGTACTATTATTGACCAAGCGAAGCGAGGTCTCTGAATCTACTAGGTGAATTTGCTCTTATCCGTCCGTCCGTCCGTCCGTCCGTCCGTCTGTCAGAGCCTTATAACTTTTGAATTACTCAACGTAATTACTTCAAATTTAGATATAATATGTAAACTGATGGCCTTCAGCCGAATATTGCATAAAAAATTATAAAAACCTTTATTTCAGGGGGGCTCTCATAGAAGTGAATGCGAAGTAAAAAAAATTTATCGCTGGTGGGTTTTATTCCACCCGAATGATTTTAGATGAAGTGGTTGTGGGTTTGTAAGGCCCACGCGATCACTGGTTAGAATAGTAATTAGCGGACTGTATTGAGATTTAATTCGATCGTTCCTATTTCTGGACAAACCTCCAACATCAATAAGCAAGCAGGAAATTAAGGATTCCACTAACCTTTCGATGTCGTCGATCTGCCACGCCGACGTAGTTGGTAGGGTCGGCCTTTGTTCTGCTAGACTTCTCTCTTTGGTTCGAACGAATTGCACAACACTGCAGCAGCTGCTGTTATGGAGAATCCAAGTTCGAGGAACACGACACTTGATGACACGATGGAAAAGCTAAAAGGTTCTGAACAGTTTTATCAGCGGCACTTTAGACGTCCGAGCAATGACAACGACCGATGCTTCGCTTGTCTCACTTGCGAATTGACAAGACGAAAAAATATCGAATAGGTAGGGTGGATCGATAAAATCTTACCCACAAAATTGACGTTGCTAATAAAGGTTGCCGAGATTGTGTGGATCTATCGAATTATAACCCTAAATGTCTAAACAATCGCGTTAAGTATATAAAATTGTAACATATCATGTTAAAGATAATTTCGAACCGAGTACAAAAATTATTTTTTTTTAATTTTTCCCTTAAAATTGACGAAATGGGGGGCTTTCAAAGTGGAGATTTAATACGTTCTCTTGAAGACGCTCTCTAGGAGAATTGACTGTGTATTTTCAAGCTGATTTTAGTTTTTTGTTTCACTTGTATCCTGTACTTGAACAACAAATACTAAAATTATATGAATATTATAAAGAAATGAGATTATTTAATTTTTAATGGGCATCAGTAATTCATATAGCATCAACATAGCTTCACAATAATGCTAATAGATGGCGCAGTCATTAACTATTCCATGGAACTAGGGAGTTACGACTATCCCAAAAACAGTTTTGCGTTGAACATTATTATTTAGTTACATAAAATAATAACTTATTATTCAATTAAAATTATTGTTTTTAGTTAAATATCAAACTTCAATAAACTATTAATTACTGCATTTTGTATATTTTCTATTCGCGTCGATAGATAACGATTTGTACAGATGCCCGTAACCCGTTTTCACTCGTTACTCGTTAGCTAGTACTTATTAATTCAATGTTTTTACGGGCTATGATAAGTTAGGTGATGATTTCTGTCAACTTCTTTATCACGATCCTGTACGGGACACCTAAAAGGACATTGGGACGAATGTTAGGACTTAGGATTGTATTTAGGAGCTACCTACGTAAAGAGACTCCTGCTTAGGAGATGATATAGGTATGTTTGGTGAAAACGGCCATAATAATAATGTCAGGTTTGGTCGTCATGTATCGATTGAATGAATAATCATGGGATACCGTTACCGCGAGGTCTCAGTTCGGGGCGAACCACTAGTATATTCTGTGCCTATGGCACTCCTGAACATGTGTCAAGTCGATCTGTTGCCCCGCTATTGTGCCATTTAAGGGCAAACAAAAGCACTTTCACATCTTATATATAAAAATCAATTGCTGTTCGTTAGTCTCGCTAAAACTCGAGAACGGCTGGGCTGATTTAGCTGATTTTTGTTTTGAAATGTTTGTCGTAGTCCAGGGTAGGTTTAAACGGTGAAAAAAAGGTAAAAAAAAAAGTTTAAAAAAAAGACATATATACCTATACCTACGCCGCAAGAGAGCTTCGGATCGACATGATTTTTTGCATGGGTATAGTTGAGGACCTAGAGAGTGAAACATGCTACTTTTTATCTCGGAACATCAAAGAGTTCCCGAGGGAAGGGATTTTAAAAACTAAATCCACGCGGACAAAGTCGCGGGCATCAGCTAGTTTATAATAGTAGTCAGAATTATAATTTTTCTAACTTCTAACAGCCTCCTCACCAGACCAGACCAGTCTGGTGGGAAGCTTCGGCCGTAGCTAGGTAGTTGAGTGAAGTGAAAGAAAAAAACGTGAGCAAATCTGCAGCCTGAGAGATCTCTGCACTATGTTCGTGTTGTCCATAGTAGTGAAACCATTACTAAATACGTCTTTGAAAGGAAAATACTTCTATTGAATATACTCGTTTACTTTACCTAGGAAATAGTGGTGTGTGACATTTAATATATCACGTATGAAAGTGTTGACTCAATGTAGAAGCATAAACAGTGGGTGTACTCAGTTCGTACTAAACCTAGGTACTTACCTAAATAAAGTTTTAGTGTCCTACTTACTTAACTCACTATAATGGTAGAATCTTACTCTGTGAGAGCAAGTGACAAGTATTCTCTAAGCATCTTAAGTGCGGTTTATACAGATATATACGTGTAGTGAGGTACGGAAACGTGGGAAGACATAATCTTCAAAGACTTTGTATCAGTATGGTACATATTATTATGTAGCGCAGAAACTTGCATGCCCAAACTCTATGAAGCAAATTGTAACCGTAAAAAGACTTCGTTACTCGACACTTATGTATAAACCATGCATTCAAAACTGAGAAATTTTTTCTAAAGAAGCTATGATAAGAGAAAGAAATGGGCTATTCGGTTACCAAATTGTATCAAGTACCTAAAGATCATAAAATCCAACGCAATCGATCAGAAATTACTCTAAGTCTTCCTCATCCTCAACAGGTGCGTTTTATTGGTCGATAAAATCGCAATGCGTCGTAAATTTTCCACGTTGTTATTATAGCAGAGTGTGCAAGATCGCATGTGTGCTGATACTAAATATACCTACAGTACAGACATCGATTTTGCGATGATGCACAATGATGATGCACAGGACTTAAGAGGAGTGTCTAGTTGAAAATTTTCATACAAAAAGCGATAACGTTTTGCTACCCGTAAATGTTGTCCAATGTTCATAATTTTTTGAAATGTTGCAGATACAATGAAAAACTATGCCCGTACGTTTTAATTTTAAAGAAATATTGCTTATGTTAAAAGTTATTAGTGACTAAATATCCATATTTTTGACTAAAAAACTTCCTCGACTAATTTTATTTTTTTAAATTTAACTAAACTGAAATACTAAAAAAATGAAACGTACGAGCCTAGATTAAGGTGTACTGAATGTAATGAGACCAAAATTGACTAATTTTGTAAACGTTTAGGGGGGTAAAAACGTTATGACCCGAAACAATATTTCAAGAATAAAATTTAGGCAAATAACTCCTGGACTTGCAACTCTCTCTATCGCACGATGCGGGTCGGGCAGCGAAGCGTTGTGAAACAGATAGCATTTTGGAAAATACCTACTCGCGTCGCGTTTCGTCACTAGACACTACTCTTAAGGACCCACCTTACTCATCAGAACCTTAATAATATTAGGTATGTGATGAAACGAATCTTTCAAGTTCCATCTGTACTAGTCGTTATAAGATTAGTCATTAGAAGATTAGTTTGATGACTAAATTCACTTTTACTTTGTACAAAGGATATTTTTAGTATTATAAATGCGGAACAGTGTTTTCTTGTATAATGGTTTGTTAGTTTGTTATTTAGTCCTTCAAAGACGCAGCAACGGACGGAGCAACTGATTTTGACGTGATTTTCTGCATGAATATAGTTATGGACTTGGAGAGTGGCATAAACTCCTTTTTATCCTGGAAGAATAAAAGGTTCTCGAGGGATTTTAACCCTTCACGGAAACTTATTGCTATTTACAAAAGTTACTTAAAAGTCTATTAAAACTCTATTATATGAATTGGGTAACTATAATATCTCTCCAGGGTATTTCTTGAAATAAATAAATAAATATTGTCTACAAACTACTATAAACGAAAATCCGAACAACTTTCAAAATGAAATTTAAAAAAAAAGTTCTTGACTTAAAAGTTTTATTGACTTCTGAATGCAATCCTTAAATGTCAAGAGAAAGTTGACAGGTTGGTATTCCTTTGTACCTGTGCAACGAATGACAACGTAAAAGTTGAAATTTTTTCAAAAAAAGAGTCTTGTAAAATCCTTAATACTCAAAGTAAAATCCGCATGAACCTGTACAATCATTATACTTAAGCAGGTATACCTAATAATATTTTCTGCGTTATTATTTCTATTTTACTTTAAAGAAGGAATTTCAGCCCCTAATTCAATGGATGTTTAATTTTGAGCCTTGTTTTGTATCGTTAGATCGAAATGTCGGTAAAATGGGATGCCTTTGTACCAGACTCATTTTGACTTATGTGAAGAAATATTTGACTACTTTGGTTAATTAGCTCATATTGAAGTTTCTAAGCTTTTCTTTTTTTTATTCGATGATAAGAAAGTCCTTGACTGGGATCTCACCTGATGATAAGTGACGATGCAGTCTAAGATGGTAGTGGACTAGGTACGTCTTTGTCTGTAGGGTGGTAACTAGCCACGGCCAATGCCTCCCAATAGACCAGACCAGAGATAATTCAGAAATTATAAATTCCCAAATTAACTCCGCCGGGAATTGAACCTGACACCTCCCAGTTATTAAACCACAGCGCTCACCACTGTGCCAAGAAGGTCGTCAAAAGCTTCATTTCAATAATAATATGATGATTCAGATTATCCTGATGGTTGCCTTTTAGAGCCCAGCAGCCATGAGGAGATCCTCATACACTTCGACCAGTAGCTAGACTCAAAGACGAGAGGCGTGAGAAAGAGTCATTTTTGGCGGTGAAATAAGATGAGAAATTGTACTCTGGTCTCATTAATCACTTGAATGAAAAGGGAGCAACTGCAGACTCCTTTCGATTCCCGGCGGGGGCAAATTGGGAATTTATAATTTATGATTTGTCTCTGATCTGCTCTTGCGGAAGGCTTTGGCCATGGCTAGTTACCAGGGTAAAGATTCAGGCGATTTATTCTGGCAGGATGGCATTAGAAATAGCTTAGGGGAATGGGTTGAATTTACGCTGCCATACCTCTTCCAAGTTAGACAACTACGATCTTAAACTGCGTCGTCACTTACCATCACATGAGATTGCAGTCAAGGACTATCTTGTCATCGGATAGTAAAAAATTATGGCATTCAGTTAAGATTTTCTCCATAAAGTATGTGGGGGCGAGTGTGTGGTGCAAAGTCACCCCTTCGAAGGGGATACTTTGCACCAAATTTAATTTAAATAAAAATAATGTTTCTGATTATGTGCTACTGTTTATTAGTCAATAAAAACCATGATAATTATATATCCAGTCTTTAAGCCACTAAAACTCCTTTAGTTTAAATTAAATTATATGACTTTTTATTTGATATTTACTAGGAACATAACAAAAATTGGTGCAAAGTCACCCCAAGTGTAAGTGTACCTTAAATAATCACTATAATATTATGTTTGTAGGTTTATTAGACACTAGCTGATGCCCGCGACTTCGTCCACGTGGATTAAGTCGTCCAAGCCACGTACCTATAAAATTATATCATGGAACTAGGAAATATAGTAGAATAGAATAGAATAGAAATGTTTTTTATTCAAATAAACTTTTTTACAAGTGCTTTTGAATCGTCGATGAGTCTACCACTGGTTCGGAATGCCGTTCCTGCCGAGAAGAACTAGCAAGAAACTCGGCAGTTGCTCTTTTCAAAACAAGTTTACAATTCAATAGAATAGTTATACAGTTTAATTACCACCTACTGTCTCATAAATCGCTGGAACGAATTATATCCACGCTTTTTTGTCATTTCTATAGTCTTCAATTGTATAATATGCTTTTTTCATGAGATTAGTTTTAACTGATTTCTTAAACTTGTGTAAAGGCAAGTCTGATCGACTGTGGAATTTTATTATAAAACGTCACGCCCATTCCCAAATGTCTTTCGGACCCTCTTGAGGCGCAATCGAGAAATCACGAGCCTGTTTGGATCTCTAACCTGCCTATCGTGTAAATCACCCTTTTTTTTGTAATTCACAATGTTTTGTCTGACAAATACTATGTTGTTATAAATATATTGTGAAGCTACTGTAAGAATGGCTGGATCGCATAAGCGTCATGCTCGTGAACGGGTGCCGCCGGCGGGAATGGGGCTACTTTCTGTCTGCCCGTCTTTGACATGAATTGTATTGTAGTACGTTTTGTGGAAATGTCATATTCTATTCTAACAAAGATGCACGGGTTAAATCAGTTTGGCATCCAGCTGCCCACAGGATAGTATAAAAACTTATTACAATGTAATAGCTACTTACTAATATTGTATTGTAAAATGATTATTTTGAAAAGAGCAACTGCTGAGTTTCTTGCCGGCTCTTCTCAGCAGAATCCGCTTTCCGAACCGGGGTGGTAGAATCTTGACGTGTCATAAGAGCCACAGGTTGGCCTACATGAAATAAATAATTTTGAGTTTGAGTTTGAGTTTGAATGCCTATTTTTTTAAATTTTTCTCGAAGGGAATCCCGCGGTTTTAAATTATAGATTGCGCGAATTGCCCTTTTATGCAATACAAAAATTTTCCCAATATCGGCTGCTTTACCCCATAATAAGATTCCGTATGACATAATACTATGGAAATATGCAAAATAAACAATTTTTGCAGTTTCTATTTCAGTTAACTGTCGAATCTTCCTAACAGCGTAAGCAGCAGAGCTAAGCTTGCCAGCAAGTGTTGCTATATGGGTACCCCATTGCAGCTTTGAGTCCAGGGTTAATCCCAAGAACACTGTGGAGTCCTCACTTTTCATATCTTTAAATTTTTACTGGTTTTTTTAGCATTTAAAAGTAAATTATTTGCCGTAAACCATTCAGAAACTTGAGATAATGCACTATTTACATCGTCAAAATTATCTTTCGTCCTATTGACTTTAAAAATCAAAGACGTATCATCAGCAAATAGTACAATATCGCAAATATTTTGGACAAAATGTGGTAAATCATTTATGTAAATCAAAAACATGAATGAACCCAGAATAGTGTCTATAATATAATTAATTATTAATCTGTGCAATAGACGTAGTAGTTTTCCTAGTTCCATGTGTGCAATAATGACAGATGGATGACAAACTATGAATGTCTTATTCCAAAAGAATTCCATGGAATATAACCACTCCGTTTTAGTCATAATCTTGGTATTATCAACCAAATCTCGATAATAAATTGTTCCACAAGTTTATTGAACTAATTTCACGAAAGTTTACATTTAGTTTTTGTCTTTTCTGAGGGTCAGTGACAAAAATCATGGACGACGAAACTGAAGTGAAAAGGAAAGGGACTAGAATAGATTTCAACGCAGGAACTGAGGACTCCTTTCCAGTGAGCAAGCCGAGAAAGTCCTTGGGTTTTTCAAACTCTACCTTTCGGCCGCTTCGGTTGGGCAGTGTACTGCAGACCTGGACGGATCTGTCGAGGATTAACTATATGTCTGCCTTGACCTTCTCTGATATTCGTAGAGGTACAGATGCGGTATCTTATGTCAGGGCCACGGCCCACATACATAGTTCAAGATTGAATACTGTAAGCGAATTTGTTCTGCGCTACAAGCGCGAAACGTCAGCGAGAGAACCACAAAAGAGGGCTGAATTTTGTAGCGCTATTTTGTGACCTTAAAAGCATATAGGTACTAGCTTTTGCCAACGACTTCGTCCGCGTGGAGCTAGTTTTTGTTTAAATCCCTTGGGAACCCTGTTTTTCCGGGATAAAAATAGCCTAAGCCTATGTCACACTCCAGGTCTTGAACTATATACACATGCAATAATTCACGTCCATCCGTTGCTTCGTTGCTGCGTGATTGAAGAATAAACCAACAAACAAACACACTTTCGAATTCTTGTATAATAGGTTTTTAGTGTTGGTAGGTAGATTCTATATAGGGATATGAATCTAGCACTGGTTAAAAAATGTGTGAAAAATAACCGAGAGTAACTCTACCGTTGAAAAAAATACTTTCAAAAACCTTACCTACTACCTAAGTACTAGGTATTTACAAATATATTCTACAAAACTCTCATTCATTGTAAGAGTTCTAATGGAATTCTAATGATAAATTTTACAGAATCTCAGACTATGAGCTTCAACGTGCTGCCGAAGAACTTTACAAATATCGATTTTGATACAGTTACAATAGATAGTAAAAATTATAACAGCACAATTTCCGAAAGCGTAAGTAACTAGGTACCTATTATTATTTTTTTCGGAATAAAAAGTACCCTGTGTACTCTCCAAGTCTTCAATTATTATACTCATGCAACAAAAAATTACATCGATACGTGCCTCTGTTATTTTTCTGTTAATTGAGCTACAAACTAACAAGCATACACACTTTCGCATTTGTATTTTAATAGCATTTTCTAAATGATATACTCGTAGCTTGTAGCGTTTTATGAAGCATTACTCTAACTGAAATCTAATAGAAAATTTGCTATAAAATTTGTTTAACCGAACTTCTCGCTGAATTTCGAAATTCCGCGCTTTCCGAAATTCCTTCTTCCTTTTCTTGTGCTTCTCCACAATTGAAGGTAAACAGTCATCTGATCTTAAAAGGCCCTTTCTTTAACCAAACTATTTGCTATTTCCGTTTGAAATTAAGATAAAAACATAGTAGAAAAAATTACTTCGTCATTAGTCATTACGGCGGTTAATTCCAGTTTCTCGTAAATGTGACGTCTCTGCTAAATGAAGATCAATTATGGGGATGCTTTTACAACTTCCCGTGCCTGTACGAAGACTCGTATTCGCCTGTCGTTCAGATTAGGAAGATAGAAGACGTTCCAGAGCTAGAGGCTGGGGTTCTGACGAGAGACATGGTCACCGCTTGTCTTAGTTATCTCAAGCGTACGCCGATTCTGGGAGACTTCGTTTACATCAAACTTGATCTGTCCACGAAGGTAATGACTAAATACTCCAATAACATCGTACAGTACCCACCAGTAAACATTCAACTCAACAACAGATTTCGTAGTGCGTTTTTTTCTCTCTACGAAGCGACAAATGGTCGCCATATTGTCTATGGGTATGAATGACAGAGAAGCTCTACGTCTCTACGATGCTACGGCGTACGTACTTTGTGTAATACTTTTAGTATCGGGTAAGTATATAAGTTAAATATACATAATATATTATAATAATAATAATATATTTAAACTTGAGATGACATAAAGCAACGAGGAATTTGCACTGCAGGCAAGGACACGGAACTCGCGCGTATGCGTGTAAAATTTTATAATTTTATTTATAATACAAGGACAGTGGTGAAATAAGCGTTTACCTAACTAAACAGTGTGGTTAGTCCGAGTTTTAATTAGTTTGATCGTAATAGTAAACTATGACATTAGCATCAAAGTAAAATGAACCATAATAGTATAGATTTAAAGACACAAATTCAATACAGACGATTTTAATTTGGAGAGCTTTCGTTACGTAACGTATAAGAATTCTTCGAAATTCATAAAAAGAATTCTACGAAATTGAGCTCTAACCCAATACTGTTATGGTTTATTTTACTTTGATGGTAATTTCGTAGTTTACTATTATAGTTCACTATCAAATCTTGTACTAAGCGTACAGTTAATTTTCTAAGTATCTACTCAACTATCAGCTGATTTATTGTTACAGTATTTGACTAACATTGATGTATTGCAACACTACAAATACATAGTGTATTTGGATCTCTCATCAAATTTATTAACTGATCTTAAGGTTCTCTCATACCTTCTATACTTACAATATCTTTCTGTGAATTACAACAGATTAACAACTGTTCTGGATTATGAGACACGTAAGTTTTTTTTAGCCGGCTACTGGAGTTATGAACTCAGACAAGGGTTTAATTTGTGGTTTACTTAATTAGGGATACATAACAGATTTTTCATACCTACAAGTGTTTCGCGTGTCATAGATGACATTATAATGCAATCTATTGATTGCGACATCAATATGACATTAGAAATGGCTGGGTTGTACAAAGTTATCTAAAAACTAAAAGTTAAAACTAATCTCATGAAAAAAGCATATTATGCAATTATTTTGATGATAAAAAAGCGTGGACATAATTCGTTCCAGCGATTCATGAGACAGTAGGTGGAAATTAAACTGTATAACTAGGTATTCTATTGAATTGTAAACTTGTTTTGAAAAGAGCAACCGCCGTGTTTCTTGCTGGTTCTTCTCGGCAGGAAGGGCATTCCGAACCAGTGGTAGACTCATCGACGATTCAAAAGCACTTGTAAAAAAGTTTATTTGAATAAATAACATTTCTATTCTATTCTATTCTAAGCTGCCACGCTACATTCACAATATAGACACGATGGGTTTTTGACCGCAAATATAGTTGCTTTTCCACTTTTCCACGTTCAATAGATGTAGTATATCGGTATCTCAAAAACTACTCTTATTAGGTACTCTTTTGTAGAGTGTGATTAGAACATTAAATTACTCTTACAGCGCAATGGTTCTTAACTGAAGTACACTACAGATATAACTCAGTGTTAACGATTCGTGATCTTAGTGATCTGTGGTCGATCACCGTACTAGATCTATCGCACAATAACATTCAGCAGATACGTGGACTTGAAAATTTAAGGTAAGTATTCTCAATTAGGGCACCTATATACATAAAAATCCTAAGTATATATATATAAAAAATCCTGGACAGAATATTTTTAATTATTTAAAAAAAATGATTTGATGATGACCCTATATCAACGTGTTCGCAATAAAACAGCGCTTATGTTGATATACATTTTTTTCTATTATTCAATCAAGTGAAAGTAACTGGCATCGACATACCTGTTTATACCTGGCAACCCAGTAGTTCGTCCACGTAATTAATAGACAATCCAACGTCTGCACATTCTATATTATGTTTTATACTTTAACTCAGGATAAAATTTTCTTATTATCTTGATGTTGCAATTTTAATGAAAAATATTTTTTTTAAATAATTAAAAATATTCTGTCCAGGATTATTTAGCAAACCCATTTTTAATATATTTTCTAATATACTAAATTTATTATAAAATAAGTTTTATTCTATTATCAGCTCGGTGAAGGTCGACTTAGGTTCGAATATTCTACTATATAGCTAATATACTTATTTATGAACATACAGAAATCAAACACGCTTAAAAACATACATAGACACACACAAGCAAAAAAAACAACACAAGGAAAATAACGGCTTTGAAATTTAAACAAACCTTTTGCGTGCAATTGAACTCGTGAACTCCTAAGTATGTTCTTCTTTCTTCTTTGTCAACCTATAAACATCCACTGCTGGACAAAGGCCTCGTGCATGGACTTCCACAGGCCTCGGTCTTGCGCCGCCTGAATCCAGCGGCTCCCTGTGACTCGTTTGATGTCGTCGGTCCACCTAGTGGGGAGTCTGCCAACACTGCGCTTTGCGGTGCGTGGTCGCCATTCCAGCACCTTGGGACCCCAACGAGCATCAGCTAACCCCTAAGGCCCGCTTGCAGAAACGCCGGGTTGTCCTTTTAACCCAGAGTTAGCTGCTGCTTTGACAGATTTCTTATAAAGCTTCTGTCAAAATTACAAAGCTATTCCTGGGTTAAACCTAACCCGGCATCTCTGCAAGCGGGCCTAAGTATACTTATTTAATAATCCGGAGACATGATATATTCTCAGAGTTATAACAACAAATTAAATTCTAAAAGCTTCACCAATATCGAAATAGAAATATGGAGGAATACTTTCAATAAAGGAGCTGGATATGAAATTGTATATTTCCTTACAAATATACTTATTAATTTTTCGCTCCATTAGATATTTACGTCATCTCGACCTTTCGTTCAATCATATCCAACGATTGGAAAATCTGAATCACCTGCGTCTTTTGTGGTTGGACGTCTCGTATAATAACTTATCGAGCTTCGAGTTCGGATCCGATACAGGCCTGTGGACCCTGCTACATCTCGAGTATCTCAATTTAAACGAGAATAACCTAATGTCCATGAAAATATTTTCAGGGTGTACAAGGTTCGTTGTGAATTATTATTAAACTAGCTGATGCCCGCGACTTCGTCCGCGTGGATTTAGTTTTTAAAATCCCTCGGGAACTCTTTGATTTTCCTGGATAAAAATGCCTATGTCACTTTCCAGGTCCTAAACTATACCCATGCAAAATAATCACGTCGATCCGTAGCCCTGTAGCGGCTTGATTGAAGGACAAACCAACAAACCAACAATCCAATAAATCAACAAACCGACAAACCGACAAACCGACAAACCGACAAACCGACAAACCAACAAACCAACAAACCAACAAACCAACAAACCAACAAACCAACAAACCAACAAACCAACAAACCAACAAACCAACAAACTAACAAACTAACAAACCAACAAACCAAGAAACAAACACACTTTCGCATTTATAATATTAGTAAGGATTGGAAAGAAGCATACGCTACTTTGCAGGATTCCATGTTATACAATAATAAAATATTGTACTACTGTATTAGGTTCGTCGGGGGTTCTACGTCGTAGAGCTCATAGACGGTCGAGATGTGAGTAGAAACATGATGCGTGAAGAGAGATTTGTTTTAATAACGAAATTGATGACAGTCGTGCTTCTAAAATTCGCTTACACTGCATGGGACGTCCGTCTGACTCTTATTAATTTTATCAATAAGACCAATACGCTTCACGCATCGTTTTTTTACTCACATCCCGACCCCTCTACGACGTAGAACCCCCAAAGAACCTATTACAGTACTAATTATTCTGTTCACTTCATTACTTCGTAGAATACGAGAACTGCACGCCAAGAACAACAGATTAAGTATGTTGATGGAGCTAGCAGTGTACATGCGAAAGTTAAGACGACTCATGTTGATAGATTTACGCTCCAACCCCGTATGCAATGTCCCGGGATATAAGGACGTTGTTATCAATACTTTCCCTACTTTGCTCAACTTGGACGCTCGGGATTTGGATCCTGTTGAAAAGGTAATAGTCCCATCTCGTTGTACTTCCTATGTCTAAATATTTTCCGACGTTTAGCCGTTTAGCCTAGTTAGTTTAGGTTTTACCTTCTATTCGTATTTCCTTTCTATTCAAATTCGATGCCTTAACATGGGTAGCCTTAGACCCTATTTAGTATGTCATGCTCTCTTTTAATATTTATGTGGTGGTGTCATGTGGTGCGGGTTGTTACGTTCCCTCAATTATGGTTGCGCGAAACAATGTCTGGATCATGCGTCATGCTCGTGAACGGGTTCCACCGGCAGGAATGGGGCTGCTTTCTGTATGCCCATCTTAAAATGTATTGAATTGTAATTATGCATTTTTAGAACTTCAACTCATTGTGGAAACACTGCATACATAGCCATAGTACCTATTGTAAACTGTATTGAAAAAGTACAACCGCCGAGTTTCTTGCTGGTTCTTCTCGGTAAGAAGGGCATTCCGAGCAAGTGGTAGATTCATTTCACGATTCGAAAGTACTTGTAAAAGTTTATTTGAATAAAAAATATTTCTATTCTATTCTATTCGAAGGCCCGCTTGCAGAGACGCTGAGTTAGGTTTAACCCAGGAATAAATTTGTAATTTTGACAGAAGCTTTATACGATACGAAATCTGTCAAAGCAGCAGCTAACTCTGGGTTAAAAGGATAACCCAGCGTTTCTGCAAGCGGGCCTAAATAAAATAAATATAGACGGTAAAATTGAGAAGGTACCCTTGGTTTATAGCGTATTTCAATGATGTACATGTCACCCGACGTATCCGTGTTCTCGAGCCGGCGGCTGCTTCGCCTGCTCTACATCCAGCAGCTGACGAGGTCGCGGGTCTCCCACTACGTCCCCCCGGCGGACACCACTGACGTTCCCATCATAGTACTTGTGGGCTATGAGGCTGTTGGTAAAGGTAAAAATGAAAACTACTCACTTCTTTTTTCACATCTTTTGACGTAATAACTTCTTATAAATCGATAACACCGGCTGCGCGTACGAAAAAATGTCACTCCGCCTGAGCTTGCGCGTGCAAGGGAGAGCGCGGAACAAGCGATAGAGAGGCACGATCGGCCCAAGCGTTGGCAGAGCGCCGGCCGCCGGGCCTGCCAGTCATCACATATGACAGTGGTTAGCGGTCATCAATGTTTCTATATAACGTTATCACGTAAAACTATCGTCCGTAAACCGACTTTACAGACAACCAATTCTTTTTTGTATAGCTCGTGGTGATGTGACTAAGTTATAAGCAGAGGTCGGAATTAGGTAGAGTTATTCATGTACTTACACTGATTTCATACAGCGAAAGAATAAAGTGGATATGCCTCAAATCCCGAGATTAATTTTAAAGAGCAGAAAAAATCCCGTGATTTTTTAAGCGACTTCAAAAAATACAAAAAGAGGAGGTTCTCAATTCGACGCGTATTTTTTTTTTTTTTTTTTTTTTTTGTTGATGTTACTCTATATCTCCCTCAAATCTTAACCGATTTCGATAATTTTTTTTTTATTTGAAAGGGCGTATCTGCAGGTAGGTACCATTTAAGTTTGGTGAAGATTTGATGAATATCTTCGGAGATGGAGGACGGAACTCCTCAATGAATTAGAGGAAATCGCTCGCGATCAGAGTATGTGTAGACTTTTAACCATGCCTACTACATAACATACATACATTAGCGAAATTTCTATTTATCATCTTATTTTTACAAGCTTTTATTTGTCTTGCAATGTATATTTAGGTCGTCTTGCAAGGTGTATTAGAACCATTCCCGGTTTCCGATTGAGCTGAAAATGTGCATGTACATGTAAATCGGATTACAATGCAATATTATTTTAACATGGAGCTGATCTGATGATGGAGGTGGAAGATGGCTATGGAAATTCTGTAGTAAAACGATGTAACACCATTGAGTTCAGACTCGTTTAATTCGTGTTAAGAAGTACTCTGGTCCTAGATAATATCCAGGGTCTGATGATGAAGCTGAACGATGGTTATGAGCACTCTGTAATGGAACTACGTAACCATATTTAGTTTGGGCTCGTTTCAATTGTATTGATAAGTAGTCTTAAATGATATAAATAATGGAATGGCTCTGATGATGGAGCTGAAACTGCAGCCAGGATATGCAGCACACTAGTACAGTCTTTAAAAAAATAGCACATATGTCGTGTTTGGATTCATTTTAATCAGTACTTGATTCTACATAGAATGCAATGGTGGCAACACGATAAGCTGATGTTGCAGCCTAGTTCTAGATATCTAGCACACTAGTTCACTCTTAAAATAATAATAGCAGCTATGAAGTGTTTGGATTAGTTTTGATCAATAAATAGAAACAAATCGCTCGCTATCAGAGAATGTGTAGATTTATCCTATGAAGCTACACTAAAAAGCTTAAAATAATATATAAAAAAACTTTTTAAAAAAACCGACTTCAAACGCCACTGAAAAGAATAAAATAATTTTGGTTTGTACACGTATGTTGAAGTCGGGCGGGCCTCAATAGAACTATGAAACTGCAACGCTCGCCCGACTTCAATGTACCTGTACCAAGTACATATTCTGTGACTGGACCTACAAATCAATATTCTGGCTAACGTGGCGCATTCGTTTCATCGTTTCTGTTTAGGCCCGCCCGACTTCAACATACGTGTACAAACTGAAATTATTTTATACTTTTCAGTGGCGTTTGAAGTCGGTTTTTTTAATAAGTTTTTTTATATATTATTAAATAAAAAGTTATTTACTTTTACACAATTTAAACTAATGCACGCACGACGTTGCCAAACTTACATCAATGACATCAGATGTCCAAAGTTGCAAAATACCAATACGCGCGATGTTGCCACATTTGTAGTTCGCACAACATAGCTTGTGAGAACAAAAGAATACAATAGCGCAAATGCGGAGCACTCCCCGCGTCTCTTTCTACCGCATTCCTAATTGACGTTCTTATTATTATTTAGTTGTAATATTGTTGGCCACACGGGATTGTCCATTAGAAATCCCGGGAAGGTCCACATTAATATCAACATTTCGATGTAAGTACATAAATAACTCTACCTAATTCCGACCTCTGGTTATAAGGCAGCTGATAATTATTTTCTTCTCAATATCACGTCTTTCTCATGTTTTTTCTGGTTAGCAGTTTAATTACCCGGCCACAACCTCTCTATCAGTGGAAGCTAAATTATTATGAAAGTTCCAACCATGTGATGGGTACACTTAACGAACTTAACGATTCATCATTACCTCAACCCATCGTTAGCCTGTAGAGTTACCTAAAGCAAGCGATGTTCAATAGCTTATTGGGCACATAACTCCAAAAAGTCAGAGGTGCCTGATGCGTACCTAGAATTCGAATTCAAAACCCCACAAAGGAGACCTAAGTCTTAAGTCTTAACCACTAGCTATTACTACTATACACCACATGAAGATGGGCACTTTTCAAAAGTTTATTTGAAAATCAATTATTCGTCTTAGAGTACTTGTATTGCAAGATTGCTTACTTATAATTTCGAAACCAAGACACCTAAGACGTTTCAAGAGCCAAAAGCTATTAGTAGCACGCTGTTTCAGTAGAAAATTAAACAATTTCATGCACAAAAACCAAAACAGCTATTTCCGTTTGGCAGCATGCCGAACTGGTACTGAAACTAAGTATTAACCTTATAATACTCGAGATAGCTTTGAACATTGTGTTAAATTGACTAGTATTTAGCTATATTTCACTATTAGGCTATTTAATAGCTGATGCCCGCGGTTTCGAACGAATTCCAGCTGATGTATTAAACGAATTTAATTACGCATAAGATGCTTAATTGATTTGAATTCCAGCCGTGGCTAGTTACCACTCTACCGGCGAACCTACTACCATCAAGCCATTTAGCGTTCCGGTAGAAACTGATTAGGGGTATAGATTTAATTGAAAAGAGTAACTGCTGAGTTTCTTGCCGGCTCGTCTCAGCAGAATCCGCTTTCCGAATCGGTGGTAGAGTCATGACGTGTCATAAGAGCTACAGGTTGGCCTACGTGAAATAAATAATTTAGAATTGAATTTAATTTTAAATTAAAATTGAATTGATTCCCACGCGCCTCTGACGCCCCTTCCAATTTAGACCGCTTTCATCTTAGTTGTCCGTGTTGTTTGAAAATATTGAATTTTTGAAAACAGATATAAGAAATGGCTCCATTTTTCAGATATGCATAATGCTTCCAAGTTTTTATAATTAGGGTTAGTCTATACTACTGAGCTTACATAAATAATATTGATGTAAGCTCAACTATTTCTTAAGTTTTTCTTACAGGAAGCTTAGCCCGGCGCCTCGCGGCCGAGTGCAGCAGCAAAGTGGAGTTGGCAGTGCAGCACACAACAGCCACCCACCATCTCGCAACTCACTACAAAGTTATAACGAGGCGCAACTTCGACGACATGCTCCTCGCTGGCGACTTCCTCACTTACAGTGAAATGGACGGCGAATCATACGGACTGAGTATTTAGATGATAATAATTATTATTATTACATCGATTCTTATGGATGTCGCCCACGACGACTTCTCGCACCGATTCAATAATCAGTATCGCGTTTTTAATTGCTACTTTTGACCATTTGCAACGCGCGTACAATACAACCACTTCAAGGTAGATCGTCTACAATTCAGGATCTGACAGTAACTATTGTTACAAGCTTTTTACATATTATACAATAATTTCGCTTCTGAATCGTTGCAAACAGTGACATCGTAGCTTGAGGCAGCCTCAATTAAAATAAATAAAAAATAATTATGACTGATAAAATAAAAAGCAAGAACACGAGGATGAAAATGTGCCTACAGAGAAATATACCATGAATTTCTAAGAAAAGGAAAACTCACATAACTAACGTACCTACTTCACTACATCTTAAAAGGTACAGGAAGGATTTGCGATCACAGTTCTACGATACTATCAGTTATACAACGCCTTTGATGTCGGGCGATATCACCACCCTAGGCTAGAATTGTCACGAAATTGGTGATAATTTTTTTTTGTTATTATAATAATAACAATCACGGATCAGAGTTATGACAATTATTTATTAAAATATATACGTACCCATGTAATTAGTAATAACTTTGTCGAACAAAAACGAATTCATTGCATCACAGGAACATCTATGAAAGACATCCTGTCTTTTTAGAAGTCGAGGGTTATATCCGTTAAAAAAATATTTTATTTTCAACAGTCGTTATTTCAAGATTAAACCTACTAAACAACATTTAAAACAATTAGAAAAACTCTCGCGATTGACCGATCCCATGTGCGAGTTTTTGGTAGGCGGTCCGCGCCGCTCTTCGCCGCGCACAGTGAACATTGGTTACCCAACTGTTAGTTTATAGTTAAACTGTGTTCCCGGTGCAGTGCAAAGGGACGGCTTAAGTACGAGTATGTATGTCTCGTATAATCACGCGTCAAGTAGCACTAACAAGGCATGTAAATGTACGATTAAGAGCTAATGCAGACAGCTTTTTATATGAGGGTTTAGACCGATTTGTGGGATACCACAACCGCTGTCTAGAGACTAATGTAATATATAATTTTGAATTTGAATTTGAATTAAATGTCCGCAGGCAGGGAGGAAGCTTTCGTGAAAGATGGGAAAGTCAAGCTGGTGACCATGGATTTGTTGGGGGCACTCATGTTGAAGCTGCGTGGATACCGGCCGATGCTGATATTAGCGCACTGTTTAGACAAACGATCACTCGCTCATAGACAGCATTTACGTAAAGAGTAAGTAATACAAATTATTGTACCTACCTACTAGTACTTACAGTAATATATTCGAGCCTCGGTTATATGCGCGGGCTGAAAACTGAAAAATTGAATATTCTAAAACAAAAACTATATAACACTAGCTGACCCAGCGAACAGCGAACCACTACCACTACCACTACCACGACTACTACTACTACTACTACTACTACTACTTCGATGGTGAATCTGGTCTTGAATCTGATGTAAGTCAGAGCAAAGTCAGTATTACTGATTTGCTTTTTTTTTAGACACAAATACATAATATTATACTTAACAAACTACATTTTATCAAACTTTTTATCATAGTAGAAAATGAACATTTACTCTTCAACATAAAAGCGACATTACATTAAATGTTTGATAGTTACGAAACCCAATGAACATTTTGTATGGGAAAATGTTTTTTTTTCGTCAATTTTCCAATGTTTTTAACAGTTACTCTGCTATTCGGGACGGAGACAAATAGAACAAATCAAAAACGATGAAAATCGGTCAAGCCGTTCTCGATTTATAAGTGCTCGAACAAACCCGACTTTGTTTTAACGCTTTTTATTAGCTTCGTAATGTTTGTAACAATGTTTGTAACCGACTTCTTTGGGCGCGATTTCACTTGTATGTTTGTAACTTGTAACCGACTTCTTTGGGCGCGATTTTGACCCACTTTAAACGGCCAGATTTCGTTCAAACTTTGTAGATTTATCGAGGACCGATGACAATACACTAATTTGATAAAAAAACAAAAAATAAATAATAGTTTAAAAAAACTAAAAACACGCTTTTTATAGAAAACCTAACTAAAATATAGAAAATAAATTTTAATAAATTTAAATTAAGAATAGGGTCCAAAAATTTCAATAAATATAAATTAATAATAGTGTAAATAAAAAAAATTATTTTATTTAAAAAAAAAGCGTGGGGTGCTTTTTAAGATATTATCAAAATGATAATCACTCTACTCATATCTGTCAATAAAATATTTATAACTATTGACAACATGCACCCCACGCATTTTTTAAAATAAAATACATTTTTTTTATTTACACTATTATTAATTTATATTTATTACAGTCACACGTTTGTGACAAACACCATACACTACCAATAATGCAGTCAGCAAGTCGGATCGACGCCAAGCACGCACAAACCCAAGCCAAACATCCGGTCTAAAAGTTTGTGTTTATTGTTTATCGCAAGCGTGTGAATCAACATAAGAAATATAAGAAAAGGGGCAAGGCTGTACTGTCATGAATCACTTACATGAATCATGATGTGTCTACACATATTACACAATTTCTTCAGATTATGCCAGTACACCTGCCAGTCACCTTCACAATGTTTTCCTTTACCGAATAGTGAATATCTTCGTGACAACATTGTTATCACGAAGATATTCACTTTTCTTTCAAGTAATTGTGATCGAAAAATGGGAGCATTACTAAGGGTCAGGGCAGACACGATGCTTTACCAGCAGCGATCAGCATTTTTAAGATTTTTAGTCGCATTTCGGAAACTCGATGTCGCGTCCAAAGGCAAAAACGTCGATCACCGCCGGTAAAAGCCTCCTTTCTGCCTGGGTCGTAAACTGTTAGGCCACACGCCGCGCCGTGTAGGGTTTCGTAGCTGCCTGCCACAGTACCTACTTACCTATGCATATCTGGAAGCGATTATGTAGGTAAGTATTTACCTAGATTTCATCATAAAATATTTATTTTTACATTTTACAATAGGTATAAATTTTAACTAGGTAATTGGCAAAACGATCAATAAAAAATCGGCCAAGTGCGAGTCGGGTCTCCCTCTTTTAGGGTTCCGTACATATTATGACCAAATCACTTTTTTTGATATTTAGATATCTTAGTACTATCTAAGAAAGATAGTATTAAATTAGCATATATGGGGAAAAAATGCTAGTTTGTTTTGGTCACAACTTTGATGGCGCCCCATTTCTTCATTTTTGAAGTTAAAAAATAATAAAAAATATATTTGAACTCCAAGAGACAATGACACCCCACATGCCAGGATAAAAAATAAAATTTTATTTTGACAACTTTTTCATGTACCTATGGGAGCCAGCCCCCTTTATTTTTTAATTTTATTGGAGTTTACTCCTTAAGAATCGATTTTAAGCGCCCGGTATGAGAAAAATCCGAGCAGTAAAATCAACTTATAAATACCTCGTTACGTTTTTCACAACGATGCAAATTTCTACCCTAACGTTGAGTAAATAAGGTTGGTTTTCGCTTGAGTTGTCGAATGCCCGCGTTACGTTTTTCACAACGATGCAAATTTCTACCCTAACGTTGAGTAAATAAGGTTGGTTTTCGTGCGAAAGAGCTTTCGCTTCGGGAAGCCTAGCGCGTACTGATCGGGTCCGAGTCGCGCGTAAACTCCAGTCGTGCGCCGGAGCTGACACACTCACGTCTTTTTTTAGGGTTCCGTACCCAAAGGGTACCAACGGGACCCTATTACTAAGCCTACGTTGTCCGTCCGTCCGTCCGTCTGTCAGCGGGCTGTATCTCGTAAACCGTAATAGATAGATGAAATTTTCACATATTATGTATTTCTATTGCCGCTATAACAACAAATAATAAAAATTAAATTAAATTAAAAAAATTAAATTAAAATATTTCCATGGGTACATGGAAATATTTTTATTTAATTTTTTTTTAACGGAACCCTAAAAGAGCGAGCCCCGACTCGCACTTGGCCGATTTTTTATTTTTATTATTTGTTGTTATAACGGCAATAGAAATACACACTATGAAAATTTCAACTGTCTACCTGTTACGGTTTACGAGTTACAGCCCGCTGACAGACGGACGCACGGACGGACAGCGGAGGCTTAGTAATTTGCAAAGTACTGAACCCTAATAACGAGCAGAGCATCTAAAAAATACGGAAAAAAAAATTTAGTCATATTTATTCTCAATATTTATTTTTAGTTTATTTGGTTTGCCAACAGCTTTTATACATTCACATAGAACAATAAAAACTAAATTAAATCAAAGAATACTTAGATAAAATGTTCAACTAATTACAGATAGGTAAACTCCGCATGCATAGTGGTTATCTATTTTACAACTTAAATTGACGATATTCCAAGAAGTGTAAGTATTACCCATCAAAAACATAAATGTGAAAGTAAGAGACAAGTTAAATATGAAGAATATAGGTGGTTGTCGACTTCGCCGACAAAAGAATTATGATTTAAATGGTAAACACAAATTATAGGACATACCTTTTATACTGAAAACATTTAACCGTTTCCGACTGAAAAAGATTCGAAACCACGACCTGTGTGAGAACTGAGGATCGTTTTGTTATTCTACGAGTAGGCCAAGAAGTTGTGACAATTAAGCCCCTCAAAGGCCTGGGGCGGCATCACTTAAGGAGACACGATCCTTAGGTACCTACTCAAGGTTTGGAAGCGCCCTGAGGCCTGAGGCGCGCCGCCCTCTCCACCCTACCCTTATTTAGAGATTAGCGCAAGTCCGCCCACACATGGAGTATTGCTCTCACCTTTGGGCCAGAGCACCTCAATATCAACTCCTTCCATTTGACCGGATTCAAAAGAGGGCAGTACGGCTTGTGGACAATCCCAAACTAACTAGCTCACTGGAAAGCCTGGAGCACCGCAGAGACGTAAGCTCTCTGTGCGTATTCTATCGTCTATATAACGGGGAGTGTTCTGTAGAGCTATTTGACCCTATACCACCCTCTCTTTTCTACAACCGCACCGCACGCCACCGATAGCAATTTCACCCACACCACCTGGGTGCCTGGAGCACTTCGACTATCCGTTGTGCCAGATCTTTTTTCCACACACTACCAAACTGTGGAATCAACTCCCATCGATTGTGTTCCCGCTTATTTACAACTAGGGGTTATTCAAGGGGCGGACCAACAAATTCCTGATAAGCCGGCAACGCATTTGTAGTGCCTCTGGTGCTACAATTGTTCATGGGCGGCGGTAATCGCTTAACATCAGGTGACCTGCCTGCTCGTTTGCTCGCTATTTTTATAAAAAAAATAGTTAAAGTAAAATAGATTGCTAACGTCATAAAATGGTCTAACAAAGCTCGTGTAAATCTAGTTATTATAATTAAGTATGCCTTTTCAAGTACGCACTTACGTACAACAATAAAGCTTTATGAGTTTATGTAGATTTTGAATTTTCAGGAATCAGAACAATAAAGAACTTTTAAAGAACGATATTTCATCAATTTTGACCAATCATCATTCATCATTAGCAACCCATCAACGGCTCACTACTGAGCGCAGGTCTTTCTCTCAGAGAAGAGTTATAGGCCATAGTCCACTCCACCACGCTGGCCCAATGCAAATTGGCGGACTTCACACACCTTCAAGAACATTATGAAGAACTCTCAGATGTGCAGGTTTCCTCACGATGTTTTCCTTCACCGCGAAGCAAGTGACATTTAATTGCTTAAACGCACTTGACTCCGAAAAGTCAGAGGTGCGTACCCGGGATAAAACCTGCGATCCCCCGAATAGCAGACCAGTTTATCACTGCTTACTAACAACATTAAAATAATCTAAATCTAAATACATTAAATCAATCGATTTTGAACAATAATATAATATAATATGCAATCCTAGTAACGCCACCTAGGATCATTCTTATCGCAATTTGATTTAATAAGTTTAAGATGTAGCAATCTATTTCTTCATACTAATCTCTGTCCCCACTTAAGCCGCCAGTGGTGTCACCGTGGAATGGAAATTACAATACCTATACCTGTTCATCGACCAAAATATTTTTCATCATACCTATTCGAAAAACGAATATTGGCTTCAGAGGATAGCGGGAGCAAAATTTAATTTTAAGGCGCTGTAGTCAGTCACGATCTTCATATCACAAGCCGAATGAAGATCGTCCAATTTAAAATCTATGGGTCATAATATTATGAAAAAAAAAGTAGTTATAATTGATCGTATTTCTGGCCTGATGGCTGTTTCCTAAACACGATGACGCAAACTTTTCTCGATAGAAAAAAATTGCAAAGTTGACTCTGCAAATACATAAACTCCCATCGTTCTCTGTTATGCATACATTTATTTTGGTAAAATTATTTACAATTGTTTTTCATATTTTAATACAACAAATGGCTGTTTTAGATTTTATTTATTGCAACTGTTATAATTTTAATATTATCCATTACAATTTGTCACTTGGCCCTTCTATTCCCAGAAGCGACTTCTTTGTCTCTCCTACTCAATTAGACAGTGATCGCCGAGGCGTGCTGCTAGGTGGACCTGCGTCGCGCTGCGCTCGCTCGGCTATCAAATATTATCGTAAATTGTAATAATTGAAAATTGTTTATGTTTATACTGAAAACTATTATTTTGTATATTTTAGACTTTAGAGAAGTCAAATAGAGTGTACCTAATTATAAGTTTGTATATATTAATATTGTAAATAATTTATCCATCAAAAAAGTTGTAAATAAGTAGGGACTGAGTAGTAGAGTAGACTAATTTTGAAAATGGGTCCGAAAAAAAGCAAAATCTAAGAATGTACAGTATAAAAAAATCGGCCAAGTGCGAGTCAGGCTTCGCTCTTTTAGGGTTCCGTTAAAAAAATTTAATTAAAATATTTCCATGTACCCATGGAAACATTTTAATTTAATTTTTTTAATTTAATTTAATTTTTATTATTTGTTGTTATAGCGGCAATAGAAATACATAACAATTATGTGAAAATTTCATTTGTCTATCTATTACGGTTTACGAGATACAGCCCGCTGACAGACGGACGGACGGACGGACAGCGTGGGCTTAGTAATAGGGTCCCGTTGGTAACCTTTAGGTACGGAACCCTAAAAATAACAAAAGCAGATGATGGAAGTTGTAAAGTAAGTAGGTACCTATTTCAATATTTTGTAAAGGATGATTTGTGTAACATGTAATGTAATGGATCATGAAATATCAATTTCATCATCAAGTAAGGTATCTAATAATGGTGGGATGCATCATGCAAAGTAAGTACATCATATAGGTACATCGTACAGTTTGGCTAATCAAATTGAGGTCAAATTGACGACCTCCCTGGCTCAGTGGTGAGCGCTGTTGTCTTATAACTAGGAGGTCTCGGGTTCGATTCCCGGCGGGGTCAATTTGGGAATTTATAATTTCTGAATTGTCTCTGGTCTGGTCTGGTGGGAGGCTTTGGCCGTGGCTAGTTATCACCCTACCGTCAAAGACGTGCCGCCAAGCGATTTAGCGTTCCGGCACGATGGCGTGTAGAAACCAATTAGGGGTATGGGTTGAATGTTCACTGCCATATCCCTTCCAAGTTAGCCCGCTACCATCTTAGACTGCATCGTCACTTACCATCAGGTGAGATCGCAGTCAAGGACTAGCTTGTCATCGAATAAAAAAAAAAAAAGGTAGGTAGGTGGTAGTTAGGTACTTTATGGGTATGGGTAGGAGTAGGGGTCGGGGTAGAGGTAGGGGTAGAGGTAGGGGTAGAGGTAGGGGTAGGGGTAGGGGTAGGGGTAGGGGTAGGGGTAGGGGTAGGGGTAGGGGTCGGGGTAGAGGGAGGGGTCGGGGTCGGGGTAGGGGTAGGGGTCAGGGTAGGGGTCGGGGTAGCGGTAGGGGTAGGGGTCGGGGTAGGGGTAGGGGTCGGGGTAGGGGTCGGGGTAGGGGTCGGGGTAGGGGTAGGGGTCGGGGTAGAGGTAGGGGTCGGGGTCGGGGTAGGGGTAGGGGTCGGGGTAGGGGTAGAGGTAGGGGTAGGGGTAGGGGTCGGGGTAGAGGTAGGGGTCGGGGTTGGGGTAGGGGTAGGGGTAGGGTAGGGGTAGGGGTAGGGGTCGGGGTAGAAGTAGGGGTAGGGGTATGGGTATGGGTAGGGGTAGGGGTAGGGGTAGAGGTAGGGGTAGAGGTAGGGGTAGAGGTAGGGGTAGGGGT
Organism: Oeneis ivallda; assembly: GCA_029955525.1. Classification (NCBI taxonomy): domain Eukaryota; kingdom Metazoa; phylum Arthropoda; class Insecta; order Lepidoptera; family Nymphalidae; genus Oeneis; species Oeneis ivallda. The sequence continues at coordinate 11,528,907 of JARPMR010000019.1, read as the reverse complement.
CGGGGTAGGGGTCGGGGTAGAGGTAGGGGTCGGGGTCGGGGTAGGGGTAGGGGTCGGGGTAGGGGTAGGGGTCAGGGTAGGGGTCGGGGGTAGCGGTAGGTGTAGGGGTAGGGGTTGGGGTAGGGGTAGGGGTCGGGGTAGAGGTAGGGGTAGGGGTAGGGGTCGGGGTAGAGGTAGGGGTCGGGGTAGGGGTAGGGGTAGGGGTTGGGGTAGGGGTAGGGGTCGGGGTAGAGGTAGGGGTAGGGGTCGGGGTAGAGGTAGGGGTCGGGGTCGGGGTAGGGGTAGGGGTAGGGTAGGGGTAGGAGTAGGGGTAGGGGTCGGGGTAGAAGTAGGGGTAGGGGTATGGGTATGGGTAGGAGTAGGGGTCGAGGTAGAGGTAGGGGTAGAGGTAGGGGTAGGGGTCGGGGTAGGGGTAGGGGTCGGGGTAGAGGTAGGGGTAGGGGTAGGGGTAGGGGTCGGGGTAGAGGTAGGGGTAGGGGTAGGGGTAGGGGTCGGGGTAGGGGTCGGGGTAGGGGTTGGCCCGTCGGGGTAGGGGTTGGGGTAGGGGTAGGGGTAGGGGTCGGGGTAGGGGTAGGGGTCGGGGTAGAGGTAGGGGTAGGGGTCGGGGTAGGGGTAGGGGTCGGGGTAGAGGTAGGGGTCGGGGTCGGGGTAGGGGTAGGGGTAGGGTAGGGGTAGGGGTAGGGGTAGGGGTCGGGGTAGAAGTAGGGGTAGGGGTATGGGTATGGAGTAGGGGTCGAGGTAGAGGTAGGGGTAGAGGTAGGGGTAGAGGTAGGGGTAGGGGTCGGGGTAGGGGTCGGGGTAGAGGTAGGGGTCGGGGTCGGGGTAGGGGTAGGGGTCGGGGTAGGGGTCGGGGTAGAGGTAGGGGTAGAAATAGGGGTAGAGGTAGGGGTAGTGGTAGGGGTTGGGGTAGAGGTATGGGTAGGGGTAGGGGTCGGGGTAGAGGTAGGGGTCGGGGTAGGGGTAGGGGTAGGGGTTGGGGTAGGGGTAGGAGTCGGGGTAGAGGTAGGGGTCGGGGTCGGGGTAGGGGTAGGGGTAGGGTAGGGGTAGGAGTAGGGGTAGGGGTCGGGGTAGAAGTAGGGGTAGGGGTATGGGTAGAGGTAGGGGTAGGGGTCGGGGTAGGGGTCGGGGTAGAGGTAGGGGTCGGGGTCGGGGTAGGGGTAGGGGTCGGGGTAGGGGTCGGGGTAGAGGTAGGGGTAGAAATAGGGGTAGAGGTAGGGGTAGTGGTAGGGGTTGGGGTAGAGGTATGGGTAGGGGTAGGGGTCGGGGTAGAGGTAGGGGTCGGGGTAGGGGTAGGGGTAGGGGTTGGGGTAGGGGTAGGAGTCGGGGTAGAGGTAGGGGTCGGGGTCGGGGTAGGGGTAGGGGTAGGGTAGGGGTAGGAGTAGGGGTAGGGGTCGGGGTAGAAGTAGGGGTAGGGGTATGGGTATGGGTAGGAGTAGGGGTCGAGGTAGAGGTAGGGGTAGAGGTAGGGGTAGGGGTCGGGGTAGGGGTAGGGGTCGGGGTAGAGGTAGGGGTAGGGGTAGGGGTAGGGGTCGGGGTAGAGGTAGGGTTAGGGGTAGGGGTAGGGGTCGGGGTAGGGGTTGGCCCGTCGGGGTAGGGGTTGGGGTAGGGGTAGGGGTAGGGGTAGGGGTAGGGGTCGTGGTCTGGGTAGGGGTAGGGGTAGTGGTAGTAGTAGTATTATTATATGTATACTTAGTGACATATTTAGTTCCTCTCACACTCTGTCCTTTTCTGCATATTACTTTTACAAAATAATGTCGATGTTTCACATCTGCCAGGCGTCCCACGACGGCTCACAATTTTTTTGTACCTAAAAGTGCCTAAAATTACAAGTGTAGATCACGATTCGCATGCGAAAGGATCCTTTCGCATCCTTGGTTCCGTAAGGATGCGCACGGATCCTTCCAGATCCTTACGCGTGCGAAAGCGTCTTTGGCAACTAGGGCAATGCATGAAGTGCCAAAAAGTATCGATATATCGAATCGATGAAATTAGTTTCTATCTCAAGTATGTGTGCAAACACAGGTGCACTTTTCCGCCATGTTGGAATTCTTTGATAATGGACACATTACGTTCAAAATCGATATTTAGGCTTCCCTAGGGTCAAAAAGAAGAAATGGATGCCAAAATTTAAAAAAAGTCACCGCCATATTGAAATTCTTTGTTATTCGAACGATTTCATTCAAAATCGATATTCAGGCTTCTCTGGGGTCACGAAAGAGGAAATGGATGCGCAAATTTAAAAAAGTCACCGCCATATTGAAATTCGTTTTTTATTGGACCGATTACGTTTCAAATCGATATTTAGGCTTCCCTGGGGTCAAGAAAGAGGAAATGGGTGCCAAAATTTAAAAATGTCCCCGCCATATTGAAATTCTTTGTTATTCGACCGATTTCGTTCTAAATCGAAATTTGGGCTTTCCTGGCGTCGAGAAAGAGGAAATGAATGCCAAAATTTTAAAAAGTCACCGCCATATTGAAATTCTTTGTTACTGAACCGATTTCGTTCCAAATCGATATTTAGGCTTCCCTGGGGTCAAGAAAGAGGAATTGAATGCGAAAATTTTAAAAAATCACCGCCATATTGAAATTCTTTGTTATTCGAATAATTTTGTTCAAAATCGATTCCCTGGGGTCAAGAAAGAGGAAATGGGTGCCAGAATTTTAAAGAGGGAATGGGTGCCAGACTTTTAAAAAGTCCCCGCCATATTGAAATTCTTTGTTATGGCGGGGACTTTTTAAAATTTTATCACCCATTCCCTCTTTCTTGACTCCAGGGAAGCCTAAATATATATTTTGAACGAAATCGGTCCAGTAACAAAGAATTTCAATATGGCGGTGTTTTTGTAAATTTTGCCACCGATTTCCTCTTTCTTGACCCCAGGGAAGAACAAATATCGATTTGGAACGAAATCGGTCTAGTAACAAAGAATTTAAATATGGCGGTGACTTTTGAAAATTTTGGCACCCATTTCCTCTTTCTGGACCCCAGGGAAGCCTAAATATATATTTTGAACGAAATCGGTCCAGTAAACAAGAATTTCAATATGGCGGTGACTTTTTAAAATTTTGGCACCCATTTACTCTTTCTTGACCCCAGGGAAGCCTAAATATCGATTTTGAACGAAATCGGTCCAGTAAACAAGAATTTCAATATGGCGGTGACTTTTTAAAATTTTGGCACCCATTTACTCTTTCTTGACCCCAGGGAAGCCTAAATATCGATTTTGAAAGAAATCGGTCCAGTAACAAAGAATTTTAATATGGCGGTGACTTTTTAAAATTTTCGCATCTATTTCCTCTCTCTTGACCCCAGGGAAGCCCAAATTTCGATTTCGAACAAAATCGGTCGAATAACAAAGAATTTCAATATGGCGGGGACTTTTTAAAATTCTGGCACCCATTCCCTCATTAAAATTCTGGCACCCATTCCCTCTTTCTTGACTCCAGGGAAGCCTAAATATATATTTTGAACGAAATCGATCCAGTAACAAAGAATTTCAATATGGCGGTAACTTTTTTAAATTTTGGCACACATTTCCTCTTTCTTGACCCCAGGGAAGCCTAAATATCGATTTGGAACGTAATCGGTCCAATAACAGCGAATTTCAATATGGCGGTGACTTTTTAAAATTCTGGCACCCATTCCCTCTTTCTTGACTCCAGGGAAGCCTAAATATATATTTTGAACGAAATCAGTCCAGTAACAAAGAATTTCAATATGGCGGTAACTTTTTTAAATTTTGGCACACATTTCCTCTTTCTTGACCCCAGGGAAGCCTAAATATCGATTTGGAACGTAATCGGTCCAATAACAGCGAATTTCAATATGGCGGTGACTTTTTAAAATTCTGGCACCCATTCCCTCTTTCTTGACTCCAGGGAAGCCTAAATATATATTTTGAACGAAATCAGTCCAGTAACAAAGAATTTCAATATGGCGGTAACTTTTTTAAATTTTCGCATCTATTTCCTCTCTCTTGACCCCAGGGAAGCCCAAATTTCGATTTCGAACAAAATCGGTCGAATAACAAAGAATTTCAATATGGCGGGGACTTTTTAAAATTCTGGCACCCATTCCCTCATTAAAATTCTGGCACCCATTCCCTCTTTCTTGACTCCAGGGAAGCCTAAATATATATTTTGAACGAAATCGATCCAGTAACAAAGAATTTCAATATGGCGGTAACTTTTTTAAATTTTGGCACCCATTTCCTCTTTCTTGACCCCAGGGAAGCCTAAATATCGATTTGGAACGTAATCGGTCCAATAACAGCAAATTTCAATATGGCGGTGACTTTTTAAAATTTTGGCACCCATTTCCTCTTTCATGACCCTAGGGAATCCTAAATATCGATTTTGAACGAAATCTGTCCAGTAACACAGAATTTCAATATGGCGGTAACTTTTTTAAATTTTGGCACCCATTTCCTCTTTCTTGACCCGAGAGAAGCCTAAATATCGAATTTGAACGAAATCGCTCCAATAACAGCGAATTTCAATATGGCGGTGACTTTTTAAAATTTTGGCACCCATTTCCTCTTTCTTGACCCTAGGGAATCCTAAATATCGATTTTGAACGAAATCTGTCCAGTAATAAAGAATTTCAATATGGCGGTAACTTTTTTAAATTTTGGCACCCATTTCCTCTTTCTTCCCAGGGAAGCCTAAATATCGATTTGGAACGTAATCGGTCCAATAACAGCGAATTTCAATATGGCGGTGACTTTTTAAAATTTTGGCATCCATTCCCTCTTTCTTGACCCGAGAGAAGCCTAAATATCGAATTTGAACGAAATCGGTCCAATAACAAAGAATTTCAATATGGCGGTGACTTTTTAAAATTTTGGCACCCATTTCCTCTTTCTTGACCCCAGACAAGCCTAAATATCGAATTTGAACGAAATCGGTCCAATAACAAAGAATTTCAATATGGCGGTGACTTTTTAAAATTTTGGCATCCATTTCCTCTTTCTTGACCCCAGGCAAGCCCAAATATCGATTTATAATGAAATCGGTCGAATAACAAAGAATTTCAATATGGCGGTGACTTTTTAAAATTCTGGCACCCATTCCCTCTTTCTTGACTCCAGGGAAGCCTAAATATATATTTTGAACGAAATCAGTCCAGTAACAAAGAATTTCAATATGGCGGTAACTTTTTTAAATTTTGGCACACATTTCCTCTTTCTTGACCCCAGGGAAGCCTAAATATCGATTTGGAACGTAATCGGTCCAATAACAGCGAATTTCAATATGGCGCTGACTTTTTAAAATTTTGGCACCCATTTCCTCTTTCTTGACCCTAGGGAATCCTAAATATCGATTTTGAACGAAATCTGTCCAGTAACAAAGAATTTCAATATGGCGGTAACTTTTTTAAATTTTGGCACCCATTTCCTCTTTCTTGACCCGAGAGAAGCCTAAATATCGAATTTGAACGAAATCGCTCCAATAACAGCGAATTTCAATATGGCGGTGACTTTTTAAAATTTTGGCACCCATTTCCTCTTTCTTGACCCTAGGGAATCCTAAATATCGATTTTGAACGAAATCTGTCCAGTAATAAAGAATTTCAATATGGCGGTAACTTTTTTAAATTTTGGCACCCATTTCCTCTTTCTTCCCAGGGAAGCCTAAATATCGATTTGGAACGTAATCGGTCCAATAACAGCGAATTTCAATATGGCGGTGACTTTTTAAAATTTTGGCATCCATTCCCTCTTTCTTGACCCGAGAGAAGCCTAAATATCGATTTTGAACGAAATCTGTCCAGTAATAAAGAATTTCAATATGGCGGTGACTTTTTTAAATTTTGGCACCCATTTCCTCTTTCTTTCCAGGGAAGCCTAAATATCGATTTGGAACGTAATCGGTCCAATAACAGCGAATTTCAATATGGCGGTGACTTTTTAAAATTTTGGCATCCATTCCCTCTTTCTTGACCCGAGAGAAGCCTAAATATCGAATTTGAACGAAATCGGTCCAATAACAAAGAATTTCAATATGGCGGTGACTTTTTAAAATTTTGGCACCCATTTCCTCTTTCTTGACCCCAGGGAAGCCTAAATATCGAATTTGAACGAAATCGGTCCAATAACAAAGAATTTCAATATGGCGGTGACTTTTTAAAATTTTGGCATCCATTTCCTCTTTCTTGACCCCAGGCAAGCCCAAATATCGATTTATAATGAAATCGGTCGAATAACAAAGAATTTCAATATGGCGGTGACTTTTTAAAATTTTGGCACCCATTTCCTCTTTCTTGACCCCAGGGAAGCCTAAATATCGATTTTGAACGTAATCGGCCCAATAACATAGGATTTCAATATGGCGGGGACTTTTTAAAATTATGGCAGGCATTCATTTTCTCTTTCTCGACCCCAGGGAAGCCCAAATATCGATTTTGAACGAAAACGGTAGACTAACCAAAAAAAAAAAAATTAAAAAAAGCATGTATGTATTTGGTTAGGAATTGAACCTGTATAATTTTTTTTGATTATCTATGAACATGAACTGGAACCATGCTAACTGAGCCAAATAAAGTATAATAGGATTGACGAATAGTAGTTTATGCAACTGTCATATAATGAAGGGTATTAAAACACGAGTGTGAGTTTATGAAACGAGCGCAGCGAGTTTCATAATAGTAACGAGTGTTTTAATACCCGTGTTATATGCAGTTGCATACACTACTTTATCTTCACTAATGCAATTTATCAAACAACAAGAGTAACAATCGGTCCAATAACAAAGAATTTCAATATGGCGGTGACTTTTTATAATATTGCCAATCATTTCCTCTTATTTGACCCCAGGGAAGCCCAAATATCGATTTTGAACGAAATCGGTCCAATAACAAAGAATTTCAATATGGCGGTCACTTTTTATAATTTTGCCAATAATTTCCTCTTATTTGACCCCAGGTAAGCCCAAATATCGATTTTGAACGAAATCGGTCCAATAACAAAGAATTTTAATATGGCGGTCACTTTTTATAATTTTGCCAATCATTTCCTCTTATTTGACCCCAGGGAAGCCCAAATATCGATTTTGAACGAAATCGGTCCAATAACAAAGAATTTCAATATGGCGGTCACTTTTTATAATTTTGCCAATCATTTCCTCTTATTTGACCCCAGGGAAGCCCAAATATCGATTTTGAACGAAATCGGTCCAATAACAAAGAATTTCAATATGGCGGTGACTTTTTATAATATTGCCAAAAGATCTTACCAAAGAGTTTTGTGTATGTAAGTTTAGTAGTTTCGACGAAGTTTTCACGTATAACCCAACTGTTTTCAAAAGCCAGCCTAATATCAAAATTTTATACAACTTGTATGAGGATTTTGACATAAGGCTCGCCAGGTTAATTGGTCGCGTTTTATTGATGTTATAATGAGATTTTAAGATATCGATGTGGATATTATACCATCATGTGAAATTGCTTAAATTGAGTGTTTTGTTATCTGCGCTATAACAGTAGTAATTATATGTCAAGTATTGGAAACATAAGTAGAATGTTATAACATTAGTGTAGATAAAATAAGTTACAGTACCTATTAAGTTTAGATAAATAACCAGTTTTGTCAGTCGGGAGTTGTTTCCCGCCAGAGTTGCTTCGCGCCATTTCTGCGCTTCACACGGGGCGCCCCGCGGTGGGCGGGACTACGACTCCGCTCCTTCTCCTGCTTCACCCCCTCAAATACCTAAACTTTGTCTGCCTCCTCGCCTTAACCCCATGGGACTTTTCATTTCTCTCTTCTGATTGGTCCGCGTTAGTGCTTTAGCATACTAAAGCTCTAACGCGGACCAATCAGAAGAGAGAATTCAAAAATGTGTCGAAATTCAAAAATGTTTGAGAAGCTGTTGTCTTCGATAAGTTACGTGATCAAATTTGTCGATTAGATATATACGCCCATACTTCCAACATAAATATTAATGTTTAATGTTGGAATATAGCAAAAATCCAAGTCTTTGGTGCAATAGTCTGTGTTGTCTATGGCTATGACTCATTCCAACACTCACTCTCGTACATTCACGTCATTCACTTTTTCATTCTTTCACTGTTCATTTTCTGTATATAAACAAATGTTTCTCTGAATTTTATTCATTATAAAGCAGACAGTCGAACAGTGCAGACGTCTTTTCTTTTCCTTGCGACCCATATATATACCAACAGGTTATGGTCCCAGGTTACGTTGTTAAAAAGTACTTAGTTCAAATAGTTAAAAAAAAAATTAAATCAGTGTAAAATAGTGAATAGTGATTATTTTTAAATATGGAGTCGCGAAGTAAAAGAAATATTCAACCATTCAACGGAGATCGTTATAGCACATGGAAGTTTCGCATAAGATCTCTTTTGCGTGAACTGCAAGTGTTAAATGTTATTGATGGAGAACCGCCACTCAGTCCAGATGAAGAATGGACGAAGAAAAACCTTACTAAAGGCACAATAGTGGAATATTTAAGCGATGCATTTTTCAATTGTGCTAAAGATTCTGCCACTGCAAAATCCATCATGGATGACCTAGATAGAATTTACGAGAGAAGAAGCTTGGCAATACAATTGGCACTTCGTAAAAATTACTTAATTTAAAAATTGCCACCAGATGTGACTTTATTTCAGCATTTTAATAATTTCAATAATATTATCACCGAATTAATTTCCGCGGGTGCAAAATAAGACGAAATGGATAAGATATCGCATTTATTATTAACACTACCTACTTCTTATGACAGTGTAATCACAGCGGTAGTAACCAGTCGATTGCAAACACAGTGATGAACGACTATAATCATACCGAGGACAGTTTTGCTTTCATGTTTTCAAACTGTAAGTTTCTTAATTCTCATACGAACTCAAAAACTAATACAATTTATTTTCTTTTAGATTCCGGGGCAACTGATCATAAAGTGAATACCAAGGATAATTTCTCATCATATTCGGAATTTACAACCCCATTGAAAAATGGCGTAGCTAAAAACAGTACAACATTCCTGCATTTGGTAAAGGGAAAATAAATGTTACTACTAATTTAGGTTATCAAGGTACAATCGAAAATATTTTGTATTCACCGGATGTTCGAATATAACTATCGGTAAATCGTATTCGATAATTTTTACAAATGATCAAACGCATATTTACAAAAAAAAACAAAATTTTAATATCTGGTGTGCGTGAAAATAATCTTTTTAATTTTAAACTTTGCTTTCAAGTAAATATATCTCAGTCCATATTAAATGTAACTAAGACCTCTGATTCTTAAAAGTTATGGCATAAACGACTTAGACACATCAACATACAGACATTTAATAATCTAAAAATTTTATTGACGACTATCATGTAATTGATGATATTATTCCCAGTAATTACCTTGTTAAGCTTGTGTTCTTAGTAAAAATTCACGACTACCCTCTGCTAAGTCAAAAGACAAATCAATTCGAAATTGACCCCTTTTCATTGTACATTCCGATGTTTGTGGCCCCATAACGCAAACTACCTTCGATGATAAAAATTATTTTGTTACTTTTATCGATGACTACCCACTATACGGTCATTTATTTAATGCATTCTAAATCGGAAGTATGTAAATGGTTTTAAGGATTATGTTGCAAAAAGTGAGAATTTTCTGAATTCTAAAGTAGTTAATTTATACTGTGATAATGGCCGAGAATACCTTTCAAATGAGTTCAAAGAATTTATCATTTAACGGTACCTCATACCCCACAACAAAATGATGAATCAGAGCGCATGAATCGTACGTTAACAGAAATGGCTCAAACATTGGTTACGAGTGCGAAATTAAATAAAAAAATTTGGGGAGAAGCTGTTTTAACAGCCAGCTATATTATAAATCTGCTAGCCACTAAAGCTCTGACAAATAAAACATCATACGAAATGTGGCATGGTAAAAGGCCGAAAATTAATCATTTGAAAATGTTCAGCGCTACTGCATACGTACATAACAAAACACGTAAAACTAAATTTGCCAAAAAACCTTTCAAATCAATATTAGTTGGTTACAATCCTAACGGATATAAATTATTTAATGTTAATAATAACGACGTTTTTATAGCTCGCGACGTTATATTTGATGAACTAAATTTCGAACAAACTCGACCTCTACGTAGCATTAGTGAAGACATTGAAATTCCCGCAAAAATTAGTAAACCTGACTTTGAATCGGTAAAGCTAATAGAAAGTCAACATCAAGATTTTTTGAACAAAAATCCTGAAAAACCCTCAGTAGATAGTTCATCAAATAGTAATCTAAGGCGTAGCGAAGTAATTAACAAACTACCGCCTAAAGATTGCAAATGAACGACCCTGATTTATTTTTATCGCTCGTATCTGTAAATTCATTACCATCGTCATTCAAAGATGTTTTTAACAGAACTGATACAGATAAATGGTTAAAAGCCATACAGAGTGAAATTGAGTCAGTGTCAAAGCAATAAAACATGGGATCTTGTTGATATCCCTAAAAATGTTAATATTGTTCGTTGCAAGTGTGTATTTACTATTAAAAATAATGAATCAGGTGAACCTACACAGTATAAGGCCCGCTTAGTAGCTCGAGGTTTTACTCAAGAGTATTTACAGGATTATGACGAAACGTTCGCACCAGTTGCTCGGATAACTACATTTAGATTTATTTTGGCTTTAGCTAATCAATTTGATTTACTTTTACATCACATGGATTTTAAAACTGCGTTCCTCAATGGTATATTAAAAGATAACATTTACATGGACCATTACCAGAAGGAATTATCGCTAAAGATAACCAAATATGTAAAATAATAAAACATTATACGGCTTAAAACAATCATCCAGATGTTGGTTCGAACGCTTCGATCATGCTCTTAAGGACATGGGTTTTAAAAACTCTGAAGTTGATCCATGTTTATATATTTTAGATCAACAATGTATAGATAAAAATGTATATTATAGTTTTGTACGTTGATGATTTAATAATTGCAATTAAAAATTCGGAAGTTATGCAATTTTATAAAAATAGTTTAATGAAAAATTTATAAAATGTCAGATTTAAAAGACATTAAACTTTTTCTAGACATTAGAATTCAAAGATCAAATAATAAAATATCTTTAGACCAGTGTACATATTTGCAAAAAGTTTTAAATAGATTTTCTATGAACGAGGGATTACACTCAAACACCTCAAAATCACCGTTTCCTTGTAAATTAGACTTTTTAGCATTAAACTCTGATATTCAATGTGATGCACCATGTAAAAATGTAATAGGTTGCCTTATGTATGCAATGCTGTGTACGCGACCAGACATCTGTGCCGCTATTAGTATATTGAGCAGATTTAAATCTAAACACAATATAGAATTGTGGAAATGTTTAAAACACCTTTTACGTTACGTTAAAGGTACAATTAATTAAAAATTGGTGTATGAAAAATGTGATTATAAGCAGGTAATTACTGGCTATGCGGATTCCGATTGGGGAGGCGATGAATCAGATAGAAAAAGTACAAGTGGCTATGTATTTAAGGCCTTTGATAATTGTACAGTTTCGTGGAACACGCGAAAACAAAATTCTGTAGCCGTCTCTTCAACGGAAGCTGAATATATGGCTTTGTTTGAGGCTGTTAAAGAAGCAGTCTGGATGAGGTCGCTGCTTAGCAGCATCTCTTTTCAGATAAAGGGATCAATAATCATATATGAAGACAACAACAGTTGTATCCGCATTGCTAATTACCCTGCAAATCACAAAAGGTCTAAACATATAGACGTTAAATATCATTTTATAAGGGAAAAAATCGCTAGTAAAATAATAAAACTAGAACCTATTTCCACAGGAAACCAACTAGCTGACATGTTTACAAAAGCGATACCTTTCAAGAAATTTATTGATTTAAGACAAGATCTTAATTTAAGTTAAATAAATCATTGTTATTACTATTAATATTACAGTGTAATATCTACATTAAATTGTAAAATGATTATTTTGAAAAGAGCAACTGCTGAGTTTCTTGCCGGCTCTTCTCAGCAGAATCCGCTTTCCGAACCGGTGGTAGAGTCATGACTGAAGTGAATGATTTTGAATTTTAATTATAATTATATGTTTGATTACTTGTATTTTTGAGGGGGACTGTTGGAATATAGCAAAAATCCAAGTCTTTGGTGCAATAGTCTGTGTTGTCTATGGCTATGACTCATTCCAACACTCACTCTCGTACATTCACGTCATTCACTTTTTCATTCTTTCACTGTTCATTTTCTGTATATAAACAAATGTTTCTCTGAATTTTATTCATTATAAAGCAGACAGTCGAACAGTGCAGACGTCTTTTCTTTTCCTTGCGACCCATATATATACAAACATTTAATTATTTCATAAAAATTTATTTGTGTTTTATTTAAACTTTCAATATACGTATTGGTAATGTCTATACTCTATACATAGTAGGTTGATACTCCTAGCTTTTTCTCATAGGTAATGATGAAAAATAGTGTGTGTCATTCGGGGCCAAAATTTTTTGTTCTCGGGCGGCGTATATTGAATTCCTCGCTACGCTCTGAATTCAAAATAACGCCCTCGGGGAACAAAAAATTCCTTTGGCCCCATATAACACAAATAACTATTTCTTGACTACAAGAATGCACAAGCTATTGCAAAATACATTTTGGGACAGATATAATATGATTTTTTGATTTGATTTTCAATGGAATTCTATTATAATGACAGTACCTATAAATAAGTACTTTTTCACAATAACTGCATTTAATTCATAGCTTATATTTGAAGTCGTATTAAAAACGACGATAGTTTTAATCAGGTCACCTCACTATGAAGCTAAGACTGACAGGTGCCAAATTTACATACTAAGTACCCTCACCCTGAGCAAAGAGAGGGGCAAAGAGAGAGAGGGGAAGCTATACCTACCTAGCAAGCTCTGCTTACTTAGGTTATAGGTTCTACTTAGGTTCACTTATACATAAATGTCATTGTAATAAAATCTGTTTATTTCTCCTTGGATCAGAGCAAGAAACTCGGCTCACGAAAAAACAGCTTCTGTGGAGTCTCCCAGAGAAATATCGACATTACAAGTTTTACTTTCCGGTCGCATCATTATTAATGGAATACTCAACGAGATCCTACAGGTAGGTACGAGTAGCTATATTGGTACATTTATGTACCATCATCAGCAACCCATCAACGGCTCACAGCTCACTACTGCAGCCGTCGTCGTCTCAAAGCATGGTAGGTATATAGTACGCTACGCCATAGTCCACTACGCTGGCTCAAAGCAAATTGGCAGATTTCACACATCTTTGAGAAGATTATGGAGATCTCTCAGGCTTGCATGTTATCTCGCGATGTTTTTATTCACCTAAAACAAGAGGACCACCCGAAAAGGAGGCCGACCGAACTCTTAGGTAACTCTTAACCACTGATCGAACGTTATTTTTTAACATCAAATTAAGCTGCCTACATACAAAATGATTATGAAACTGTAATTGCTTAATATAATACAATTATTTTTAGAAACTTTGTTTATTTGTGGTATTTATTTAACTTTGTTTATTTTTTTATTCAAATAGCTCTTGTCGGACGATAAACAAAGAAGCGAATTCATGCTTGATTCAGAATGTTCTCTCATGATGGACAGCGGGGAACGACGAAATATTGACTTCAAAGGTATCGACAGAATCGCAATGTCTATTTCGGTGGGTAACATCATAAACAAGACAATTTTTTTCCTTTTTTTTCAAGATACTTATTTTGCTAAATTTTTTAAGTCATGTAAAACATGATTTATATTATATTCCCCTTTCCCCCACGGATTAAGCGAAAAGTTTGTAAGAGTGGGCACGACAATAGTGCAAAACGTGGGGTTTGAACCGCCACCGACCGTTGTTATTTGAAGTCCACTTTATGCCCTTATCTAATAATTGTGGCTTTATTTCGCTAGAAACAGACAAATCAGTCAAACGCCCGCCATCCCATTACTACCCATACGTGAAAACCCCACATAAATCCTCGAAAATAAGCTCAACGCCCGTTTTAGTCTACAACGACGATGGTCTTCGTCGTGATCGCAATCTTGGGTCGCAAAATGATCCTAAAGTAATTTTAATAAACAAAGTTTGGTCGCAAAGACTAGTCAGAGGACGTTGTTACTGCTATTTGGTCGCTGAGCCGAGGGCGCGATGCGATAGCCGATACTTTTACTGTTGTGTGGCTGTACCTACATAGTTATATTGCTATAAAATGTGACAATCGCAATCACCTCAGATTGGCTGGAACTCTCTCGCTACTGATTAAAATGCATTGATGCAACAATAACACAAATTCAGCCAAGCGGAGGCGATTGCAAATCGCAATCGTTACGCTTTAGCAATAATTTTTAGAAAATCCGACAGTAAGTTGCTACTGCAAGTTGCAGTCTGCAACTGTTTAAGATCGCGGTCGCGTAGTGCGCGAGGTCCCTTACAAGATTAACGACCAGTAAAAGTACACAAAATAAAATAGAAACACCGAATTGAAATCTGACAGCCATTAATTATCAAATCTCCCCAATTCTTTTTCCTTGAAAGCGGCCAAGACTGACGGCATTATTTCCCCAATTTGAAGACTATTGAATTTTTTGTACAAGGATTTATTATTAATTTACAGAGTTCTACATTATTGCAAGATAAGGCCGATCTGAATAAAAGCTACGTAGATTCTGGCCTGTACTCCCTATATAAAGACACTCAAGGCATAGACGAGTATGTCAGTGATGTGTATGGACTGGCTTCTTGTCAAGAAAGAAATCATTCGAAAAAGTTAGTACCTATCGGCTACCTATCGAACAAACGTCTCCATACTCAAAGAACTGAAAATGATTCAAAGGCTTTCGTCGCTTGTACAACTGCAATTCCTTAAGTTCTTTGGGCATATCACAAGGAAGACTGGCACCATCGAACACCTCGTTGTACAAGGTCGAGTCGAGGGCACGCGTCCACGTGGTCGTTTCCCTACTAGGTGGACGGATTCAATCCGTTCCGCCACAAATTTATCCTTCTCCGAGTGTTGTCGTGATGCCACCAACAGAAATCGCTGGAAGGAGATCATAAGAGCTGCTGTGAAGGCCAAATCATAAACCACGACCAATCTGCCAAGAGGGAACAAATGAGAAGGATCGGCTATCTACCTAGCTAGGTATTTTATCTCGCCTGCTTAAGGTTACATTTTACATGCGCTTCACCATAAACTTCTCCTTCTTCTTCAACCGCTGCTGGACATCTCTTGTATGGACTTCCGCATGCCTTTTAGGCTACCTGTAAACAGCGGCTCCCTGCGAATCGACCGCCATCTTTGGTACATCTGTGGGAGGTCTGCAAACACTGGGCTTTGCGGTGCGTAGTCAGCTATCACATCTTCGTCACCTGGGGACCCCCAATGATCATCGATTTTTCGAACCATATGCCCCCTCTATTTTCAGGCCTATTGAACGCTCCGTAATAAATAAACAAGAACAAAGGAATTCGCCTGCCCGGAAGAGTATTGAAGTCAGCAAATCTTCTACGTCGAAAGGTAGGTATAGCTACACATACATAATATAGATGCAATCACCGGTCTAGGTAATATTTACTTTAATACCTAGCTAGCTATAGCACAGAATAATATATAATAGTACTACGGCTATAGGTAGTTGACTTAATTTCTCGACTCGAAACTTGTATAACTTTGGACACTTGCTTTGTTGCTCATTTGTTACTCTTTGTACCTCATTGCTGAGAAGCAGAACCCCTTCCATTAATCGTATGATGATAAACATCATACGATTAATGGAAGGGGTTCTGCCATGCCAAGGGGTCATGGCAAGACAAAAATGTGTGTGTAAAATGTGTAAGAATCGTTATGCTAGACTAGCATAACGATTAGGAATGTGGCGGATTAGCGGATGAGGAATAAAACACTTTGAGGAATTAAATAACGTATGAATTGTACGATACACATTTTAAACGTAGCGCCTAGGAGCGCAGCGGCAATACAGCAAAGGAAACTGAAAATTAATATTTCCTGGTATTACTACCTAGGTACATAAATTCTTGACAAATTGAACTATGATTTGTTAAATTCAATTTTTATTCACGACGAAGACAGAAGAAGACTATAATATACCTATTACCTACTGGCTACTCGTAATTAAGCGTTTAGCGTTAACTAAACTAATTTGTGAGTAGGTACCTAACTCACGTCAAACTCGATACTCGGACTAATTTGTCTTAAACTGGTCGCTTTCAAGTAAAGATTTTTATAATATAACCTGTGAAGATGATAATTACTGCCATTGGCGCAATTAGAATGCCATAAGCCTACTTTGTCGTATTAGTTTACAAATAGCGTAAAACCAAATTAAATTTGAATTTCGCGGGCAGTCCAGTTTATAGGTACCATTCACCTGAACCTAGTGGGTGGTGAACATAAAAATAATGCTAAATATCTCAGAAAGTTATAGACCAGCAGGTAGCACTCCAGTTCTTCGTAGATTTTTAGAATATTTAATTTTGTCTTTTCTTTGTTGTACCCAGAGCCGCGCTTCTTCGGCGCAATCTTCTTATGTGAATCTTACTTAGTAAAAATATTTGAGTTACAGGTCTTGGTACAGGTGATAGTGGAAAATCATCCAAGTCTGTCACTTTCACATCTGCCGAGGACACCGTATTTGTTGACCAAGTGCCTTCTACTTCTGGAATGATGATCGAACCAAAGATAGATGCAGAAAGTAAAGATTTTCATATTTTACTAATAGCTGAATTAAAGCCCGCAACATCGTGATTTTACTCCTAGTTCTTGGAAACTCGGATTTTCAGGGATAAAAATGACCTAGGTCACTCCTTGAATGCATTTGAAGGCTCTTCAAAATCGTTTTTGCCTTCTGAAAGGCATACAAATGTTTTATGGCTACTTTCGTTCAAATACATACCTACTGTCTAATAAGAGGCAGTTAATTAAAAATAAATAATTAATTAAAAGTAGGTACCTACCTAGTTACTTAAAAAAGCTAGCCTAAAGTAAATTTAAGCCTCAATAGCCTAACGGTTATAGGTGTGGACTGTAAACTGAAAGGTCGCAGGTTGGAACCCCACCCGTTGCACTATTGTCGTACCCACTCCTAAAACAAGCTTTCCGCTTATTTGGAGGGGAAAGGAGGATATTAGTCAACTTCGCAGCTTGGCTGATATTATTAAAAAAAAATGTATTGACTTAATCCGATTATATAGTCGACTAAATAATATAATAGTCACACACTCATTGTTTTTCGCTCGCTTTCGTATTTAGTTCAATCACTTAAAATTTTATATGTCCGCGACGTCATCCGCGTGGATTAAGGTTTTTAATTCCCGCGGGAACTGTTCAATTTCCGGAATAAAATGTAGCCTATATGCTGATCGCGGGTATGAGCTATCTTCATTCCAAATTTCAGGCAAATCGGTTCATTTGTTGTGGCGTTTAAGAGTAAGTAACAAACATCCATCCATCCATCCTCACAAACTTTCGCATTTATAATATTAGGATTTCTCACTTTTAGCAGCTTATTTTACTTTTACTTGTGTTCACTCACTATCGCCAGTTAAGTTAATTTTTCGCAAATATATTAGGTATTTCACCGCTTGGCTTAGTATTAAAGTATACCATTATGACACGCCAATTTTTTTTATTATTCGCCCGATTTATAATATTCCTTCTAAATCGATTGCAGTGGAGAATTTGCTAATGAAGTCAATTAGCGCGAAGGTTGCGGTTGCGTGGCCGCACGCTGACACCAAACCGCATGACTCTGACCTCTGGCTCGCGTTCCTAGTTGAAAACGGCCTGCCGGTGAACAGCGAAACTAGTGCACTTTGTAAGCTATCCTTTTATTTTATACACGCTGATGCCAGTTACTTGGTATGAGTGACTTTGTAAGCTTGGTTTTTATTTTTTACTAACTGATGCAAGCGACTTGATATTAGACCAGGGTAGAAGCCTTAAAAAATAATAAAAAGTGAAAAAAAATAATAGTAGGATGAAACCCATTGGAAAAGGAAGAGAATGCAACAAAAATTAAAGGAAAAATAAATTACGGGCGATCTGAGGTCGGGAAGTGGGGGGGAGGGGGGGTTTAAGGGTAAAAAACGGTTTATCTCGATTTCCGGAAAAACTACAAGTCCTATGGAAAAAAGTTGAATGGCAAAGTTGTAGGTGAAAAAAAGATCTACAACTTTTGTATTTAGACTTTTTTCACATAACCTCAAAGTGTATGTGAAAAATTCAAATAACCAAGTTTTTGGTTTTTTATTTTTATCTTTTACAAAAAAAAATATTTTTTCACGAAATTTGGTGAAAACTTACCTTTTTATGTCCCAAACACACTGTAATTTTTCTGATTAAAAATATTTATTTTTTCACCTTTTTTTTTTGACTTAATATTGAAAAAGCACCTAATTTTCAATCGAAAATTCACCCGTCAAAATATCTGCTTTTTTAAAAAAGTCGGTGAGCTTTTTATTCGTTGAAATCTCTACTTTCTGATGGTGTAAAAAAAATATACATTACTATGGTAAATGCTCTGTGAATGAAATGACGGGTGAATTTTCGATTGAAAATTAGGTGCTTTTTCAATATTAAGTCAAAAAAAAGGTGAAAAAATAAATATTTTGAATCAGAAAAATTACAGTGTATTTGGGACATAAAAAGGTAAGTTTTCACCAAATTTCGTGACTAAATATTTTTTTTTTGTAAAAGATAAAAATAAAAAACCAAAAACTTGGTTATTTGAATTTTTCACATACATTTTGAGGTTATGTGAAAAAAGTCTAAATACAAAAGTTGTAGATCTTTTTATTATCTACAACTTTGCCATTTAACTTTTTTCCATAGGACTTGTAGTTTTTCCGGAAATCGAGATAAACCGTTTTTTACCTTTAAACC
Organism: Oeneis ivallda; assembly: GCA_029955525.1. Classification (NCBI taxonomy): domain Eukaryota; kingdom Metazoa; phylum Arthropoda; class Insecta; order Lepidoptera; family Nymphalidae; genus Oeneis; species Oeneis ivallda. Next base: position 11,509,970 of record JARPMR010000019.1, on the reverse strand, counting down.
CTTCTCCCCCCCACTTCCCGACCTCAGATCGCCCGTAATTTATTTTTCCTTTCATTTTTGTTGCATTCTCTTCTTTTTCCAATGGGTTTCATCCTACTATAATTTTTTTTTGTTTTCAAAAATTATCTACCCTGGACTATATAAGTAACTTTGCGAGCTTGGCTTCATTTTTTTACTAACTGATGCAAGCGACTTGATATCAGTAACTTTGCGAGCTTGGCTTTTATTTTTTACTAGCTGATGCTGGATGCAAGCAACTTAATATGAGTAACTTTACGAACTTGGCTTTTATTTTTTACTAGCAAATGCAAGCGACTTAAGATGGATTATACGGGTCTGTCCGCGAAATTCAAATTTAATTTGGTTTTTCGCAATTTATAAACTAATACGACAAAGTAGACTTATGGCATTCTATTTGTGCCAATGGAAATATTGCGAAAAACAAAATTAAATTTGAATTTCGCGTGGTGTAATCCACCTTAATATGAGTAATTTTACGAATTTGGCTTTTATTTTTTACTAGATGATGCAAGCGACTTAATATGAGTAACTTTACGAACTTGGCTTTTATTTTTTACTAGTTGATACAAGCGACTTAATATGAGTAACTTTACGAACTTGGCTTTTATTTTTTATTAGTTGATGCAGGCGACTTAATATGAGTAACTTTGCGAACTTGGCTTTTATTTTTTACTTGATACAAGCCATTTGATACGTAATAACTTTGCGAGCCTGGCTTTTATTTTTTACTAGCTGATGCAAGCGATTTGATATGAGTAAATTTCCGAGCTTGGATTTTATTTTTTACTAACCTCAGAGTAACTATTAGTAGGTATAGAGCGCTCGTTTCTCACTGGGAACTGTGGACACCGGTGAGAACATTGGATCGGTCCGTTCGCAAGCGCTGGTAGTCATACGAGTACTAGCGGTGTAAATGACTGTTGCGAGCTTTTAGCAGAATTAAATTTAAAAAATGATTAAATGTGCCGTAAAAACTTGTAAGAATGATACAAGAAAAACAACTAAACAAAATTCCAGCATCACATTTCACCGGTTGGTCAAGTTTTTATAATTTTAAGTAAAATAGAAATTACGCTTCGCGGGGTTGAAAGAGACGTGGGACGGGAGGCGACACGCACCGCCCGCACTGCCCCGCAACCCCGCTTCGATTGCAAACTCGGATAGTGATGTGACGCGTTCGATGCCGACTGCCGGTTGATTATTTATCGTTGGTACTGCGAGCAATAAAGTTATACACCGCAGCACTCTTGCACTTGCGATTTTATTTTTATTTGTTATCAAGTTACAATACAAGTAAATCCTTGATTGCGATCGACTATGCAGTCTAACTTGGAAGAGAAGCTAAGGCAGTTTTTAATTAAGCCCATACTCCTAATCATTTTTTCATATTATCAAGTCGGAACGCTTAGGCCGCGGCCGCACTGGTAAGGTGACTGGCGACGCGTCGCGACGCGATAAACCGTGTGTCTAACATTACAGTGACGATAAACTAGCGAATTTTGTATTTGACTGATATTTTCTTATTTCTTTAAAATAATGTTTTTAAATATTATAACACTATGCCGTTTTTTTTTTTTTAATATCGTATCTAGTCTCGGAAATATAAACCTCTAAAGTTTCCTGTTAGACAGATAAAGTGCTATAGAAGTGTGATGTCACAAGTCAGCAGCTTCATACACGCTCTATAGAAAATTTCATTTTAGAAAGAGATAGATTTAGTAGTTATAATAAAAACGCTTATAACTTATTTGTTTTTTGGCCGATTTATTTTCTGTTTTTACAAATTTATTTCCCGGGAACATAAAATATTAACTTCAAATATGTTTCAGTTATTTTAATAGGAAATGTTGACGTGCCCATCATAGTTTATAGTCCTTTATAGTTTAAAATATCGTTTTGTAATAAAAGCTCAATTTAGGTAAAAATGTCGCTTAATATGATAAGTCGGCGGTTATGGGTCAATAATAACTCAAAAATAAATATGAAGATAAAATAGCTCGTTTTATTTTTAACTTTCTTTTTATATAATATACAAATCTAAGCACATTCATACTTTCAAATTAGAAAACAATATTGATTTACTAAAAAAAACAGATCATTACATAAGTAAGGTAAGTATTGTGCCATTCAGCTGTATTCATCGACAATTGCGCTTGCGGCGCATTATTACCCATCCCTATTCGACACGTATCTATCAATATAGGTAACTATAGTTCACTTGTCCACACTGCGTATTGGGCGAACAGTGCGATATTAGCACTCTATACCTACTAATAGTTACTCTGAGTTACTAACCGAAACAAGCGGCTTGACATGAGTAACTTTGCGAGCTTGGCTTCAATTTTTTACTAGCTGATGCAAGCGACTTGATATTAGTACCCAACTTTGCGAGCTTGGCTTTAATTTTTGCTAGTTGATGCGAGTGACTTGGTCTATGTGTACTATTTATACCCAAGTTATATCTTTACGAAACAATATATTCCTATGATCTCACATATTATTATTTCTTTCCTTTTTCTTATTCACCTTTTAGGTAGAGGACGCCGAACAACCAAAGACGATCCAAATTTCATAGTAAATGAACTCGATAATTACGAAGAAGTAAGATTTTTATCAATTATTGATTCAAAAAACCAGATTGAGACTTTTTTTATGAATTTAAGTTTGTTTTCAGATACCTTCAGAAAGTTACACGACGAACATAAAAGATAATTACGAGGAAATTCATAGGAACACTCCTGGACTTTTTTGTGACACAGTAAGAATCTACCTATCTACTTATAAAGCCCACCCAATACTGGCCATATCACCCATGGGCGTTGCAGCAAGAGACAAAATAGTGGGCAGAACACTTGCTATTTGAACGACCTGTGCTTTGCTGCACTGGTTATATTCTGACAGTACCTACTATCCTGCGGTAGTCCGCGCGTCCATATCGTAGCAATACTGTTCTGCTGAGACTTTTCTGCTTCATTGCTCTGCCTGTGTGAAATGGTCATTAAACTACGGCCGTTCAGAGAATGCGTTCCTGACACGTCGCGATTGAACTGACGACGTAACTTTGTAATGGCGTTGCAGTTACGAATTACGATAAAAATATTATTGCTGGTTGTTTACCGTTTTAACAATTGATGAGCATTAAAACAACATTATTATATCAATAATCAATTAATGTTATAATTTAGTGACAGTTGTCGTGACTAACTGATAGGTGTCAGGAACGCATTCTCTGAACGGCCGAACTTTAGGACTGTTGCGTTATACCGCAGTTGCGTAGAGAGGTAGAGTTAAAGAAACTCAGACTAATGTTGAGTACTGTCAATTTGACAGTAGAGTGGCGAAGTGGCATATTTTTACATTTTTAAATTGGACATATTATAGTTTATACTAAAAATTACATGGTAAAGTAAAGTAGTGGGAGTGCTAGACTATGGACTTAACCCTACGTGAGAATATTGCTGATTGAAATTATTAACGAGTTATTGAAATGATTTACAAATGCGGAGAGAAAGATATGTTATTGTCACGTATCCCTATGTGCCATAAGGACCATTTAGGTCACACAAGTATTTACGCCCGCTAATATTCGTTCTCATACTTGATTCAATCCACGAAGACGCGCTCCAATCCCCAAAAAGTCCAAATCTTGTAGTGAAAGTATAAAGTACTACCACTAATGTTCTTTAATAAGCCTTTAATTTTAGATTACTATGGATAATCCTGATGCAGCATTCAAGAAAATGAAAAATATAATCAAAAACATTGTGAATTCCCAGCAAGACCTCAAACCAATGATGGATATAGATTTTGCCAATTTGAAGAACTGTTCCATAATTAAGAAAAAGCTCGCCAATATATGTAGCCAAATTGCACCACAAAGGCTGTTTTACTGAAATAAACAATTGATTAAAAAAGATTGTTTAATTTATTATCATCTCATATTAATATAATTGTTAATTAACAAACGCATATTGTATGGGCAACATTATGCTAAGTTAAGACAGAAATGTGGGACTTGTAATAAGCACAATCATTCATTTTATTAGACCTTAATATTTAAAAGCATCTCATACAATCATTTAAAAACCATAGTGTCGAGCATCGCACCAAGCGACTGAACAATATTGTTAGCCATTAAGATATCAACTTTTTCTTCTAAATGCCTTTTGGGGTCCTGTTTACCGACGTTCTTGATCGCTAACTGCTCCGGTGTCATCTTCTCCTCGTCTTCAAGGGCTTTATTGTAATTCTTCGCCAAATCAAGCATATCAGTGACTGTAGTCTCATTGATAGTGCAATGCTCTTTATAGTCCGCTAAGGTAAGGCCGTCCATCCAGGACTTCTTGTGTAGATTGAGCAACATCTTTTGCTCCAGCTCATTCTTTCTGTAGTTTATACTGATGGAGTAGTAGTGACGGTTCAAGCCGTGGATGAGCGCTTGCACCGAGGGCTTTTGTAAATGGCCCAAGTTTGATGTTGTTTGCCTCGGCTCCTGTCCGAGTACCATCATGTTAGGGTTGATAAGGCGGAATGCGTCAATGACTACTTTACCTTTCACCGACTGAATTGGGTCAACCACTACAGCAACCGCTCTCTCGGATAAGGCCTCAAAGGATTGCTGAGTGTTAATATCAACTCCTGACAACCAGCAACCGAAACCAGGGTGAGAGTGGTACCTGAAATTATAAATAAAAATACATTATTGATCTAATAAGATGTGGTGCTGCATTTGCTTGATTGATCATAAAATTAAAATATTGCCGAACCACTTACAACATGGCTTGTAAGCAATGTTGTAAGTGGTTCAGCTTGGCATTTAACAACCGGCCGCCTGCCTGACGTCAACCCTCCTTGGGAATGCTTTTGTTGGTGGAAAGGATAGATTAGGGTCTGGGTAGTGCTCTGGACTGTATGCGGGCACTATGTATGTAGCGTCCATGCACTGGAGAGCTTCCAGTTCTTTTTTTAACATATAAAAACATAAATGCTCTCATAAATTGTCTATGAAACAAAGTTATCACCATTTTTGATACAAAAAACACTAAATCGCGTTTTACTCACAATATTGGTTTTGTCAGTTATTTAATTTTCTAACTACAGCGACGATGACTACCCTACCCTCCTCTAATGTCAGTCAAATGACTTATTTCACAAAACTGCAGTATTAGGCTGGAATCACATCTGTATTCACATTTTTTCCATACAAAACTGTAATTTTTCATAGTTTTGTATGCATCAATTCAGCTTTTTGATGTGTACACTCCAGCCAGCCTTAAATGCCAGAAAATGATATATAACTCACCATCCCACAACCATCTCAGGGCGCCCAGTTTGTTTCAACATATCCAACATTTTAGCCTGGAATACTGGATCAACAGCCTCCACAGAAACTCCCGTTCCAGTTTGTGGCATTGCAAATACATCTATGACTCGAACTGTGTAGTCATCAACAAATTCCCCTGCAAAACACATGGTCGGTTTATAGTTTACAAGTACAAAATTATGAAATAGCAATTATTAAAATCAGGCTGTAGAAAATTAATTTATAAAAATCACTATAAAAGTGAGATAGTAAGTGACACTTGTATTTTCACACACATTTGTGCACTATAATATCACCTGCTTAATTGGCTAGTCTGGGCATATGGAAATGTTCTATTACAAGCAGATATTATGTACATACATCACTGACCATAGAAAGTATACATGCATAAAGACGTTTGGATTACAGATTAGTTAAACATGGATTACAGATTAAGTCAAACAACGACTAAATAAACTTTGTATTAAAGATTATTTAACTTATTTTTTAAATTATTATCTGATATTTTAATAATAAATAAATGCACTGTACACAGATTCCCAGGTCATAATTATATTCATCAGTAATTAAATAGTATATCGAATCAGATATCAGACAAGAAAAAAATTGCTTAGATCTATAGGTACATTTTAGAACTTAGGCACAATCTGCATAGCTCATAATAGGTCTTTACGTATGAAATTGCTGTTTTGTATGCAATAAGTGAAAGTACTTATTTATTCAAACTTTTTTTATATCTGTTATTCGAAGTAATCACCCATGCAATCGACGCATCTTTGCCAACGCATTGGCAGTTTATTGATGCCCTTCTTGTAAAAATCAGCTGGACGGGAGGCAACAACTCTTCAAAGGCATTTTGTACTGCCTCTCGGGAATTGAATTTTTTACCCACTAAAAAGTTGTCTAAATTTTGGAAAAAGTAATAGTCGGTAGGTGCAAGGTCTGGTGAGTATGGCGGATGAGGGAGAGCTTCCAACCCCAGCTCTTGCAGCTTGGAGACTGTCTGTTGCGCAGTATGGGGTCGCGCGTTGTCGTGAAGGAGCAGTGGGGAGGACCGATTGACCAAAGCTGGTTGCAGATGTGCAAGCTTCTCCATCATTCTCTCCAGTTCTTCACAGTACACATCTGCATTAATGCTCATGCCGTTTTGTAAAAAGCTGTGGTGAATCACACCCGCACTGGCGCTGGTTGCGCTGGCGATCGTTAAGGTCGTGGGGCACCCATCTATCAAGCTTTTTTACCTTGCCAATTTGTCGCAAATGGATCAATATTGTTTTGATGCTTACATCAAAAGCTGCTGCTACCTCAGCTGTAGATTGAGTTTCGTCAGCTTCCACAATCGCCTTTAATTCATTATTGTTAACCAAAGTCTCCGGACGACCACGAGCTTCATTTTTCAAGTCAAAATTTCCAGAACGGAACCGGGAAAACCAATAATGGGTTGTGCGATCGTTTGTACAGTTCTCTCCGTAAACGTTTTTGATGTTACGGGCCGTTTGTGTCGCGTTGGTGCCACGACGGAACTCATATTCCATAATTACACGAATTTTTAAAGTATCCATTATGACGAAAAATGTTCAAATGTAATGAAAATACAACGCTAATCAAAAAACAAAAGACTGAGTTTGTAAATAGAATGTCATGGTTTTAAAACAAAATAAATTTGAATTTAGAATACAGAGCCATTACAAACTTTTTTTTATTTGAAATGACCAGTACTGAAGAAAGGCAATTTCATAGGTAAAGACCTAATATATGTACACTCCATTACATATGAAGATTAATATAGATTAATTGTATGTATAATATTATATTACTAATATTGTAAAAGACATTCCTAAGAGCTCACACAAGCCTGTACCAAAAAATAAAGATATTGAAATAAATTGAATAGAAATTGTATGACAGAATAAAATTCTCTATATATAACAATAATAGCCATTTCTTCTGTATTTCAAAAAGGATATAATATTGTGTGCACATCAAAATGTAGAATACAGTGTAGAGATTTCACTGATATGAGTAACAGATAGCACGCTATCTGGAAAGCCCTGTACACTGTACAAAGGACAGGTCTCAGGCTTTAAATTACTTAAAAGCCTTTTTGGCATTTTTTTTTGGAAGAGTTCCACTGGTGTAAATTACCTAACATAAGACCCATAACCTCCATTGGGACACCGGCTCGGCCGTGCTTGAGCATTTTCAACAGTGCTAAGGATGAAATGTAAACTTGTTCTGCGGTGTCCACTACAGGCGCGTCGTTAGGTGGTGGCGCCTGGGACAATCCCGCCATGCCCCCTCCGAGACGTAAAAGACGATCCATGGTTCACTGACACCGTTCTATTAACAAATAACGAGAAGCATTACTGACGATGACAAGACTAATCTTAAAACAAACCACTTTCATAGAAGGAACCTAAAAGAAACATACCTGTATGATTCGTCTAATAAAGATTTTAATTCTGTTCTGTATATCTCTAATTATTTAGCGTACGGTATTTCGCTAATACAACACAACCAACACATTTGTTTAATCTTATTCCACGAAATATTGAAATGAAATGCTGTTAAGTCCAACCAACAGCAATGAGTTTGACGATTTTGATTGATTTTGATTTTGAGTTTTGACTTTTGACATCCGCTTCACCGCTGTGGAATAGTGCAATCTCATGAACAGTGTTACCAGTTTTAATTTAATTTTTAAATAGGTAATAATATTACCTATTTATATAAAAATTAAAATAATATTATAAAACCCACTTAACTCTTCTTCACTCAACGCGGAAAGAAGCGCGCCACTTGTTGCGGTTCATAGCGCGCATTTTTATTTTCTACTAGCTGATGCCCGCGACTTCGTCTACGTGAATTTAGTTTTTAAAATGTCTCGGGAACTCTTTGATTTTGCGGGATAAAAAGTAGCCTGTCACTCTCCAGGTCCTCAACTATAGGTACCCCTGCAAGAAATCACGTCGATAAGTAGCTCTGTTGGGGCGTGATTGAAGGACAAACCAACACATTTTCGCATTTCAAATATAAAGTGCAAGTGCATATAGTCGACGTGGTTTATTAATTATTTAAACTAATACTAGAAAGTAGGCTTATGGCATTCTAATTGCGACAATGGCAGTATCATCTCGACAGGTTTATTATAAAAATCTTTACTTGAAAGTGTCCAGTTTAAGAAATTAAACAAAATATATTTGTGATTAACTCACGTCCAACTCAGTATTTTGATTAATTTCTTAAACTGGCCACTTTCAAGTAAAAATTTTTATGTAAACCTGTGAAGATGATAATTCTACTGGCGCCATTAGAATGCCATTAGCCTAGTTTGTCGTATTAGTTTACAAATTGCGAAAAACCAAATTAAATTTGAATTTCGTGGGCAGACTCGTATAATCATCCATATTAGGGCTTGGCACGAAAAGCCATTGACTAAAAAAAGAAGGAAAGAATTCTCTTTTTCTTATGGTCACGACTCATGTCATGATTTAGACGTAGTCGTAATTCCTAGTTCCATGCTTTTTTGTGAGGCTGAAATCACATCTGTGAGCATCGATTCGCATTTAGGCTGGAATCACATCTGTGCGCATCGATTCGCATTTTGTCCGAAAGTGTCATTTTTTGTGCATGTCGTGTGCATGTCATGTGTATCGTTATCTAACTTTCAATACTGGTAATGTTAGCAATTTTTAGTGCCCATTTATAACCAACTAGCGCTCAAGTCGTGCGCGATATTGCGGCCGTAACACGGTAGTGGGAGTTGCACCAAGATTTACAAATCCTATTCCTATTATTCCTATTATCCTATTCCTATTATTATATAATATTATAAATGCGAAAGTTTGTGAGGATGGATGTATGTTTGGACGGATTGATGGATGTTTGTTACTCTTTAACGCGACAACAAATAAACCGATTTTGCTGAAATTTGGCACAGACATAGATTATAGTCTGGAATAGCACATAGGCTACTTCTTATCCCGGAAAAGCAACAGTTCCTGTGGGATAGCATTGCTATTTTTTACGCATTTGTCCTTCAAAATACGCGCAATGGAGTTTTAGATTGACGTAGGATTTTTTGCACAGGTTAAGTTAAGGGCCTAAAAAGTGACAAAGGCTACTTTTCATCCCAGGAAAACAAACTGTTCCCGTGGGATATTAGTATGCTACTATACTATGTATGGTAATAATATTACCTATTTATATAAAAATTAAAATAATATTATAAAACCCACTTAACTCTTCTTCACTCAACGCGGAAAGAAGCGCGCCACTTGTTGCGGTTCATAGCGCGCATTTTTATTTTCTACTAGCTGATGCCCGCGACTTCGTCTACGTGAATTTAGTTTTTAAAATGTCTCGGGAACTCTTTGATTTTGCGGGATAAAAAGTAGCCTGTCACTCTCCAGGTCCTCAACTATAGGTACCCCTGCAAGAAATCACGTCGATAAGTAGCTCTGTTGGGGCGTGATTGAAGGACAAACCAACACATTTTCGCATTTCAAATATAAAGTGCAAGTGCATATAGTCGACGTGGTTTATTAATTATTACACAGGTAAAGTTGAGGAGTGAGGACGTGTAGCGTACCACAGGCTACTTTTTGTCCCGGGAACATACATTAAACGCCCGCGCCACTACGAAGTGTATAATTTATTGTTTTTAAAAACCGTTAGACTGATTTCGATAATGGGGCCACCTGGGAAGTATACCCTTTGAAACAAAAAAAGAATTTTTCAAATCGGTTCAGGCGTCTTCGAGTAATCGGTGAACATACATAAAAAAATCCGTCGAATTGAGAACCTCCTTCTTTTTTGAAGTTGGTTAAAATAATCTTAAAAATAAGTTTAAATTTTACGGAGTTATGGAGTAAAACAGTCAAAATAGTTCAACCCCTACCTCAGAGAACATACATCCATCCATACCTACAAACTTTCACATTATTAATATTAGTGCGATCAGTAGGATAGGATATAGTAATTATAGTTATAGTTAGTGGGAGGAGGATACAAAGATACATAAATACAAACATACATACATACATACATACCTACACACATACATACATATATAGGATAAATATGTGAAAAGTCAAAAGTCGCATACCGCCGGAACTGTTTGTTTTCCCGGGATAAAAAGTATCCTTGGTCACGTTTCAGGTCCTCAACTATGCTTATCCAAAAAAACACGTCAATCTGTCACTCTGTTGCCGCATAATTGAAGGATAAATATGTGAAAAGGAGCATACGAATATCCCACGGGAACTGTTTGTTTTCCCGAGATAAAAAGTAGCTGTTGTTACTTTTCAGGTCCTCAACTATGCCTATCCAAAAAACCACGTTAATATGTAACTCCCTTGGCGCATAATTGAAGTATAAATATGTGAAAAGTAGCATACAAATATCCCGCGGAAACTGTTTGTTTTCCCGGGATAAAAAGTAGCTGTTTTTACTTTTCATGTCCTCAGCTATGTCTATCCAAAAAACCACGTCAATATGTAACTCCCTTGGCGCATAATTGAAGAATAAATATGTGAAAAGTAGCATACCTACTAATATCCCGCGGGAACTGTTTGTTTTTCCGGGATAAAAGTAGCCTTTTCACTTTTCAGGTCCTCAACTATGCCTATCCAAAAAAACAACGTCAATATGTAACTCCGTTGGTTCATAATTGGCTGATTAATATGTGAAAAGGAGCATACGAATATCCCGCGGGAATTGTTTGTTTTCCCGGGATTAAAATAAGCCTTCGTCACTTTTCAAGTCCTCAACTATGCCTATCCAATAAACCACGTCAATCTGTAACTCCGATGGCGCATAATTGAAGGGTGAATATGTGAAAAGTAGCATACTAATATCCCACGGGAACAGTTTGTTTTCCTGGGATGAAAAGTAGCCTTTGTCACTTTTTAGGCCCTTAACTTAACCTGTGCAAAAAATCCTACGTCAATCTAAAACTCCATTGCGCGTATTTTGAAGGACAAATGCGTAAAAAATAGCAATGCTATCCCACAGGAACTGTTGCTTTTCCGGGATAAGAAGTAGCCTATGTGCTATTCCAGACTATAATCTATGTCTGTGCCAAATTTCAGAAAAATCGGTTTATTTGTTGTCGCGTTAAAGAGTAACAAACATCCATCAATCCGTCCAAACATACATCCATCCTCACAAACTTTCGCATTTATAATATTATATAATAATAGGAATAGGATAATAGGAATAATAGGAATAGGATTTGTAAATCTTGGTGCAACTCCCACTACCGTGTTACGGCCGCAATATCGCGCACGACTTGAGCGCTAGTTGGTTATAAATGGGCACTAAAAATTGCTAACATTACCAGTATTGAAAGTTAGATAACGATACACATGACATGCACACGACATGCACAAAAAATGACACTTTCGGACAAAATGCGAATCGATGCGCACAGATGTGATTCCAGCCTAAATGCGAATCGATGCTCACAGATGTGATTTCAGCCTCACAAAAAAGCATGGAACTATGAATTACGACTACGTCTAAATCATGACATGAGTCGTGACCATAAGAAAAAGAGAATTCTTTCCTTCTTTTTTTAGTCAATGGCTTTTCGTGCCAAGCCCTAATATGGATGATTATACGAGTCTGCCCACGAAATTCAAATTTAATTTGGTTTTTCGCAATTTGTAAACTAATACGACAAACTAGGCTAATGGCATTCTAATGGCGCCAGTAGAATTATCATCTTCACAGGTTTACATAAAAATTTTTACTTGAAAGTGGCCAGTTTAAGAAATTAATCAAAATACTGAGTTGGACGTGAGTTACTCACAAATTACTCGATATTTTGTTTAATTTCTTAAACTGGACACTTTCAAGTAAAGATTTTTATAATAAACCTGTCGAGATGATACTGCCATTGTCGCAATTAGAATGCCATAAGCCTACTTTCTAGTATTAGTTTAAAAATTGCGAAAAACCAAATTAAATTTGAATTTCGCCGGGCAGAACTGTGTCTTCCACCATAAGCCAGCACTATATAGGTACCTATGTACTTCGCCAGTGTCAAATAGCTGTAAATGGCACAAAGGAATAATTATAGTACATATTTATGAGTTTATGACCAGTAGCCAGTAGCAAAAGTCAAACAATAGCTGTCTCCTTCGTACTCATTAGCTTTACTGCGCGCGAAAGAGACTGATAGACCATAATGCGCATACAGTGCGGCGTCACGCCGCACGCTTATTCACAGACACAACACAAGCGCAATGTGTAAATGTGTTGAACGTGCCAGCTTTCGGTAACCGACCTGCACCCCGATTCAAAACTTTACGATAACATAATTATTATCGATCGATTCGGTTTGTTATCGTTCGATAAGATGAATTTTCAATTCAGAATACTCGTATCGACAGAGAAGTAGTCGAAATCGAAACCGAATCGAACCGACGTAGATATCGTTCGATATCTTCTATCAAACGCTATTCACAACAACCTTATCGAATAAGATTTTCCGAACGTCCGATAATTTTAGTTGGTTACTTATCGAAAGCTACAGGGCATCCGATATCCTTTTGTTTACGTACTGTGTTTACTGGTTTTCCGTATAAAATGATTATGATGAATGATTTTGAAGTAAATGTTTACTTACCATATTGTACGTATTTTAACATTAAAATAACATATTCTGTACACCACAACAAAATAAAATAAGAACCCAGAGTGATGAAACATGAACTTAGCGCCATCTATCGACGAGGCTGCAAATTGGCCGTCAACAATTTAACAAGTCATCATTTTAAATTATTACTTCAATGACCTTCGAAAATGATTAAAATCTATTTATTTAGTGCTAACATGAATTTAATAACAAGTGAAATTTTGGTAAAACAACAAACTTCGTAAATCCACATGTAATTTAATGTATCTTGTCGATACCGATAACGAAGCCGATTCTGTAGTCGACATCGAATCGAATTCTCTAACCGAACGTTCTGAATCGCCATAGACGAATGATATTTACTACCGTAATTGAATCGCACGACAAAAAATTTTCGATACGAGATCGATATCTAATCGTATCGAAACGGGAAGTTATCGAAATGATCTGAATCCTTCATCGTTCCTGGCTGTTCTGCTTTTAAACTAGCGGCACGCTATGATGGCCGGTTTGACGTTTGTCCGCTCATGAAGTTCCGTATTAATTGATAACGACTTTGAAGGAAATAATTGTATTACTTTATTGACGATAGTGATGTGCAGAGATTCATAAATTTTATCGAATGTAGTTTTAGGTTTAGGACTCAAAATTTATTTATTAAATTGATTTCTAAAATGTATACAAGTGTAGAAAAATCAGTTTGCACCATTTAAGGGGTGAATGTACTTGTGAATATGAACAATTTTCACTATGTGGACAAACCTCTGAAATCGCAAAAAAATATCAGCTGTTTCATACAAAAGGTAAAATTTTTATTTTTATATGATATATACCACAACTCGGCATTTGGTTTTCTAAATTGAAAATTTTTAAAAATGGAATCTAATACGATCGTCACATAGGATCGCTGGCTAGCACAACTACTACCTCCGGCAAACTCGCGTCAATGCTCAATGCAAAACAAAGCAGTTTCGAATTGACGTTGCTTCGAAAAGTATAAACTGTCAGTGCAATGCGATTGTGATATAGTTTTGACCTGGCTTTGGATTTCAAATATTGATACTGCATTACTGTTGACCCTTGCTCGTTAATTTGGACTCTGTTCAAGCCCTTTGTTGTGGATTTCGTCGATATGACCGAACGTACGCAGAGAACTGTTCTAAATAGTCAGACACGTGAGTTCGTAATACGCCTTCGTAACTATTTCGATCGTGAAGCTCAAAATGGAGGGCCAATTTTACCTATAACGTCAGTGGTTGAACGCGTAGCTGATGCGCTTAATATTGGACAACGAACTGTTAGACGGATAACTAAAAAAAAATATGGCGAGACTGGCACAGAAGAAAATAAACTTCACACACCAAAAAAGAGAAAACGAGCAAAACCAGTCGTAGGCATCGATAGCTTTGATGCCGATGCTATCCGAAGACATGTTTACGGCTACTATTTACAGAAGGAGTATCCAACAAGAAAAAAGTTGGTGCATTCACTGAAGGAAGCTGGATTATTCTTCGGTGGGGAAAGTTCTTTAACGAAGATTTTGAAGACCATTGGATTTCGATACAAAAAATGTAACAAACGCAAAATATTGATGGAAAGATTTGATATAGCGATGGCAAGGTATACTTTTTTACGGCAAGTGAAAGAAATCAAAAATTGGCAAAATGTTGTGTTCTTGGATGAAACATGGCTTAATGCTAACCATACTGTAGGCCGTTCTTGGAACGATGACACAGCAGCATCTACTTCCAAAGTTCCTGTAGGAAAAGGATCGCGACTTATAATTTGTCACGCCGGAACCATCAACGGGTTTGTCGAAGGTTCTCTCATGGCTTTTGCGTCAAAAACCACTGGAGACTATCATGAAGACATGAATGGAGAAAAGTTTACTGAATGGTTTACCTCAATGTTGTGTAGCCTCCCTGAACCATCTATTATAATTATGGACAACGCCCCATACCACTCGATGCAAATTGACAAGCCACCTGCCCAATCCCAAAAGAAAGCTGATATCGTCGCATGGCTTCGTAAAAATGGCGTAGATGCAAACATGAATATGTTAAAAGCGGAATTAGTACGTCTTTTAAAAGAAAACAAACCAACCAAGATCCGATACGTCATTGACGAAATAGCATTAGAACATGGGCACAGAGTTATACGGTTACCGCCTTACCATTATGAGTATAATGCGATTGAGTTGGTGTGGGCTCAAATTAAGGGATATGCTGCAAGACACAATACAGAACCCCCATTTACCACAAAAAAAATGCTAAAATTATTAGAAGAAGCTTGTGAACATGTGACTAAAGGAGACTGGGAAAAGGTTGTGAATAGAACTGTTAAATTAATAAGGGAAGATTATGAAAGAGATGTGAAAATAGATAATATTATAGAAAACGAACATATAATTATTAATGTAGGTGATGATAGCAGTGACGACAGTGAAAATAGTAGTATGGACGAATCTGATTAATTATGGCCTTTTGTGGCACCTTTTTTGGTATCTTTTGTATTCATATGTTTCTTGTGTGCATATAAAGTATGTATATTCATTTTCATTCAAATATTCAGTTCGTTCAAATAAATTAAATAAACATATACATTTTTGTTTTATTAAACCTATTTAATCAGGTACAAAAACAAAACTTAATTGTTTTTTGTTCGAGAATAAATTGACATTCCACATCACTATTGTAATGTGTCAAACCGGCCATCATAGCGTGCCGCTAGTTTAGTGGCCAGACATCTACGTGAAGTGTGATGTCTTGTTTAAATCGAATTAAGAACTAGATTTTTGTTAAAATAAAACTATAATAAAATTAAAATTAATGTATTAACTAGAAATTAATATGTCCTCCTAGAAATTTGCGTGGAATCAAATTTATGTCAGGATGGACGAACTAATATAAATATTGGGAGAATAGAGGAGAATACGCGGGCAATAAATAAATAATAATATACGCTGCGGTATAACTTGAAAAATGAAGGACTTTCATACGAGCTTTAACTCCCCATTTGACCCCTTTGGGGGTAGAATTTTCAAAATCCGTGAAAGACGTACTTCTTTGTTTTTAATTAAGAGCCAAAATACCAAGTTTCATAAACATAACTTGAAAAATAATTGACTTTCATACAAACTTTCAACCCCTATTTAACCCCTTGGGGATAGAATTTTCAAAAACTGTGAAAGACGTACTTCTTTGTTTTAAATTGAAAGCCCAAATACAAAGTTTCCATAAATAGAACTTAAAAAATGACGGACTTTCATACAAACTATCAACCCCTATTTTATCCCTTCAGGGGTAGAATTTTCGAAAAATATAAAATACGTACTTCTTATATTTTTAATCAAGAGCCGAAACAACAAGTTTCATAAACATAACTTCAAAAATAACTTGAAAAATGACGGACTTTCATACAAGCTTTAACCCCTATTTAACCCCTTTGGGGGTAGAATTTTCAAAATCTATGAAACACGTAATTCTTTATTTTTTATAAAAAGCCCAATTACCAGAATTCATGGATATAACTTGAAAAATGACGGACTTTCATACTAACTTCAACCCCCCTTTAACCCCCTGGGGGGTGGAATTTCCAAAAATCCTTTCTTAGTGCTCGCCTACGTCATAAAAGGAACCTACTTTGAAGCTTGATAATAATAAAAATAGATCCTGGAAAATTGATAATTTGTTTCATTTTACCCGTATTTTTTGTTTAACTTCGGAATATAGGGGTAGGTATTAAATATGAAAAAAAATATATCGCTAGGTGTCTATCGATACGCTGCACATCTCTACTTATCGATATCGATAAGTGTAACTCGATACGATGCACATCCCTACTTTGACAGTTCACCATAGACGAATGATATAGATTCACAGTGTTCATAGTTTGGTAGCACTGCTTTTTTATGCGGTTGGCTATTGGATAAAGGAATTGACCGCAAACACCATAGACGAATGATATTTACTACCAAAATATCAAACACAAATGTTCTAAGTTCCGCCTCTAAAAACGTAGTGGTTGCATTCTCTTTGGTACTTTGTGATTGATTCCATCCAAAGGTGATCCATCAAACAGTACTATTTTTTCATGTTGATAGACAAACTTGAAATCACTACTTTACGAAACTCGTATGATATAAAAATTCTAAATTAACTACGTAAATGATGCCCGATACATCTGTTCTACCAAAAAAATTCTCAGAAGGCCCGCATGGCTTAGGTTAAAAACAAAGTTAAGAGTTTATTGCTTGATAATTTACTCATGTCAATTGAAATAATGTAAATAATTCATTTTCAGGTGATCCTGATGACAAAAGTTTAAGGAAAGTTGAGATTGAAGTAGTGATACCAAAACTTATGCGTGAGAAAGCAAAGACCGAAAAATGTGTTAAAGAAGTTGAAGAGTTTAACAAATGTTGTAAAGCATCGTCAGTTTTTATGGTGGTTAAGTGTAGAGAAGAGAACTCTGCACTAAAATCATGCCTTACTAATTGGTATGAAAATAAAGAGTTTAGAGAAGTATGCACTGATCAATATTTAAATGAAAGAAGTGAATACAGAAGAACTGGAGTAAAAAAGCCGACAAAGCGTGCATAGATGTGTTAAGGTTAAATGTTGTTATTAGAATAAGTAAATAAAATCTGGTGTAGTTATCATCATTATTTATTATTACAGGAATTTTTCTTGTTAATACCAGTTCCCTTACACTATACTCATGAAGATCCTGAGGAAGTTTTATGTTGTCTTTATTAGATCTTGTAACTTCTGCAATGAGGATTTCCTGAAATTAAAGTTAAACATTCTAAAAATATTTATCAGTTCAGTGTGAATTCTGATTGACACAAAAATTGTTAATAAAACTTGATTTATATTACAATAAATTGTAATGAAGTGCAGTGGATGTCTATCAATTGATGAAGAAGAATGTACGAGTTAAAATAATAATTTTAAATATTACTTTACCTTAACTGTAGTTGTAGCCATTCTAACATGCCCAAGCATAGAAATCCAGTCTAAATCTTTAGCAAAACTTATGACAACAATGTAATCAGCATGATTAACCCCTGGACCCTCTCTGTACAACACTGGAAAAATGTTACCAAATTACACAAATATCACCTAGATAGTAGGGGCGAGTGCTGTACCTATGGACGCTTGTACCTGTGGACACAATCGATTCTGTCTAATTTAGCAACCCTAATTATTCTAATTTGAATGTGAACTGTCAACCATAGACAAAGCTTTACAGTCATATTTAAATTAGAATTTTAAGGTTGCTAGTTTCAACAGAATTGATTATGTCTACAGGTACAAGTGTCCATAGGTACAGCACTTGCCCATACCCCTTGCAATTTTATTTTTAAAATTTTATGAATAATTTTAATAGTATATTACAAAAGGGGCAGAATTGTTTAAATAAAAAGAGAATTTAAACTCTTAAGCTGTCAAAACTAGTCTTTATAACATGTACCTACATTTAATTGTTCACAGAAGAAAATATTAATCTATTACATATTTTGGTTCTGGGTTAGATAATTTGGACGAGGTTTCTACAATTTATTTTTATCATAAAGTAAATTGATGCAAAATGTCAATTAGGATACCAAGTATAATAATTAACTTACAATAGTCACCACCAAATTTTATTCCTGGCTTCACAATATATCCTTTTGATCTAAAATAATGATAAACAACATACTTCTCAACAAAACTACTATCACCCTCAGAGAACAAATTCCAACATTCTTCAATATTCAGCATATTGTTATCATAATTCACAATTTGTAAGCATCCAAGGCCATACAATAAAAAGAATGCTTCTTGTAATGTGAGCATAAGTTTTTCTTGCAATAAAATTTTATTAACACAATACTTGGGTTTTAAATTTGCAAAATAATTATCATCTTCAGAATCACTGTTGGGCACAATAACTACAGCATTTTGTTTATAAGCATCATCAAAGTCGGAATGCTCCGTAAGACTTGCACATTCCTGTTGAGCTTCATCATCACTCGAAACCAAATCTATGACTTCTTTACCAGATTTCTTTTTGGTATCATTTACAATTTTAGCAATTAAGTGATCAAGGTCTTTGAAAAATGTATCTGGCCCTATGTTCTTCTGTAATTTACTAAATCTCTTATACCAGGAGTTTCTTTGAGAGAATTGTCTTCTACGCATAAATGGAGGACTATTTGTGATGGGTTTAGGCCTTGATCTAGATGCTGTTCCCTTACCGAAGCAACCCATGTGATACAGTAATTTCATCTCATCTGGTGACCTAACCTCTACACCAATACCATTGTAGTGTCCAGTAAATACTATACACATAGTACTATCTAAAGGCAATTGCGAAGATGACTCAGATCCTACAGGAAACATATTATTTGGGTCATCAGTCTCGCTCTCAGCGTTCAATTGCAAGTTGTTCATGACAATAGATCTGGCCACTTCCCAAAATTTATTTTTAGCAGAATGTGTCACAAGTCCAAGCTCAAATTATTAATCTGTAACACAAAAAGTCAAATACATATACAAAAATAAACTATTATGTATCGGAATACAAAATTTTAGCATTTTCAGACTAATTTATTCATTAAGTAAGTAAAAATGGATGCAAAATCAAGACGAGACGCCGATCCCGACAGATACAACCGTGAGTACACAATTCACACAATTAACGACCAACATTTCTATTAACGAGAAAAAGGTATTCATTTTAACGAGAAAAAGTATTAAATTAATTTAGAGGAAGTTTATTTCACCTACTGCCTTACCTACCAAATTATCATTCTCATTTCTCAGCAGCGGCCGACGCGACGGTCGAAATTACAGATTCCATTGATAATAATTATTGCTATGTAATTTCAGTTTATTTATTATTAATCTTCTGAACTAATAATTTTACTAATCCTATTTTAAATAAACATATTGCAATTTGTATTTTGTTTATTTAATATTTTAATAAAATCCTTACTTCAAAGTTCAACGACCTATAGTCTATTTTTCGAAATCAATTCAGAACATATTCAGAACGACATTTTTGTGGTCATCCGTCATTTGTTTCCATGGAACTAGGAAGTACCTAATTCTAGGTACCTTTATGTAATCTGTGGTCAATGTCAAAAATCTTTCAACAATTCGAAAAAATCATGACATTGGTTATAGAAGGTCTTCTTGGTTAGGGTGGAACCACATTTGTGAGGATCGATTCGGATTTTGCCTATACAAAACTGTCATTTTCCATACATTCGTGTACGCATCGAAAAGTCGATTTAATCCATACACGTTTTTATGGAATTTGACAGTTTTGTATGGGCGAAATCCGAAACGATCCTCACAAATGTGGTTCCACCCTTATCCTACCGGTCGGTAGGATGGATTATACGGGTCTGCCCGCGAAGTTCAAATTTAATTTGGTTTTTCACAATTTGTAAACTAATACGACAAAGTAGGCTTATGGCTTTCTAATTGCGCCAATGGCAGTATCATCTTCACAGGTTTATATAAAAATCTTTTTTACACGCGCTTCAATCCACCACAGAGTAGCATGCAAATATGTACCTAATTAGTTACATAGTAATAATAGTTGTTTAAAGAACTAAGTAATATTATTAATTAATAATTTCTTCTTCTTCTTCGTTTGTTCAGTGGCTCCGCGCGACCAGCGATTGAGCCATAGTCCATAGTTTTTCTGATCCTTTCCAAAATTCCGTTTCTTCAAATCCCAATTCCACCACTACAAAACAAGTTTCTTCGTTTCAAACAAAAATCCATTTCATTACTTCAATAGTTTCTACAAAATGTGGTTTATTTTATCCATTTTAGGCATGTCGATCTTAAAATAAGTTTTTCCGTTTCAAACAAAAATCCATTTCATCAGTTTAACAGCTTCTGCAAAATGTGGTCCATTTCATCCATTTTAGGCATCAATCTTCAATTCAAAATCAATCTTCTAAAATTATTCATATTGAAATCATGTATAAAATCCATAGCAAAATATATTTTGAGTTTTTCAATACACGAGAGCGTAAAATATTTTCAAAACACCAAAATGAACTTTCAAAAACTAATAATAAATAACAAAAATTAATAATTTCAATTACTGAAAAGGTGGATGACCCATGGAACTAGGAACTACGACTACGTAGTTCCGTTCCATGGGTTCAATGTTCGATTTTGACCACGTTTGACCCTATAAATAGGAAGCACAGACCAGGAACAACAAGATAGGTCGTAATTCCTGGTTCCATGCGTTTGACACTATGGATTGACACGTTATTTCGTAATGTTGGCGAAATGTCCATCACAAGCAGTATCGACAACTGTGAAGTAAATATTCTTTTCTCTTTTGGTTACAGCTCGAAAAGTGTACATTAGAGAAGGTAAGCAATATGTGTCATAATTTTAACTGAAGGCAACTTCACGTCTAATAGTCACAAGACCTCTCAGCTGAGATAGCTGTCTTCCAATTTTCTGTTTTCGGAAGAGAATTTCTCCCAATAAATTCCCTATTGTGAGTGGTTTGTTTTCCTTCCAAGTTAATAGCCAAAATGGCTAACATAAACGAGATGAATGTTAGCAAACTTATCCCCACGCTGGGTGATGACAAAATTGGTAAGTCCCTACGCAACTAATATAGAATGAGCTACAAAAGTCATCTCCAATCAAACGTAATTTCTTTGCTTTTCCTTAAAATTTTGCAGATATGATTGCAGCTACAAGCGTCTTACAAATTAGGGCGAGCGAAATCCGTCAAAGTCAAATAAACTGGCAATCGTATTTGCAGTGAGTATTGATTTATTTTATGAGCTATTGAGTATGGTTATAGCCTATACTGCAGGGTTATTGATGATATTTCCGTGATCCTAGGTCGCAGATGATCACCCAACGAGATCATGACTTCATAGTAAACTTGGACCAGCGTGGTCACAAAGACTTGCCAGACAAAAATCCTGATGTATGTGCTGATGTATTCTTGAATCTGCTCACCCATATCAGCAAAGATAATACAATCCAGTATGTTCTCGTCTTAATTGATGATATTCTTTCGGTAAGTAGTAACAGTGATTTACTTTAACTAATAAATAAATTCTATGCTGCCAGCTGATTGTAAGGGTTTTCTTTTGAAACGTGCCGCCCCGATAGGGGGTAAGTGGGGGGGGGGGAGGGGGGAGAGGGGAGGGAGGGGAAGTCATCCCCCCTCACTTTATTTGCCGGACGCGCATACTTTTTTTTTTATGAATTTTTTAATATTGATTAAAGTGACATTGGCAAAACCTTTGAAACGTGTCGCCTGGTTAAGTGGAGGGAGAGGGGGGAAGAAGGGGAGGTACGTCATCCCCCCTCACTCCCTCCGCTAGAAACTTACTAATTTTTTTTTTGATTACAACCCTCTAACCTAACCAACAGTGAGAATTTACGGGTGCAGTCCTGCGGCGGGGCACCAACAATATTTATGTTCTAACCCAACCTAACCTAACTTCATATTTTCCATAGTCTGGTGGTTAGAGGAAGCATAGAAGCCCCTCCAATTAAATTTTCATTTCAAAACAATAGAACTCAATGCTCATGTTTTTCTAGGCGGTAGAAAATAATAAACACGAAGGCTGTGGCGTGAGTTGCGTTTTGTTCAAGCTACAAATCAAATGGGCTACGCCAGAAGACTCGCTCAGTCGCCCCTTCATTCAGCTTCACCTACTCGACCTTCGTTTCGCTACGGAGGTCGCCGGCTCGCTTCGCTCGCCACCTCCCCCCTTCGCTCCACTCGGCCTCGTAGGCTCGCTTCATTCAGGACCTCCTTCGCGAGCTTCTGGCTTCGCGCTTCATAAAAACACTCTAGGGGTAGGACAGACAAGACTACGTGGAGTCGAGGTTGGCCAATTCGGTTCTGTCACACTGTTCGACCTATATCAGTCCATGTCGTTTCAGAGTGGAAAAGCTTTTTTGCTATAAGTACATATTATTGTCAGAAATAAAACAACAGTATAATATAAAAATAATTTCTTTATATTTTATAAACATGAGCTCCCATCTACTCTACTCCTTTTCCCCTCCCTCCCACTCTTTTTTTACCTTCACTCCTTCACTAAGCGAAGTTTTGCTCGAATTTCGGCAAGACTAACCTAAAAAATTTAAAAAAAGAAAATTCTCATTACCTTTTCATGGGAGTGGTGTTGGGGGTAGGGGACACCTCCCCCCACTCCCCCACCCCCCTCCCATCCACCCCCTACTGCCGCACGTTTCTAAATCCAACCCATTTTATTTTACGTTTCTAACCTAAAAATATAAGTTTATTCGTATTTTTGTAAAAAAAAAAAACACGCGTCCGGCAAAAAAAAATTGTTTCGGGGGCATCGAAAGACCCTCTAGGACGCCCCTATAAACTCATCTTGGCTCTATCAGGGCGGCACGTTTCAAAAGCCGAGCCGATTGTAATTCACTAATTTTTAATTATACTATAACAGATTCATTCTTCAAAAAATTTTGAACCTATTTTTTAAAAATGTGCCAATCTACATTTTTCAAAGATTGATTTTTGGTGAATTAGCAGAGGATACTTACTTTTAGTTAATCTATTATTAAGTAACATATAAATTAATTAATTAAAATTAGCATTAGGAACTTAGTATTACTGTTGATCATAGTATAAAGGCTATTTTTATTTATTTATTTTTAGCTGAGGATACTGTATTAGTAATTCTGCATTTGATGTATCTTTTTTCACATGCACAGTTTTACATGCTGCCCTGATAATATTATGAATGAATTCATAGAAAAAAAATTAAAGAACTTCATTATTTATATAAAACTAGATGATGCCCGCGACTTCATCAGATTTTTGATTCTCGTGGCAAATCTTTTCTTTCCTAGTATAAATTGTAGTCTATGTATCAATCCTGGGTATGAGCTATCTCCATTCCAAATTTCAGCCAAATCCGTCCAGTAGTTTTTGCAGGAAAGAGTAACAAATATAGACACACACACATACAAGATTTTGCCTTTATAATATTAAACTAGCGGCACGCTATGATGGCCGGTTTGACGTTTGTCCGCTCATGAAGTTCCGTATTAATTGATAACGACTTTGAAGGAAATAATTGTATTACTTTATTGACGATAGTGATGTGCAGAGATTCATAAATTTTATCGAATGTAGTTTTAGGTTTAGGACTCAAAATTTATTTATTAAATTGATTTCTAAAATGTATACAAGTGTAGAAAAATCAGTTTGCACCATTTAAGGGGTGAATGTACTTGTGAATATGAACAATTTTCACTATGTGGACAAACCTCTGAAATCGCAAAAAAATATCAGCTGTTTCATACAAAAGGTAAAATTTTTATTTTTATATGATATATACCACAACTCGGCATTTGGTTTTCTAAATTGAAAATTTTTAAAAATGGAATCTAATACGATCGTCACATAGGATCGCTGGCTAGCACAACTACTACCTCCGGCAAACTCGCGTCAATGCTCAATGCAAAACAAAGCAGTTTCGAATTGACGTTGCTTCGAAAAGTATAAACTGTCAGTGCAATGCGATTGTGATATAGTTTTGACCTGGCTTTGGATTTCAAATATTGATACTGCATTACTGTTGACCCTTGCTCGTTAATTTGGACTCTGTTCAAGCCCTTTGTTGTGGATTTCGTCGATATGACCGAACGTACGCAGAGAACTGTTCTAAATAGTCAGACACGTGAGTTCGTAATACGCCTTCGTAACTATTTCGATCGTGAAGCTCAAAATGGAGGGCTAATTTTACCTATAACGTCAGTGGTTGAACGCGTAGCTGATGCGCTTAATATTGGACAACGAACTGTTAGACGGATAACTAAAAAAAAATATGGCGAGACTGGCACAGAAGAAAATAAACTTCACACACCAAAAAAGAGAAAACGAGCAAAACCAGTCGTAGGCATCGATAGCTTTGATGCCGATGCTATCCGAAGACATGTTTACGGCTACTATTTACAGAAGGAGTATCCAACAAGAAAAAAGTTGGTGCATTCACTGAAGGAAGCTGGATTATTCTTCGGTGGGGAAAGTTCTTTAACGAAGATTTTGAAGACCATTGGATTTCGATACAAAAAATGTAACAAACGCAAAATATTGATGGAAAGATTTGATATAGCGATGGCAAGGTATACTTTTTTACGGCAAGTGAATGAAATCAAAAATTGGCAAAATGTTGTGTTCTTGGATGAAACATGGCTTAATGCTAACCATACTGTAGGCCGTTCTTGGAACGATGACACAGCAGCATCTACTTCCAAAGTTCCTGTAGGAAAAGGATCGCGACTTATAATTTGTCACGCCGGAACCATCAACGGGTTTGTCGAAGGTTCTCTCATGGCTTTTGCGTCAAAAACCACTGGAGACTATCATGAAGACATGAATGGAGAAAAGTTTACTGAATGGTTTACCTCAATGTTGTGTAGCCTCCCTGAACCATCTATTATAATTATGGACAACGCCCCATACCACTCGATGCAAATTGACAAGCCACCTGCCCAATCCCAAAAGAAAGCTGATATCGTCGCATGGCTTCGTAAAAATGGCGTAGATGCAAACATGAATATGTTAAAAGCGGAATTAGTACGTCTTTTAAAAGAAAACAAACCAACCAAGATCCGATACGTCATTGACGAAATAGCATTAGAACATGGGCACAGAGTTATACGGTTACCGCCTTACCATTGTGAGTATAATGCGATTGAGTTGGTGTGGGCTCAAATTAAGGGATATGCTGCAAGACACAATACAGAACCCCCATTTACCACAAAAAAAATGCTAAAATTATTAGAAGAAGCTTGTGAACATGTGACTAAAGGAGACTGGGAAAAGGTTGTGAATAGAACTGTTAAATTAATAAGGGAAGATTATGAAAGAGATGTGAAAATAGATAATATTATAGAAAACGAACATATAATTATTAATGTAGGTGATGATAGCAGTGACGACAGTGAAAATAGTAGTATGGACGAATCTGATTAATTATGGCCTTTTGTGGCACCTTTTTTGGTATCTTTTGTATTCATATGTTTCTTGTGTGCATATAAAGTATGTATATTCATTTTCATTCAAATATTCAGTTCGTTCAAATAAATTAAATAAACATATACATTTTTGTTTTATTAAACCTATTTAATCAGGTACAAAAACAAAACTTAATTGTTTTTTGTTCGAGAATAAATTGACATTCCACATCACTATTGTAATGTGTCAAACCGGCCATCATAACGTGCCGCTAGTTTAGTGTGATGTGATAGTGTGATTTATAAAAAAAATTATTTAATATTCATTTTGTAGTTATAGTATACATGTAGTGTAGTAGTTGTTGTTGTAGTATATAGTTTATATGAAGTTAATATATCCCATTCCATAAACTTTTTTTTATTTTGTTTTCTTTATTACTGACATATCAGTTATTTTTCAGGAAGATAAATCTAGGGTGAAAATATTCCGTAATGCCAAACATGGCAATGTTTGGCAACCATTCCTTAACTTGCTTAACCGCCAAGATGAGTTTGTTCAGCACATGACAGCTCGCATCATCGCAAAGCTTGCTTGCTGGTACCCACAGCTCATGGAGAAGAGTGACCTACATTTCTACCTTTCCTGGCTCAAGGATCAACTTAAGGCGAATGTAAGTTATAGGAAGTAAATTTTAACTATTAAATTGCTTTGATATTTAGATTTGATGCTTGATTTTTAAATTTTGAACTAAATACAAATAGTTACTTATCAATTTTTAATAATATATGTAGCATGATTTTTGGTTTTAAAAATAATATTACCAGGTTAGGTTAGGTAGCAAGAGCCAAACTCTGTATAAATATATTTTCATGTCAGTTATAGCTGGCACCTAAAAATACTTACACTGGACTTAAAAGCATAGCGCTAGTGCACCAGAGACTGTATTGTCTGTATACTTTGTTGACTGTATACTTTGTCCAGTGTATGTATTTTTTGTGCCAGACACTTGTCATGAAAAAATATGTCCATGGCAAAAACTGTGGTGCTTGGGCCCCATTGATGGTGTAGGCCAGTCATGACATTTAATTTACTGTTGCTTTTCCACTGACTATCGAAAAAATATACACACAAGGAACAACAAAATTATTAGCATATAAAACAAATGATGGTCATTAGGGTGGGTCACTAATGTATGGACATTTTTTTTTTAAATTTGATCATCTTATAATAGTAATATTATGTTGTCTTAGGTCTTAACAAATAATAATTGGCTATAAAAAGTTAAATTAAGCCATATCTTTAGCCCGCGCATGTGATTCAAAGTTTTGGAAATTTTTGAAAAAACAACATTTATTTAAAATTACATATTTTATTACGAAACCATCATACATTACCTACTATAAAATTAACTAATTTACATAAAATGCACACGCAATTAATAAAGTGCAATATTTAGTTTAAAAAAACATTAATTGCATACTGTAACAAAAATTAACCTATTTATGTTATGCCCACAATATCGTGCAATACCGAAGAAACAATAACAGTCGCAGTATTTTCAAACTTTTTACTGATTTGGTGTATTTTTTGTTGTTTGTGATGTGGAAAGTAAGTTTAGCATATCAGAAGAAGAAATATTGCCTTCAGAATCACTTGAAGATGACAAAAAGTCATGTTGTTCGGCATCACACATATCTTGACTTTTAGAAATGTTCAAACAAGTTTTTTTAGCCTTAGAAGCTTGTTTTAAATTATTTTTGCGATTAAGCCGTAAGAACACGGTCTATTTAACTAATTTGCATCTTTCAAACCTGTCTTTGTTCCAACAAAAACTTCTTCTCCTCTTTTGGTACTCTATTTTCTCTTGGAAAACAGCAAAGTTCAATTTCTTTACATTTACATGAACAAATGTCGAACAAAATGCTGTTATTTTGTAGAATAATATTTTTCTGATTAGGAGATAATCTTTTAAATGATTTGCTATGGTCTTCGCAATTTTAATGATACACCTAAAATAACTGAATGACTCTCGTGTGTGAAAGGAGAGGCAGGGACGATTTTCTCCAAACATCTTCAACATTAGCTCGATAATATCTAAAAATGATGGTTCTTTGATAGTATTCTTGATTTTAAGTTGTAATTTATTCCATTCATAACATTTAATGGCATCTTTGTAGGTCGGCAAGACATTGTCTTGAACATCTTCTACACTCTCGAATAAAGGACACTGATAACGTTGTCTTCTAGTTTCCATGGTAAACTAAATTATTAACTAAATAGAAAATAATGTAACTAGTGTTAAACGTGGTATAGTACCGTTATAATATACCTGAAATAATATATTTGATACATTAAATACTAAAACTAAACTAAAATAAATGCACTAAGCGATACGCTTACGACGATTAGGAGTGCGCTACTTACTTGTTTCAAAATTATAAAATCAAAAATGTTAGTAAAAAATTGCGGGCGTTATAACAGAATGTCACTAAATCTCATTACTGGCACAATAGTATGATTTTTTTTCACAAATAAATTATTTTTATTGGTTTAGTGTATCGATATCTATCGTCACTATTTTATATTAGTTTAATAAACTTCTGGATTGATGCGCTGGCTATTACACTTAAAATAAATTAATAACCTTTTATATATTTCAAATTGAACTTGTAAGACAACATAATTTCACTATTACAAAAGGATTGGGGTAAAAAAAAAATTTCGACCCACCCTAATGGTCATATTATTAGCATATAAAATGAATGATGGTCATATTAATCACAATATAACTGAATTTTAAGTTTTAATTGTCAGCTAAGTTTTGTGTCATTTTTGTTGCAAAACGATGTGAATGTCAACCTACATTTCCAAGAACTGACAGACTGACTGATGATTACACATAGTGCCAAGTTAGAGCCTCTGGCGTGAGTGCCAGGGCACTGACTTTATACTTAATACTTCCCAGTCAGCACTGTTAAGACAGCCCTGAGGTGCAATTGTCTAACTTCTATTTATGGATGGATAATGTAAACGATAGTCATAGAATAGAATAGAATAAAAATATTTTTTATTCAAACAAACTTTTTACAAGTGCTTTTGAATCATCAATGAGTCTACCAATGGTTCGGAATGCCCTTCCTGCCGAGAAGAACCAGCAAGAAACTCTGCGGTTGCTCTTTTTAAAACAAGTTTACAATACAATAGATACTATGCTATGTATCCAGTGTTCATTTTATTTTATTGATCGTAAAAACCAAATTCGAATTGTGTAAAACTGATGATCCAATGAAGACCTAAAAGTGACCAGTCGTTTATAAACATATAAAAGATGGGTTTTACTATGCATTAGTAAACTCAATAAATTTTAATATCCATTTTGTCTATTTTTATCTGGCAAATGTCAACAAATCATTCAATCATCGTCTAAAAATAACCATTATCGTTTAAAAAATAACGATCAAATCTCAGCCATTTCAGCAAATATCAGCCATTTCACAAATTATATCGTACGTTTATGCCATCAAATGAATACGATTTTCGTCTGCAAATTTTAGACAATCCCACCTTTGTTCTGACTTGAAAAAACTTTAAACAATAAGATTATCAAGTCTGTGCCAGACTTGTTGATGGATGACAACCTCAGTTACTGATTCAAATCTAAAGCATTCAGTGATGGGTATTTAATTGATTTATTATTCTATTGTTTAAATATTTGATCTCTCGTAATTTGTGGTTCCTTGTTTCCAAATATTTGAAATATTGATTAATAATGTACCTGAATTTTTGCAACCAATAATAAGTTTTCTTTTAAAAGATTTTTTTTCATTAATGTGTGCATGATTAAAGTTATTGGTAAAGATACTATGCATATAACAAATGTTATAACTGTGATAACTTGTATATTTTTAACACATAACATTAAAAAATATTAATTTAATTTTGTAGGCTCATATAGATACAGTTTTAAATATATTAATTACAGTCTTACTAATAAAAATTGACACACTGCTTACATACATGCCATTATGTTCTTACAAATTGTACAGCCTTTACTAGTAAAAAAATATACACATCAAATGTATGAAAAAAATATGTATAATTTATGAATAAACAATGTGTAAAGTTTTTAGTAAGAAATAATAATAGTAATAACAATATATGACAGAAATGTGTGTAAAGCAAATTTTTATTTGTAAGGGACAACAAATTGTATAAACTAAACAGTCTGTAAATTACTATCAGTAAGGGCTTTGTACCTACTTAGACCATTCAAGCTTTATAGTATAAAATGTATTTTTTTTAAACAAAAATTGGAAAAACTTATTAGTACAAAAGCCTCAAGCAAAGCTGTGTACCATATCATTATGTGACTAAACACCGAGGGCTACCGTGTGTAAAATCATCAGATGGCGCGATTTACTTACGACTTAGGTACAGTTCGATTCAAACTTTGTCGTCACGGATGTTGCCGCGAGTGTAGGTTCGCGCAGGTTCGCCGCCTCCCCGCGTATCGCTGGTACCGAATAATGAATTCTGCGCATCGGAACGCACGAAGTCCGAGAAGTCATAAAGTTTGAATTGGATATCCCTTTCCAATAATGAATAGGGTTCTGTTACGAACATTATGAGGGGGGTTAGGAACCCCTATTTTTTTCCTAAGTACTCCTAGAACAAGTTCCTAGACAAGTTTGGAATCTATAGGTCCTTAACTTTATGCCTCAATTTATTACATTCCTTTAAAAGCTAGAAAATTTGGTTGAATGAACTGAAGCTACTTGGGCTAACTTTTGCCTGAAAATATGTCCGCGTGATTTTCTTTCAATTAGTTTGATTTCCCGCTGTAAAAGTTTCCTATGTCCCTTTTCAAGAGTATGTTGATTCCACTGATTTACCGAAACTAAAAATTAGACTTTGACTTTAGGGTATTCAAAATATATAATACTAGCTGATGCCCGCGACTTTGTCCGCGTGGATTTAGTTTTTAAAGTCCCTCGGGAACTCCTTGATTTTCCGGGATAAAAAGTAGCCTAGATGTTGACCCGAGTAATAAGCTACCACGGTATAAAATTTTGTAGAAATCTGTGCGGTAGTTTTTACGTGAAAGAAGGACAAACAAACAGACAAACAGACAAAAAAAATTTAGCTTCTGTTTTGATATCTGTATCTTGAACACAATTAGAAGCAAAAACCCTTTTTTGAATCTATTTCATGTACAGAATTGGTTTCGTTTCTGTTTTATTATATGTATATAATATGTGTGTGAGTACCGTATCTCATCCGATACTAGGGGCTGTCTAGCGAATGACGCGCGGTAGCCTTCACAGAAACCTAACAAAGTTGTGAGCATCATCATTCGAGCATCACGCATCGTTGGGGCATTGCGGAGTTGGTTGCAATATCTGAGAGAGGTTTGTTTTCTGGTAAGGCGGAGAGAGTGTCTGCCGAACTAGAGCATGCTGAGCAGGTTATGTTGGAGCACGAGAAACAAAATTTCTCCGATAAACACACAAAGCATCACAAAGAAAAGACAGGGGACAAGGTTGACAACGCCCAAGAGAAATATTCCGCTCTCCACGCCTCTTTCGATGTTCTTAAAGCGCATGAGGATTTACCGCCCGGTCTTCACAAGGTATTTTGTTTTGGAACAAGACCTAAATGTTGGATGTCTTCAATAACACGTGTGAAAGGTGTATCTAATATTATTTGTTCAACTTCTGGCGTCGATTTCACAGCTGAAGGTTCGAAGTTCTGCGTAGTTGACCATCGGGCCTATTGCGTATGTCAGTGGAAATATGCTAACCCTTTCGATCTCTTATCTGTGATCGAAGGCTAACCCAATATTCAACAAATAACTGCGTTATGGTTTCCAACTATCTTATCTTGATTCTTGAACATCATCTTCGCTAAACTCCCCTTATTCTGAGGTTCAGTGCTCATGAGAAAATAAGGAGTTTAACTATTTTCCCGGCTTACGCCAGGGCCCGTTAAGTACATTACATTATAACCACTGAGAATCACAGCAGGCTTTCTGGGCGACCAAATCAGCGGCTGTCAAATAAAAATAAAGGCACGCTGAACTTTTCACCATTGGCTGGTCGAAGTCTTCTATTTAAGTAATCCTTAATTTACTCCGACTTGCACCAAACTGCTTAGTCATGTTTAGTTAAATTTTGTAATGCTGTCACTTTTTGACATTACTATTTAAGAGTTGACATGAGAAGGACTGCATTAAAAAATTTAACTAAATATAATAAGCAGTTTGGTGCAAGTCGGTCTAAGTGTATGATTAATACTGATTGTAATAATACTCTGCATGCTTGTACTAACAAAAACATTTATAATTAACATTCCAAGTACATAGTAACTTAAAATAAAAAGCTTTGCAAATAGCGATACAACGACTTAAACAAGCTTTTATTATGTTTAAAATGTAAATTTTTAAACTATGCTTACGAATGCAAACAAAATAGAGTTGTAAATTCTGTGCAATAATATGCTATATTCTGTTTTATTGTAATTGTATAAAAATTATATTTGTTTCTTGAAGTTTTTTATAGATGATTAAATATTATGTAAATTGTACCTACTAAGGGTTTAATAAATTTAAAAAATACCAATAAAATCGTGTCATACTTTCTAGTAGTAGTAGTAGGGTTTGGTATCGCATAGCGTTCTTTTTTATATCAAAGAAAGTTTCGAACAATGTACCTACTAAGTGGACGCGGAATCAAAAAGAAATTATAGCTACTTACGAGAAAATACGAGTCAACGATGAAGGAGTACTTTTAGGCGACATTTTCATGGAGTTTTTTTTTTTTAATATTGAATGTCTCCATTAGAAAGTATGACACAAATATATGAAGTATAAGTACCGTTATCATGTAAAAAGAGGCCTACTTTTGATTACATATCGCCTTAAAGTTTAAGGGGATTTTAAGGCTTAAACACTAATTAATTATCGTTTCGCCAGAACAATGACTATATCCAGTCGGTGGCCCGCTGCCTACAAATGATGCTACGTGTAGACGAGTACCGCTTCGCATTTCTGTCTGTCGACGGCATTTCCACCTTGCTATCCATCCTCGCCTCGAGGGTCAATTTCCAGGTAAAATTCAGAATATTTTATTAAGCTAACACTGGCTCCACACATTGGCTCCAATACATGCCTCCAACATGGTATCTACACGTTCATGACAAAATGGCCGAAATTCAGTTGGGAGGACCTAAATAGCCAATATCATTTTTATTTTGTGGTAGCCAATCCGTGGTCAATCTCGATGACATTTACTTAGCCGACTATGTGGGGAGATATTATATGGTGGTACCATAACATAGTACTACTTACTATCGTAAGGGTAGTCCTACATAAATCTGTGCAGATACAGGTGTATTTCTATTAACTCTCTCATATACTCCAATGGGGTGACAATCTGAGCAAGATTAGAAGCATGTCTGAAGATGCTTACAACCAGTGTCCTTTTGGTTTTCATTTATAGCGCTGGGATAGCCCTATGGAGAGGATTAGCGTTTAGGAAGCTTCGCTTCTCGTTTAAGATCCCTCAGTGTCTGAAAAATAGTCTTCGAACAGTGTGTGTACCAGACACCAGTGGTGACTTACAAATCCGAAACATGGTCGCTATATGGGCTTCATAAGAAGGCTCAGGGTCACACAGCAGGCCATGAAGAGAGCTGTGCTCGGAGTATCCCTACGAGGTCAAATCAAACATGATGAGATCCGTAGGAGAATCAAAGTCACCGAAATAGCTGAGCGAGTCGAAACTGAAGTGGAAATAGGCGGGGCATATAATTTGAAGAGCTGATAATCGTTGGGGTACCAAGGTGCTGGAGTGGCGACCCTGCACCGGAAAGCGCAGTGTTGGCAGACCCCTACTAGATCGACAGACGACATTAAGAGTCGCAGGGAGTCGCTGGATTCAGGCGGTGCAAGACCGAGGCCTGTGGAAGTCTATGCAAGAGAGCTTTGTCCAGCAGTCGACTTCTATCGGTTGATGAAGAACAAGAAGATTGGGAATAGGGAAATACAAGAAGATCTTTTAAGTAATTTTCTTGTTTAGGTTCAGTACCAGCTGGTGTTCTGCCTGTGGGTGCTGACGTTCAACCCGCTGCTGGCCGAGAAGATGAACAAGTTCAACGCCATCCCCATCCTGGCGGACATCCTCAGCGACTCCGTGAAGGAGAAGGTCACCCGCATCGTGCTTGCCGTGTTCCGCAACCTCATTGAGAAGCCCGAAGACCAACAGGTAAGATAATTATAACGATAATAATTGTCTATTACAGATAATCTGGTGATTAAGGTCAGGGTACCAACTGTCTAAAAGTTATTCCATTGATCGTATTCGTATTCGATGACATTAGCGTCAAAGTAAAAATAATAATCCTTGACTGTATTGATTTAAAGCACAGAATATATAATAGTACTACGTACAGAAGTTTCACTCCTTTGATGTTGACTACTTGCCGGCGCTTTCATAGCCTACATATTTTTTATTAAATAGATAAATCACGCACGCAAGCTAAATTAGACTTTATAACTCGGCGCGAGGATCCATATTGCTTTGGATCTGTTCGCCTTCCTACGTCACGGACGCCGTGGCGTGGTTGCCTAGGGCTGTCAACAAAGAGTAAAAAACTTTTATTTATTTATTTATTTTCCCATAATATAAACAAAGAGGTGATACACATGATCTGTTAACTAGACACTGTCATAAACTACTACACTAGCGGCACGCTATGATGGCCGGTTTGACACATTACAATAGTGATGTGGAATGTCAATTTATTCTCGAACAAAAAACAATTAAGTTTTGTTTTTGTACCTGATTAAATAGGTTTAATAAAACAAAAATGTATATGTTTATTTAATTTATTTGAACGAACTGAATATTTGAATGAAAATGAATATACATACTTTATATGCACACAAGAAACATATGAATACAAAAGATACCAAAAAAGGTGCCACAAAAGGCCATAATTAATCAGATTCGTCCATACTACTATTTTCACTGTCGTCACTGCTATCATCACCTACATTAATAATTATATGTTCGTTTTCTATAATATTATCTATTTTCACATCTCTTTCATAATCTTCCCTTATTAATTTAACAGTTCTATTCACAACCTTTTCCCAGTCTCCTTTAGTCACATGTTCACAAGCTTCTTCTAATAATTTTAGCATTTTTTTTGTGGTAAATGGGGGTTCTGTATTGTGTCTTGCAGCATATCCCTTAATTTGAGCCCACACCAACTCAATCGCATTATACTCACAATGGTAAGGCGGTAACCGTATAACTCTGTGCCCATGTTCTAATGCTATTTCGTCAATGACGTATCGGATCTTGGTTGGTTTGTTTTCTTTTAAAAGACGTACTAATTCCGCTTTTAACATATTCATGTTTGCATCTACGCCATTTTTACGAAGCCATGCGACGATATCAGCTTTCTTTTGGGATTGGGCAGGTGGCTTGTCAATTTGCATCGAGTGGTATGGGGCGTTGTCCATAATTATAATAGATGGTTCAGGGAGGCTACACAACATTGAGGTAAACCATTCAGTAAACTTTTCTCCATTCATGTCTTCATGATAGTCTCCAGTGGTTTTTGACGCAAAAGCCATGAGAGAACCTTCGACAAACCCGTTGATGGTTCCGGCGTGACAAATTATAAGTCGCGATCCTTTTCCTACAGGAACTTTGGAAGTAGATGCTGCTGTGTCATCGTTCCAAGAACGGCCTACAGTATGGTTAGCATTAAGCCATGTTTCATCCAAGAACACAACATTTTGCCAATTTTTGATTTCTTTCACTTGCCGTAAAAAAGTATACCTTGCCATCGCTATATCAAATCTTTCCATCAATATTTTGCGTTTGTTACATTTTTTGTATCGAAATCCAATGGTCTTCAAAATCTTCGTTAAAGAACTTTCCCCACCGAAGAATAATCCAGCTTCCTTCAGTGAATGCACCAACTTTTTTCTTGTTGGATACTCCTTCTGTAAATAGTAGCCGTAAACATGTCTTCGGATAGCATCGGCATCAAAGCTATCGATGCCTACGACTGGTTTTGCTCGTTTTCTCTTTTTTGGTGTGTGAAGTTTATTTTCTTCTGTGCCAGTCTCGCCATATTTTTTTTTAGTTATCCGTCTAACAGTTCGTTGTCCAATATTAAGCGCATCAGCTACGCGTTCAACCACTGACGTTATAGGTAAAATTGGCCCTCCATTTTGAGCTTCACGATCGAAATAGTTACGAAGGCGTATTACGAACTCACGTGTCTGACTATTTAGAACAGTTCTCTGCGTACGTTCGGTCATATCGACGAAATCCACAACAAAGGGCTTGAACAGAGTCCAAATTAACGAGCAAGGGTCAACAGTAATGCAGTATCAATATTTGAAATCCAAAGCCAGGTCAAAACTATATCACAATCGCATTGCACTGACAGTTTATACTTTTCGAAGCAACGTCAATTCGAAACTGCTTTGTTTTGCATTGAGCATTGACGCGAGTTTGCCGGAGGTAGTAGTTGTGCTAGCCAGCGATCCTATGTGACGATCGTATTAGATTCCATTTTTAAAAATTTTCAATTTAGAAAACCAAATGCCGAGTTGTGGTATATATCATATAAAAATAAAAATTTTACCTTTTGTATGAAACAGCTGATATTTTTTTGCGATTTCAGAGGTTTGTCCACATAGTGAAAATTGTTCATATTCACAAGTATATTCACCCCTTAAATGGTGCAAACTGATTTTTCTACACTTGTATACATTTTAGAAATCAATTTAATAAATAAATTTTGAGTCCTAAACCTAAAACTACATTCGATAAAATTTATGAATCTCTGCACATCACTATCGTCAATAAAGTAATACAATTATTTCCTTCAAAGTCGTTATCAATTAATACGGAACTTCATGAGCGGACAAACGTCAAACCGGCCATCATAGCGTGCCGCTAGTTTAGGTAGGTAGTGTAAACAACAAAATTAGTTAAAATCTTGTAAAGTATAGATCTTGTAAAGATATATCTTGTATTAGTTTACAAGATTTTGACTTATGAAGTCCTATTCTAGGTAGGCTGTTTAAAGTCACAAATTCAGTGCAACCGATTTTAATATGGATCATATGTACGATACGCTCCATACGTATTTACGTACGTAAACGTATAAGAAATGCGTACACGAAATTGAGCTCTAATTCGTTCTAAGTTTTTTAAGTATGATGAAAACTATTTTTTTTCTATTGTATTGTATTGTTTACAGGTAGCCAAGGAGCACTGCATCGCCATGGTGCAGTGCAAGGTGCTGAAGCAGCTGTCGATCCTGGAGCAGAAACGCTCCGACGACGAGGATATCATGAACGACGTGGACTTCCTCAACGAGCGCCTGCAGGCCTCCGTGCAGGACCTCAGCTCCTTCGACCAGTACGCCACCGAAGTTAAGAGTGGACGGTGCGTACCTTACAGTGCGACAAGTATAACTTGGCGTGGCTGTGCGCCACTGTGCTCAACATTAATTAGTACTGCCATTGTATAGAACATGAGACTAGGGAAAAAACATTTTTATTTTACACAATAAACGCAACAGCACACAACTAGATCCAATAGTGAATTTTCAAGATGGCCATAGACAAAGAGTAAAAATGGGATGACCGAATTAGTTCCTCAAAACGCCACCGCCAACTTATACTTGTGGCACTGTACATTTCAGTTCAATTCTTTATTTGCATATATGCGGGTACAGACAAGATGTTATACATTATTACTAATAGGTACATATTTTCAACACATTTCATTCGTCATTGGTATAAAGCCAACTTCAAAAAAAGGAGGAGGTTAACAATTCGTCGGAATCTTTTTTTTATGTATGTCCACCGATTATTCGAAGAC
Organism: Oeneis ivallda; assembly: GCA_029955525.1. Lineage (NCBI taxonomy): Eukaryota > Metazoa > Arthropoda > Insecta > Lepidoptera > Nymphalidae > Oeneis > Oeneis ivallda. The sequence goes on along the minus strand of JARPMR010000019.1, from coordinate 11,472,082 downwards.
GCCTGAACCGATTTGGGAAATTCTTTTTTTGTTTGAAAGGGTATACTTCCCAGGTGGTCCCATATAAGTTTCATCGAAATCGGTTTTTAAAATATCAGCAATAAATTATATATTTTGTATAGTGTGTGTGTAATGTAGTAAAGCGGGAGTTTGAAGTCGGTTGTTTAATAGTTATTTGTGTTATATGGGGCCAAAGGAATTTTTTCTTCCCCGAGGGCGTTATTTTGAATCCTGAGCGTAGCGAGGAATTCAATATACGCCGCCCGAGAACAAAAAATTTTGGCCCCGAATGGCACACAATATTTTTCATCATTACCTATGAGAAAACGCTAGGAGTATCGACCTACTATGTATAGGTAGAGTATAGACATTACCAATACGTATATTGAAAGTTTAAATAAAACACAAATAAATTTTTATGAAATAATTAAACATTAATATTTATGTTGAAAGTATGGGCGTATATATCTAATCGACAAATTTGATCACGTGACTTATCGAAGACAACAGCTTCTCAAACATTTTTGAATTTCGACACATTTTTGAATTCTCTCTTCTGATTGGTCCGCGTTAGTGCTTTAGTATGCTAAAGCACTAACGCGGACCAATCAGAAGAGAGAAATGAAAAGTCCCATGGGGTTAAATAGTTATTTGTGTTATATGGGGCCAAAGGAATTTTTTGTTCCCCGAGGGCGTTATTTTGAATTCAGAGCGAAGTGAAGGATTCTATAGTAGAATCCCGAGCGCAGCGAGGGATTCTAAAGTAGAATCCTGAACGTAGCGAGGAATTCAATATACGCCGCCCGAGAACAAAAAATTTTGGCCCCAAATGACACACATTATTTTTCATCATTACCTATGAGAAAAAGCTAGGAGTATCGACCTACTAATCCTACTATATATAGAGTATAGACATTACCAATACGTATACGTATGTAATTGAAAGTTTAAATAAAACACAAATCAATTTTTATGAAATAATTAAACATTAATATTTATGTTGGAAGTATGGGCGTATATGTCTAATCGACAAATTTGATCACGTGACTTATCGTAGACAACAGCTTCTCAAACATTTTTGAATTTCGACACATTTTTGAATTCTCTCTTCTGATTGGTCCGCGTTAGTGCTTTAGTATGCTAAAGCACTATAACGCGGACCAATCAGAAGAGAGAAATGAAAAGTCCCATGGGGTTAAAATGAAATTTTGCTCCCGCTGTCCTCTGAAGCCAATATTCGTTTTTCGAATAGGTATGATGAAAATTAAATTTTGCTCCCGCTATCCTCTGAAGCAATTATTCGTTTTTCGAATAGGTATGATGAAAAAATAATTTTTATATTAAATTTTATGCCTGTAGGTGATATTCTCTAAAAGTGATTTCATCAGTATGACGGTCGCAATGACCTCTGGCTGAATTTATGGTGTTCTTGCTACATCAGCATTCCGAACCAGTGGTAGATTCACTTGATTCGAAAGCACTTTGTAAAAGTTTGTTTGAATACAAGATTATTCTATTCCATTTATTTATTTATTTATTTTTATTATTCTGTACATATTAAACTTAATAAATATAATAACAGAATTAGTGGACAAAGGAAAAGCTTATCTCTAAGTAGAGATTTCTTCCAGCTTCCCTCGAAAGTGAGTAAGGTGAATTATAAAGTGGTATAGGTCTGAAATGTACATCCCTACAATATACTATAAAATTACTTAAATACATACTATACCTAAATAAATAATATTGCTAATATATTCCATTTTATTCATCAAAGCATTTTAATCAATAGCGCGAGAGTACCGGCGATTGTTGCACTGATTCCACCACTGGCTTTTGATTGGCGTGCACAGAATACGAAGCGAATCATAAACCGGCCGCGAGATTGTCTAAAAATGATCACCTCTGAAGTGCGATTCTGCAAGAATTGCCGATCAAATCGTCAAAGTTCGGCGTCAAATTAAAATAAACCATAACAGCATTGAATTAGAGCTCAATTTCATGTAACCATTCTCATACGTTTAGGCATGTACGATACCCTAAACGGATGAGAATGGATACACGAAATTGAGCTTTAATTCAATGCAACTTTTAGACAATCGGGGGGCTGATTGGGCGACACGCTTTCGCTGTTGACTAAAATGGATTGTTGCAGCAAAAATGTTATTTTAGCCAAACACTATAGTTGAGACTGCAGCAATGATTGATGCTGCTTTCGCGTAATCGACCAGTTAGGTTTGCAATGAGTTTTGTTTTTTAAGTGCAATTTTGTATGGAGCCAGGCTTACGGATAATGTCCAATTTGGCCATTCCGCCATTTTGGCCTCTACGCCACATAAACTTTTTGGTTGTTTCCTAAGCAGTATTTTTAGGCTGTGATAGCCTAGTTAGTGGTTAGGACTGCGGTCTCGTATGCCGTGGGTCGCATGTTCGAGCCCAGGCATGCACCTCTTGACTTATCGAAATGCTTCAATAGAATAGAATAGAATAGAATAGAAATGTTTTTTATTCAAATAAACTTTTACAAGTACTTTTGAATCGTCAATGAGTCTACCACTGGTTCGGAATGCCGTTCCTGCCGAGAAGAACCAGCAAGAAACTCGGCAGTTGCTCTTTTCAAAATACTTTTACAATATACTTAACAGATATTCTATGTATGCAGAGTTTCCACAATGAGGGAAAGGTCCACAAAAGCATACGTAATTATTTCTAATTATAATTCAACACATGTCAAGACGGGCAGACAGAAAGTAGCCCCATTGCCGCTGGTGGCACCCGTTCACGAGCATGACGCATGACCCAGCCATTGCTTCGCTCAACCATATTTTAGGGAACGCAACAACCCGCATCACACGACACCACCACAGAAATGTTAAAGAGAGTGTGACATACTTAGGCTACCCATCTTAAGGCATCGAATTGAAACTAATATTCAAATCAAATACTCATTTTAAAATATGACTTGTACACAAATAAAGTGGAAACTCTGAATAGAATACAATTATTTTGATATACAATTATACAGGTTAATCATTACCTACTGTCTCATGACTCGCTGGAACGAATTACATCCACGCTTTTTTGTCATTTATATAGTCTTCAATCGTATAATATGCTTTTTTCATGAGCGTAGTTTTAATCGATTTCTTAAACTTGTGTAAAGGCAAGTCCAAGATCGATTGTGGAATTTTATTATAGAACGTCACGCCCATTCCCACAAATGTCTTTCGGACCCTCTTGAGGCGCAGTCGAGGAATCACGAGCCTATTTGGATCTCTAACCTGCCTATCTCGTAATTCACCCTTTTTTTTGTAATTCACAATGTTTTGTCTGACAAATATTATATTGTTATAAATATATTGTGAAGCTACTGTAAGAATGCCTATTTCTTTAAATTTTTCTCGAAGCGAATCCCGCGGCTTTAAATTATAGATTGCGCGAATCGCCCTCTTCTGCAATACAAAAATTTTTCCAATATCGGCCGCTTTACCCCATACTAAGATTCCGTATGACATAATACTATGGAAATATGCAAAATAAACAATTTTTGCAGTTTCTATGTCAGTTATCTGTCGAATCTTCCTAACAGCGTAAGCAGAAGAGCTGAGCTTGCCAGCAAGTACTGCTATATGGGTGCCCCATTGCAGCTTTGAGTCCAGGGTTAATCCCAAGAACACTGTGGAGTCCTCTGTTTTCAAGGATTCATTACTTATTTAAAGATAAGTAACTGACAGAACTAAAGAATTTTTACTGACAGTTCTGGTGTTAGGCAATAAAAACTCAACACACTTTGTTTTTTTAGCATTTAAAAGTAGATTATTTGCCGTAAACCATTCAGAAATTCAGAAACTTGAGATAATGCATTATTTACATCGTCAAAATTGTCTTTTTTCCTATCGACTTTGAAAATCAAAGACGTATCATCAGCAAATAGTACAATATCGCAAGTATTTTGGACAAAATATGGTAAATCGTTTATGTAAATCAAAAACATGAATGGACCTAGAATAGAACCCTGGGGTACACCCATTACTGAGGCTGATCCGGATGATTTTACATCATTGACACACACTCTTTGAACACGATCCCTTAGATAAGACGCAATGAGGCTAAGTGCAATATCTTTAATACCATAGTGGCTCAGTTTAAGTAAGAGGGTCTTGTGATCAACGCAGTCGAAGGCTTTTGATAAATCACAAAAAATACCAATGGCATTCTGTGAGTTATTCCATTCATCGAAAATTTGTTGTAACAGCGTTGCGGCTGCATCGGTTGTTGATCGACCCTTAGTAAAACCGTACTGCTCAGGGTGAAGAAGTTTATTTAAGTTAAAGTGTAGAAGCAGTTGGTTGAACATTATTTTTTCGAAAATCTTGCTGAGAGTTGGCAAAATTGAAATTGGTCTGTAGTTATTCGGGTCAAATTTGCTTCCCGATTTATAAAGAGGTATTAATTTGCTACATTTCATTAGGTCTGGAAAAGATCCAGTATCTACAGATTTATTAAAAATTAAAGCAAGATAAGGCGCAATAATATCAATGATATTGTGAATTAATTTAACTGATATTCCCCATAGATCTCCTGTTTTTTTATTTTGCAATGATTTAAATGTTTTGATAATATCATATGGGGTAACGTGTTCAAACCTAAATAGTTTATTGCACTCAGAGACATTGCTTCTTAGAAGATTACAGGCTTCTGTTGGCGAGGAATTTAGAGAACTGGTCGTGGTTACTGGTATATTTTTGAAAAAGTTCTCAAATGTATTTGCAATTTCTATATCGGAGTCAATTACAAGGTTATTAAGTTTAAGCTCCAGTTTATTATAATGCATCTTGTTCTTACCCATTTCATCACCAATAATGTCCCATACTGCTTTTATTTTATTATCTGAATTGACAATTTTTTGTTTTATGTGAAGTGACTTTGCTTGTATGCACACATTTCTAAACAATTTGGAGTAATTTCTTACATATTCTATAAACGCGGGGGTATAATTATATCGTTTTTCTGCATACAAGTCAAACAGCTTATTTCTACTTTTATAGATGCCAACAGTTGCCCAATCACTAAATTTTAAATTTTTAAATAATCTTTTGTCTATTACCTTAAAGATAGAGTTAAATTGAGAGTTTAAAAGATCAAAAAACTCACTATAAATTTCATCCGGACCACCCTGTGCAATATCAAGCGTCGGCAATGCAGCTGCGATATTTTGTTTAAATTGCCTTACTTTTTTTGTGGTAACTGGCCTATATTTTACTACTTTTGTTGTATTCTGCTCATTGCTCGGAATAGATATCATTTGTCCGCAATGATCAGATCTTAAATAAGTGATAATCGATTTTTGGATAATTTTACAATCACAGAAGATGTTATCAATACAAGTAGCTGAATTAGCAGTTATTCTCGTAGGTTCAACAAAAACATTTTCCAGGTTAAAACTTTTAAACAAATTAAGTAATCTACCTGTAAAAGGCGTGTGTTGCAGGATATCTATGTTAAAATCTCCACAGATTACTATTTTTTTTGATGTCCTACATAGCCGCCCTAAGGCGTCCTCCATGACCTTCTCAAAATGAACAAAATCGCCCAAGGGGGGTCGGTACACGTAGACTATAATATATCGGTCCAGCTCAACACAAGACAGCTCAATAATGCGTTCCATAGAAAGACTAACAATGTCTTTTCGCTCTTTGCAATTAATATTATTGCGCATTATTATCAAAGAACCCCCGCGTATAGCAGTCTTTCTGGAGAACACACTTGACAGTAAATAACTATCAAAATGCATAACTAACTGATGAGAGTTGAGCCAATGTTCAGTGAGACATAAAATGTCAATATTAAACTCTTTAATAAATAACTCAATCTCATGCTCTTTGCCAGATAAGCCCTGTATATTTTGGTGTACAAGATTAATTATACATTGCTTATCTGTTGTCTTATTATTTAGTTTAAAATTTTATCACAGGAATTTTTCCTGTTAGAATCTGATGTCAAAAAATCTGAATTAGTACTACTACTAATTATGTCTATATCACTTGTACAACATGTACCTTTGTCGATTGAATTTGGGTCATTACAATTTGAAGTCAAAATACTTGAATTAGTTTTATTACTAACTAAGTCAATATTATATGTACAACATGTACCAGAGTTATTCAAGCTAAAAATAGCTGAATTTTGTATATTGTATGCTACTAATGTAGCAATTTGTTTTTTAAAACTAGAGGGTAGATACATAGTATCTCTTGTCAGTTTAAATTTTTTTACAAATTTATTTGTGTTAAAAAAGTGGAAATAGTCTCTATGACCATAAGTTAAATTATGTATTAACATGTTTAGCTTATAAATATGATTATTTTGTGCAGAGGTCAGTGTGTTTGAGTAGGGAAAAGCACATAGTATAAACTTACAACCTGTCCTTTTTTGTATATTTAATAAATATTCAAAACTTCTTATTACATCTTTTTTAAGAATTTTCAAACTGTCCCCTATCAACAAGACAACTGTACTATGTTCATTTAAGTCAGATTCTTTAATATTTTCAATTATGTAGTTATATGAAGCCCCCGGGTTACATATGTTGAGGACCTGTTGGTGTAATTTATTACTAAGTAAATATCCGAAGTCTTTTCCCATCTCATCGGAAACAACAAATGTTTTTCGCTGTGAATTATATAATGAAGTATTATTTTGTTGGTTCCTGCACTGACCATCTGCGGGCACAACTAAGGGTGTATTATTTGAGCACTGGCATTTATTTACCAGGGAGTCAAAACGATCCATGTTATAGTTACTTATGGCTAAGGTTACTAATGGTTAAGGAAAATCATGATGATCATGAAACCTGCACACCTAAGAGTTCTCCATAATGTTCTTAAAGATGTGTAAAGTCTACCAATTCGCACTGGGCCAGCGTGGTAGACTATAGCATATAACGCTTCCCTGAGAGGAGACCTGGGCTCAGTAGTGAGAAGTTAATGGGTTGCTCCTATCGAAAATATCGTTTTGAAGTATTCGTTATTATTGCCGTCAGGTTGGAGTGGTCGCCCGTGCACAAGTCGGCCAAGTTCTGGCGCGAGAACGCGGCGCGGCTCAACGAGCGCGGGCAGGAGCTGCTGCGCACGCTGGTGCACCTGCTGGAGAAGAGCCGCGACCCCGTCGTGCTGGCCGTGGCGTGCTACGACGTGGGCGAGTACGTGCGCCACTACCCGCGCGGCAAGCAGTACGTACACACTCTATTGTAACGTCGTGTCAGGTTGGAGTGGTCGCCCGTGCACAAGTCGGCCAAGTTCTGGCGCGAGAACGCGGCGCGGCTCAACGAGCGCGGGCAGGAGCTGCTGCGCACGCTGGTGCACCTGCTGGAGAAGAGCCGCGACCCCGTCGTGCTGGCCGTGGCGTGCTACGACGTGGGCGAGTACGTGCGCCACTACCCGCGCGGCAAGCAGTACGTACACACTCTATTGTAACGTCGTGTCAGGTTGGAGTGGTCGCCCGTGCACAAGTCGGCCAAGTTCTGGCGTGAGAACGCGGCGCGGCTCAACGAGCGCGGGCAGGAGCTGCTGCGCACGCTGGTGCACCTGCTCTAGAAGAGCCGCGCCCCGTCGTGCTGGCCGTGGCGTGCTACGACGTGGGCGAGTACGTGCGCCACTACCCGCGCGGCAAGCAGTACGTACACACTCTATTGTAACGTCGTGTCAGGTTGGAGTGGTCGCCCGTGCACAAGTCGGCCAAGTTCTGGCGCGAGAACGCGGCGCGGCTCAACGAGCGCGGGCAGGAGCTGCTGCGCACGCTGGTGCACCTGCTGGAGAAGAGCCGCGACCCCGTCGTGCTGGCCGTGGCGTGCTACGACGTGGGCGAGTACGTGCGCCACTACCCGCGCGGCAAGCAGTACGTACACACTCTATTGTAACGTCGTGTCAGGTTGGAGTGGTCGCCCGTGCACAAGTCGGCCAAGTTCTGGCGCGAGAACGCGGCGCGGCTCAACGAGCGCGGGCAGGAGCTGCTGCGCACGCTGGTGCACCTGCTGGAGAAGAGCCGCGACCCCGTCGTGCTGGCCGTGGCGTGCTACGACGTGGGCGAGTACGTGCGCCACTACCCGCGCGGCAAGCAGTACGTACACACTCTATTGTAACGTCGTGTCAGGTTGGAGTGGTCGCCCGTGCACAAGTCGGCCAAGTTCTGGCGCGAGAACGCGGCGCGGCTCAACGAGCGCGGGCAGGAGCTGCTGCGCACGCTGGTGCACCTGCTGGAGAAGAGCCGCGACCCCGTCGTGCTGGCCGTGGCGTGCTACGACGTGGGCGAGTACGTGCGCCACTACCCGCGCGGCAAGCAGTACGTACACACTCTATTGTAACGTCGTGTCAGGTTGGAGTGGTCGCCCGTGCACAAGTCGGCCAAGTTCTGGCGCGAGAACGCGGCGCGGCTCAACGAGCGCGGGCAGGAGCTGCTGCGCACGCTGGTGCACCTGCTGGAGAAGAGCCGCGACCCCGTCGTGCTGGCCGTGGCGTGCTACGACGTGGGCGAGTACGTGCGCCACTACCCGCGCGGCAAGCAGTACGTACACACTCTATTGTAACGTCGTGTCAGGTTGGAGTGGTCGCCCGTGCACAAGTCGGCCAAGTTCTGGCGCGAGAACGCGGCGCGGCTCAACGAGCGCGGGCAGGAGCTGCTGCGCACGCTGGTGCACCTGCTGGAGAAGAGCCGCGACCCCGTCGTGCTGGCCGTGGCGTGCTACGACGTGGGCGAGTACGTGCGCCACTACCCGCGCGGCAAGCAGTACGTACACATTTGGTTACCAGCATCCGTCCGTTCATTGTTGATGATTAACAATTTGCTGAATATTATTGGAACGAAGTTCCTTTTCGGATGGTTTGGCGGATGGTCTAGGTGAAAAGAATTTTCTTCACGACCCTTGTTGCCTTCGTTTATTACACACGTTCCATCATAGCTTTGGTGGCGTAGCAGCTAAACGAAGGAGTAAAAATATCGGTTCGGGGGTTCGAATCCTGACTTCATATGAGAACTTCCGAACAAAATATTTGCGGCAAAATTTACTAACGCCATCTATTGTGGACAGCGTAAACTTGCTTGAACTTGCTTTAATGTCTGCTTATTTTTTACGGGATGGTTCTAACATGTGGCGAGAGATGGCGTTGATTCTAAAAGATGTTTTAAAAGGCACTTCGTTCCACTGCTGGACAAAGTGTGCATGGAGCTGTACAAGTCACGGTCTTGCGCTGCCACCGATATAGTGGGGGGTCTGCCAAGACTGCGCCTTCCGGTACGGGTTCGCCACTAGCGCTTCGAGACCTAAACTACCATCAGTTCTTTGAAGGCTCAGGGTCAATCTAGGAGAAAACCATGCTCAGAGTATCCCTGCAAGATCAAAGAAGTTAATTTAGTTGTAATTTAGCAAAGTTATCTGTTTCAATTTCAGTATCCTAGAACAGCTGGGCGGCAAACAGCGCGTCATGTACCTGCTGAGTCACGAAGACCCGAACGTGCGTTACGAGGCCCTACTCGCCGTACAGAAACTCATGGTTCACAACTGGTAAGACCAATAAATTGACTACGTTTTTCATGAGACTACATATTAACCTAACAAAAAAACTTCGGTCTACTTCCAAACTAGTCGGTCATGCGCTGAAAATCGAGTCAATGGCAGACAGAGAAAAATCAACCCATAAGGGGGTAAAAATGAAACTTAACGTTAGCGAAGCCATGGGCAAAAGATAGTGCCAAATAACATTGAAACAATGATCAAATCAGAGTTAGTTTTGAGTCCGAGGGCCCGTGAAAATTATATTGAAAAAGTTATCAGTAGCGCGTGTTCCTGTAAAATTAAAGGTTTTATTTTTTAAGGATTTTTTTTATAAAATTGTACTAGATATTCATTTTCGTTTTTTATTTACAGGGAATACCTTGGAAAGCAATTGGAGAAAGAACAAATCGACAAACAAGCTGGCGGCACCGCGGTTGGCGCTAAGGCATAGAAATTGTTACGATAATATTAATTAAATTGTTATTGTTTGTTGACAACATTAATTATAAAATTTCAATCAAGTAGCGATATTTATATGCCATAATGACCTTTAAGTATTACATTGTTGTAAATAGAAATAATACCATTCTATCGAATACTGGAAATCATGCAATTATTAAATTGAAAGTTAAACCCAGTATCCAGTATCCTTAGCAAATACTGTTTTTAAAATATATGAACCGTGTAAATACGAAAAAAACATTTATTTATGATTTAAATGTTATTTATTTATACATTTACGAGTTGCAAGCGTGTTATGAAACTAAATAAATTTGCAATCACATTCCTGTTAAGATTTACTATTGTTGCGTAAAATTAAATATAATAATCATTCATAAATTCTATATTATATTATTTTGCAATGTAGAAATTATTATAGCATATTATTATTATTTGAAGTGTGTAAATGTATACTATACTGGCACATTAGTGAATAAACTTCGAGTAATTAATTATTTTGTAGTTTTCCTTTTCAATCTAGTAGTTTTGAGCTTATTACATTCCATACAAGTGAAGCACATAACGTAATGGAGTTTTTAGACTGGAATCACATATGTACGTATCGATTCGCATTATGTCCAACTTTTTTATGGAGTCATGTACGCATCGCAATCTTAATAGGGTATTTGACTATAATAAAAATATCGTTTCAACTGGTGTCATCCTAAAAGATTATTATCTAAAAACATTATTCCATACGACAAAACTAAAAAATAAAGCTTTATTTAATTAGAAAACATTAAATAAAATTGCTATAATTCTGGCCATGGTCACGTGATCGGAAACGTTCCGTGATCTCGAATGACGTCACAGTCCAAACCACCTATGGAATTCTCATTTTGTCAATACATTTCGACGTGTTTGTGCGGCGTAATAGGCTAATTTCGTCTGTTTTTCATCGTTACTATTTTATTAAATACCAAATAGTATGCGAGACGCGGCCTAAACACATATTATAAAATTGTCATTGTTTGAAATGTGAACTGTTACGTCATGAGAGCAAATGGAGCAATTTATTTTTTTGAATTTATTTCTAGATTTTTATGAAAAATAATGAAAATTATGCCGAAATATATGTTTCGTTAGCTTCAGCATAGCATTATTAACAATTTAAGATGATTTTCTAAAAGTAGTCAAATAGCCTATTATTGATGCGTACATGACATACAAAATTACACATTTTTAAGGACAAGATGCGCACAGATGTGATTCCAATCATACATATTGTACTTGGATACATCAAAAGAATAAAAGATTTCTTCGACTGCGACAATATGCCTCGAGCTCACGGTCCCTTCACCACCCTTCACCCTGTATGCGGCTTTCTCAAAGCCTTGCATGCATGCCCGCAAAGGAGTTTGCTCAAGGTTTGCTCCATGTTTGCTCCACGTTTGTTGCAACGTTGGCAACGCTAATTGATTTGACCAATTTAATTTAGACGTAGTCGTAACCACAGGTCGTAACTCCTTGTTTCACTACGTTGTATCCTAGTAGGTATTCGTGGTCTATGCCAGTTTATGTGTATTATCTATGGTCTATGCTATGTTGTTTCATGAGGACCGATATTTCCTACCTACCATGGATGAGGACTTTATTGGATTTGACATTCTTGACATTTTGCATTCCTAGGACTCATGGAACTAGGAATTACGACTTAGTCTTCCCACTTCCATGCTAGCACTAGTCATAATTCTTAGTTCTATGTAGCACACAACTAATGTAATGATTACGGATAGGGTGGATTATACGGTTCTGCCCGCGAAATTCAATTTTAATTTGGTTTTTCGCAATTTATAAACTAATACGACAAAGTAGGCTTATGGCATTCTAATTGCGCCAATGGCAGTATCATATTCACAGGTTTATATAAAAATCTTTACTTGAAAGTGTCCAGTTTATGAAATTAGTCATATCCGTATTCGGATCCGTATCCGCTATACATTTTTAATGATCTGGCACATCACTAGTACATACTAATAAACAAAGCACAAAGTACTTTTTGAAACAAAGTACTCTGTGATCCTAGTGTTCATGTTCATTCAAAGGTGATTCAAAGTTCACTGATCATATTCATAGTTAGACTTATACTAGACTGATCGTCATTCATCTGTGGTGATCGTGGTCTTGTCGTGGTCTCCGTTTCTTGTTGTTCCTGGTCTGTGGTTATGAGTATAGTATTCTGTATATATTATAATGTACTCTGTGTTCTGTATTTCTGTGATCGTGGTCTATTACTGTGGTCGTGGTCTATGATTTTGCCGGTAAATAAATGGTAAATAAAAACTATAAATTGTAATATTTTTATTAGATTAAATCAACCTATCATAATAATAACATGGAAGAAGTACTAATATTAAAAGATTACAAAACTGTACCAGACATTGTGCACGAATACGCACCAACGTTAAAATTTGGCCATATCCCATTAGTGATTGACAATGGTTTGTTTATTATGCAATTAAATTAAACTATTCTAAATAATGTGTGTAAATCCTACTATTATAAAATGTGAAAATGTGTGTTTGTCCTTCAATCTCGCGGCTCGCCGCAACTGAAGTACGGATCGATGTGACCTATTACATGAATAAAGTTGAGAACCTATCTAAGGGGCTATCCGAGCGCAGTAGGTTTGCCGATCGCTGCCCCTCCCGCCTACGCCAGCCCCGACTGCTCTCCTCTAGATAAAACTAGACAAGTGCGGCTGGCGTAGGCGGGAGAGGCATAAAGAGAGTGAAATATTCTGCTTACTATAATTACTGAAAAATAAAGGGTTTCTGCATAGACGTAGAATTGGTTTTCCCTGCGTACCTACTAGATAGGTATTAGCAATTTGCGGCAAACCGGTGTACCCGTGTCAGAAAGTAAAACTTAACTCAGAAGTCGTGGGCAAAAGCTAATAAATTACAGAGTCCAACACATTAGGTAACTGTTTACTGAAAAAATATGTATTGTTTAAGTTTATTGATATTTATTAACTGTTTTTAAGGATCTTATCAATGCAGAGTCGGCTGGTCAATACATGACGAACCATACTTGACATTTAAAAACTTAATTGCAAGGCCTCGCAAAGATCGGTGTAAAAAAGATGCAGAACCCCCTGTCACCCCGCCTATACAAATAGGAAATGATATCATAAACATTGAAGCTGTCCGGTAAGCCATACAACAGCATTGTGCCCTTTGCCTGGGAAATTATTTTATTTTTAAAGACTTAGGGGCTTATTTTTCTCTTTGTTTGTTTTGTTGTGCCTGAAGACTAAAGTCTTCGAACAGTGCATGTTACCAGTGATACTTACGGATCCGAGACATAGTCACTAACTGTGGGCCTCATAAGAAGGCTCAGGGTCACTCAGCGAGCATGGAAAGAGCTATGGTTCGAGTATCCCTGCAAAATCAAATCAGAAATAAAGAGATCCGCAGGAGAACAAAACTCACCCAATCAACCCAACCAAATACTCAGCGGTTGCCTACTTTTCAAATTGCAGATTTCAATTAAAAACTCAGTTTGACAAGAATGTAGTGACACACTTTGAAGTACAGGAGCTTGTCTGTGACTACATATTCTCACATTTGGGTATTGATAATGAAGGCAGCGTACCACATCCTATTGTTATGACTGAAGCCTTTGTCACACCAAATTATAGTAGGCAATGTAAGTATACAGCTTTAAAAATACTGTGTTAAAATTTTGTTAATATTGATTGATTCATACAAATTATATTACCTTTATAATAATTTATAGTCCCCAATTAATAACTTACTGCTTGCTTATTAATTTATTATTATTTTTATTTCTATTTCTTTTAATATTTTACTACTATTCTAAATCTGAAACTAAGTTAAGTGCTTATCAATTTTAGTACAAACAAAAAGTAAAGTTATAATATTATGTGGTTTCAAGTCTTTGTGGTATCTTTAAGAAAAATTGCAAACCTAACAAAGTTGTCATTTCCAATATCTTAGTTTGTCTAAAAATATTCATGTTTTGCAAAAATTAACATAAAAAAAAATGTTGATTAGCACTATCGAAATATAAAGTAATTCACTTCACTCTTTGCCACAGTACATCAAAAAATAAATAAAATTTTAATTTTAGTAATGTCAGAATTGCTCTTCGAGGGGTATGGTGTACCAGCAGTGAGCTATGGAGTGGACTCATTGTTCAGCTTGTATAAGAATGACATTGGGGACACTGCCCTGATCGTGAACTGTGGCTATCACACCATACACATTATCCCTGTTATACGAGGCCAGGTTATTGCAGAGCACGCAAGGAGAATTAATTTAGGCAAGTTTTTTATTTTACATTATTAGGTCCACTATGTTTAGCGCAAATTAATTCTAAGACCTGATTGTACCACATTCTTGCAAATAAAATATTCTATTCTATTCTATTATAAATTATAATAGTACAAAATAATAGGTTAGTGATATATATTCGGAATTATGGCTTATAATTTCCCCCAACTGAATTTTGGGCATGGAGGCCAATCTGAACTGGCTCTTTTGCTCTGAGGCTAGCCCCAGGCCAGCTACGCACAGGATATTATAGTGCACCAGTGTGCGGTAACACAGATTTACTCTTTATTACCCCATTCATAGGCTGGTGGGGCTATAATCCGACATGAACAGTTTAGGTGCTAGACCTGGGACTCAAACTCAGGACTAGCATGGTCTGTAGCTGAACAAGATAGCCTCTGAACCATTGATGTCACAGACTATTTGGCTTGATAATATGAAACCTCAGTGGGCGAAGGAGGAAGCTATGCTCTGCAAAAATGAATATGAGCAAAGTTGAAGTTGATTATCCTCCTGTCCCCTCCAAATAAGCGAAAGGGAAAAGGAATATGTTAGGAGTGGGTACGATATTAATGCAAAGGGTGGGTTTCGAACCTGCAACCTTTCAGTTTTCAGACCACATCTTTAACAGTTGGGCTATTGAGGCTTCAAAACTTATAGACTAGCTTTTGCCAGTGGCTACGCTCAAGTTAAGTTCGATTTTTCAAACCCCCATTTTACCCCCTTAGGGTTGGTCATCTTAATCTGAATCTGAGAATCTGTAAGCAAAATTTCAGCCTGATCCGTCCAGTCGTATGAGCTGTGTGTTGATAGATCAGTCAGTCAGTCAGTCACCTTTTCCTTTTATAATTTGGATGACCATTGCAGGTGGCAGTGAAATAATTTGCTACATGCACAAGCTATTGCAGCTGAAGTACCCTGTTCATGTAAATGCAATTACAATGTCTAGGATAGAGGAGATACTTCATGAACACAGCTCTATAGCTTTAGACTACCAGGAGGAAATCCGCAGATGGACCAACCCCGATTATTATGAGGCTAACGTGAAAAGAGTTCAACTGCCGTTTGTACAACCCTCTAGCTCTTCTAGCTTGACAGGTAAGTTTCATCCCCTATGTTCTTCTCTTTACATAGGTAGCCAATGCCCACCCAATGTCATTTCCACCTTTAATTGTTCCCTTTAAGGTTCTTGAAAACGAAATTGACAGAAAGCGTCACATAACTTAGCTTAGGTAGCCCATAAATGTTAGGGAAGGTTTGTGAAAACGGGCAACAGACATGATTTATGTCAAGATATATTTATGGCTTGTTCCAATGGCCTCATGTTCGATATTCGGAGCACACTCTACAGATTTCAACCTTACAGACTGTTCACTATAACTTGTCCGTTGCCATGTTGGCACTATTGCTTCACACTAGTTCACACAATAGAACCCTGACAACCGGCTTGAGATAAGCAATAGTGCCAACATGACGGCAAGGGACAATTTATAGTGAACAGTCTGTACAGTACCACAACTATAATTTACCGGTGGTGTTTTGAGGAACTAATTCGTTCATCCAATTTTTATACTCCATGACCATCTTGAAAATTAACGTTAGATAGCCCATCTATCTAGGAAGGCTATAGGCTATATATCATCACGCTAGGACCAATAGTAGCGGAGCACCAATGAAGAATGTTTCAAAATCGGTGGTTATTTTTTTCCTTTTGAGAGCTTATGCTGCGTGCGCTGCGCAAACGGTTAAAAATTCGAAAAATCATGTATGACAGAATTTTTCTCCTTTAAAAGTTCTAAAAAAAGTCCGCGACAGCATAATGTCTAACTTTTAAGGTTGGCTCACTATAACCTATTTTATGCTAACCAAATTCTAGGCTCTAAAGTTCTAAAATAATGCATTATTTGCGAAGGTGTTTTGTTAAAACTATTCCACGCGGATGAAGTCGCGGGCAGAAACTAGTTTAAAAAAAAACGAGATGTTCCTTTTTCGAAATTGCATAATTTTATGTTGAATTATTTTATCTTGAAATTTAAATACAGCTGAACAGCAAAAAGAACGAAAGAAGGAAATGGCGCGGCGTCTTCTGGAAATAAACGCGAGGAAGCGAGAAGAGAGGCTCGCTGAGGACGAAGAACAGTTGAATCAGCTGCTAGCACTGCAGGTGTGTAGAGTGAAGCCTCCTCTGAACTTTTCTCTCTGTTTATGTATTTGTTTGACACACAAAACAGCTAGCTACCTAACAAAAATAGCATTACAAATAACAGATAGGTCACAAAACCGGCTGCTCGCCAAAATGTGTCTTCAACTACTTATAATTAGAATCACAATAAAAATATTCAGTTAAGGTAAATTAAATGTGTTGATTTAAATTGAACATACTTGCAGGAACTAATAGAAGAGGGTGATACAGAAGAATTCAATGAAGCAATAAAAGGTTTTGAGATAAAGAATTACGGTGATTTACAGGTAATTTATTTATTTAGTTCTTTGAAAATCAATCTACCAGTTCTAAAATAAATATAGAAATCTGGGGCCAATGATCAGAATAATGATATTAAACTGTAGGGCTTGAAACCGTTTAAAAATATTGTTCTTCAACTTGTCAGTTAATGACAAATCCAAATTATATCGGTTGCCTGGCGCTTTCATAACAGTTCATGTAATATTAGTTTAATGATTGTTGATTTACAATGTCAGAGACAAATAGCGGCTCTGCACATGCGTATAGAGAAGAACAAGCAACGCATCGCGGCCGCGGCCAGCGCGGAGGAGCCGCTAGAGCCGCGCCCGAGCGGCCGCATGCAGCCGCCCGCCGACCCCGAGGCGTTCCAGGTGTGGCTCGACGACACGCGCGCTAAGGTGTGTATATCAGCTGAACATGCGCACAGAGAACAAGTAACGCAAGAAAAAACTTCGATATTAATCTGTGGGTTCAATTTTACTCAAACAACAAAAGATACTGGAAATGTAGGAAGAAGAGTGATCCCAAAAAAACGCAATTCTGGTTTCCAGTACCGCGAGGTGCTGGTGCGGCGCGAGGCGCGGCGCGCGCGGCGCGCGGCCATGGTGAAGCGGCGCACGGCCGCCGCCGCCGAGCGCATGCGCGCCATCTCGCGCCTCGCGGCCGCCGGCGACGACTTCGGCTACCGCGACTCCGACTGGGACGTGTACAAGAGGTGAATACACGAACACCCGATCGAGTCGGAACACCACAAATTCTTTATATTGAGATACGGTTATCACCACTATTTTATTTATATAAGAGTTCCCACGGGATTTTTAAGAAAGTAAATTCATGCGGTGAAGTCGCAGGCATCAGCAGCAGCCAGTATATAATGTATAAAATAGTAAGTAATGTGTCATCTGAATTAGCACCATCGTAACTTTTGTTGTAACTATCAGCATCAGCCGCGAGGCGGACTCTGACTCGGAGGCGGACGGCGAGCGCCTCGTGGAGCTGGAGGAGGCGCTCCGCGAGCACGAGCCCGCGCAGCCCAGCCACCACCAGCACCAGCTGCATCTCGCCATCGAGCCCTACAGGTGACTGTGCTGGGTATCCTGAGTCACGTCAGCCTCGAGGCGGACGGCGAGCGCCTCGTGGAGCTGGAGGAGGCGCTCCGCGAGCACGAGCCCGCGCAGCCCAGCCACCACCAGCACCAGCTGCATCTCGCCATCGAGCCCTACAGGTGACTGTGCTGGGTATCCTGAGTCACGTCAGCCTCGAGGCGGACGGCGAGCGCCTCGTGGAGCTGGAGGAGGCGCTCCGCGAGCACGAGCCCGCGCAGCCCAGCCACCACCAGCACCAGCTGCATCTCGCCATCGAGCCCTACAGGTGACTGTGCTGGGTATCCTGAGTCACGTCAGCCTCGAGGCGGACGGCGAGCGCCTCGTGGAGCTGGAGGAGGCGCTCCGCGAGCACGAGCCCGCGCAGCCCAGCCACCACCAGCACCAGCTGCATCTCGCCATCGAGCCCTACAGGTGACTGTGCTGGGTATCCTGAGTCACGTCAGCCTCGAGGCGGACGGCGAGCGCCTCATGGAGCTGGAGGAGGCGCTCCGCGAGCACGAGCCCGCGCAGCCCAGCCACCACCAGCACCAGCTGCATCTCGCCATCGAGCCCTACAGGTGACTGTGCTGGGTATCCTGAGTCACGTCAGCCTCGAGGCGGACGGCGAGCGCCTCGTGGAGCTGGAGGAGGCGCTCCGCGAGCACGAGCCCGCGCAGCCCAGCCACCACCAGCACCAGCTGCATCTCGCCATCGAGCCCTACAGGTGACTGTGCTGGGTATCCTGAGTCACGTCAGCCTCGAGGCGGACGGCGAGCGCCTCGTGGAGCTGGAGGAGGCGCTCCGCGAGCACGAGCCCGCGCAGCCCAGCCACCACCAGCACCAGCTGCATCTCGCCATCGAGCCCTACAGGTGACTGTGCTGGGTATCCTGAGTCACGTCAGCCTCGAGGCGGACGGCGAGCGCCTCGTGGAGCTGGAGGAGGCGCTCCGCGAGCACGAGCCCGCGCAGCCCAGCCACCACCAGCACCAGCTGCATCTCGCCATCGAGCCCTACAGGTGACTGTGCTGGGTATCCTGAGTCACGTCAGCCTCGAGGCGGACGGCGAGCGCCTCGTGGAGCTGGAGGAGGCGCTCCGCGAGCACGAGCCCGCGCAGCCCAGCCACCACCAGCACCAGCTGCATCTCGCCATCGAGCCCTACAGGTGACTGTGCTGGGTATCCTGAGTCACGTCAGCCTCGAGGCGGACGGCGAGCGCCTCATGGAGCTGGAGGAGGCGCTCCGCGAGCACGAGCCCGCGCAGCCCAGCCACCACCAGCACCAGCTGCATCTCGCCATCGAGCCCTACAGGTGACTGTGCTGGGTATCCTGAGTCACGTCAGCCTCGAGGCGGACGGCGAGCGCCTCGTGGAGCTGGAGGAGGCGCTCCGCGAGCACGAGCCCGCGCAGCCCAGCCACCACCAGCACCAGCTGCATCTCGCCATCGAGCCCTACAGGTGACTGTGCTGGGTATCCTGAGTCACGTCAGCCTCGAGGCGGACGGCGAGCGCCTCGTGGAGCTGGAGGAGGCGCTCCGCGAGCACGAGCCCGCGCAGCCCAGCCACCACCAGCACCAGCTGCATCTCGCCATCGAGCCCTACAGGTGACTGTGCTGGGTATCCTGAGTCACGTCAGCCTCGAGGCGGACGGCGAGCGCCTCGTGGAGCTGGAGGAGGCGCTCCGCGAGCACGAGCCCGCGCAGCCCAGCCACCACCAGCACCAGCTGCATCTCGCCATCGAGCCCTACAGGTGACTGTGCTGGGTATCCTGAGTCACGTCAGCCTCGAGGCGGACGGCGAGCGCCTCGTGGAGCTGGAGGAGGCGCTCCGCGAGCACGAGCCCGCGCAGCCCAGCCACCACCAGCACCAGCTGCATCTCGCCATCGAGCCCTACAGGTGACTGTGCTGGGTATCCTGAGTCACGTCAGCCTCGAGGCGGACGGCGAGCGCCTCGTGGAGCTGGAGGAGGCGCTCCGCGAGCACGAGCCCGCGCAGCCCAGCCACCACCAGCACCAGCTGCATCTCGCCATCGAGCCCTACAGGTGACTGTGCTGGGTATCCTGAGTCACGTCAGCCTCGAGGCGGACGGCGAGCGCCTCGTGGAGCTGGAGGAGGCGCTCCGCGAGCACGAGCCCGCGCAGCCCAGCCACCACCAGCACCAGCTGCATCTCGCCATCGAGCCCTACAGGTGACTGTGCTGGGTATCCTGAGTCACGTCAGCCTCGAGGCGGACGGCGAGCGCCTCGTGGAGCTGGAGGAGGCGCTCCGCGAGCACGAGCCCGCGCAGCCCAGCCACCACCAGCACCAGCTGCATCTCGCCATCGAGCCCTACAGGTGACTGTGCTGGGTATCCTGAGTCACGTCAGCCTCGAGGCGGACGGCGAGCGCCTCGTGGAGCTGGAGGAGGCGCTCCGCGAGCACGAGCCCGCGCAGCCCAGCCACCACCAGCACCAGCTGCATCTCGCCATCGAGCCCTACAGGTGACTGTGCTGGGTATCCTGAGTCACGTCAGCCTCGAGGCGGACGGCGAGCGCCTCGTGGAGCTGGAGGAGGCGCTCCGCGAGCACGAGCCCGCGCAGCCCAGCCACCACCAGCACCAGCTGCATCTCGCCATCGAGCCCTACAGGTGACTGTGCTGGGTATCCTGAGTCACGTCAGCCTCGAGGCGGACGGCGAGCGCCTCGTGGAGCTGGAGGAGGCGCTCCGCGAGCACGAGCCCGCGCAGCCCAGCCACCACCAGCACCAGCTGCATCTCGCCATCGAGCCCTACAGGTGACTGTGCTGGGTATCCTGAGTCACGTCAGCCTCGAGGCGGACGGCGAGCGCCTCATGGAGCTGGAGGAGGCGCTCCGCGAGCACGAGCCCGCGCAGCCCAGCCACCACCAGCACCAGCTGCATCTCGCCATCGAGCCCTACAGGTGACTGTGCTGGGTATCCTGAGTCACGTCAGCCTCGAGGCGGACGGCGAGCGCCTCGTGGAGCTGGAGGAGGCGCTCCGCGAGCACGAGCCCGCGCAGCCCAGCCACCACCAGCACCAGCTGCATCTCGCCATCGAGCCCTACAGGTGACTGTGCTGGGTATCCTGAGTCACGTCAGCCTCGAGGCGGACGGCGAGCGCCTCGTGGAGCTGGAGGAGGCGCTCCGCGAGCACGAGCCCGCGCAGCCCAGCCACCACCAGCACCAGCTGCATCTCGCCATCGAGCCCTACAGGTGACTGTGCTGGGTATCCTGAGTCACGTCAGCCTCGAGGCGGACGGCGAGCGCCTCGTGGAGCTGGAGGAGGCGCTCCGCGAGCACGAGCCCGCGCAGCCCAGCCACCACCAGCACCAGCTGCATCTCGCCATCGAGCCCTACAGGTGACTGTGCTGGGTATCCTGAGTCACGTCAGCCTCGAGGCGGACGGCGAGCGCCTCATGGAGCTGGAGGAGGCGCTCCGCGAGCACGAGCCCGCGCAGCCCAGCCACCACCAGCACCAGCTGCATCTCGCCATCGAGCCCTACAGGTGACTGTGCTGGGTATCCTGAGTCACGTCAGCCTCGAGGCGGACGGCGAGCGCCTCGTGGAGCTGGAGGAGGCGCTCCGCGAGCACGAGCCCGCGCAGCCCAGCCACCACCAGCACCAGCTGCATCTCGCCATCGAGCCCTACAGGTGACTGTGCTGGGTATCCTGAGTCACGTCAGCCTCGAGGCGGACGGCGAGCGCTTCGTGGAGCTGGAGGAGGCGCTCCGCGAGCACGAGCCCGCGCAGCCCAGCCACCACCAGCACCAGCTGCATCTCGCCATCGAGCCCTACAGGTGACTGTGCTGGGTATCCTGAGTCACGTCAGCCTCGAGGCGGACGGCGAGCGCCTCATGGAGCTGGAGGAGGCGCTCCGCGAGCACGAGCCCGCGCAGCCCAGCCACCACCAGCACCAGCTGCATCTCGCCATCGAGCCCTACAGGTGACTGTGCTGGGTATCCTGAGTCACGTCAGCCTCGAGGCGGACGGCGAGCGCCTCGTGGAGCTGGAGGAGGCGCTCCGCGAGCACGAGCCCGCGCAGCCCAGCCACCACCAGTACCAGCTGCATCTCGCCATCGAGCCCTACAGGTGACTGTGCTGGGTATCCTGAGTCACGTCAGCCTCGAGGCGGACGGCGAGCGCCTCGTGGAGCTGGAGGAGGCGCTCCGCGAGCACGAGCCCGCGCAGCCCAGCCACCACCAGCACCAGCTGCATCTCGCCATCGAGCCCTACAGGTGACTGTGCTGGGTATCCTGAGTCACGTCAGCCTCGAGGCGGACGGCGAGCGCCTCGTGGAGCTGGAGGAGGCGCTCCGCGAGCACGAGCCCGCGCAGCCCAGCCACCACCAGCACCAGCTGCATCTCGCCATCGAGCCCTACAGGTGACTGTGCTGGGTATCCTGAGTCACGTCAGCCTCGAGGCGGACGGCGAGCGCCTCGTGGAGCTGGAGGAGGCGCTCCGCGAGCACGAGCCCGCGCAGCCCAGCCACCACCAGCACCAGCTGCATCTCGCCATCGAGCCCTACAGGTGACTGTGCTGGGTATCCTGAGTCACGTCAGCCTCGAGGCGGACGGCGAGCGCCTCATGGAGCTGGAGGAGGCGCTCCGCGAGCACGAGCCCGCGCAGCCCAGCCACCACCAGCACCAGCTGCATCTCGCCATCGAGCCCTACAGGTGACTGTGCTGGGTATCCTGAGTCACGTCAGCCTCGAGGCGGACGGCGAGCGCCTCGTGGAGCTGGAGGAGGCGCTCCGCGAGCACGAGCCCGCGCAGCCCAGCCACCACCAGCACCAGCTGCATCTCGCCATCGAGCCCTACAGGTGACTGTGCTGGGTATCCTGAGTCACGTCAGCCTCGAGGCGGACGGCGAGCGCCTCGTGGAGCTGGAGGAGGCGCTCCGCGAGCACGAGCCCGCGCAGCCCAGCCACCACCAGCACCAGCTGCATCTCGCCATCGAGCCCTACAGGTGACTGTGCTGGGTATCCTGAGTCACGTCAGCCTCGAGGCGGACGGCGAGCGCCTCGTGGAGCTGGAGGAGGCGCTCCGCGAGCACGAGCCCGCGCAGCCCAGCCACCACCAGCACCAGCTGCATCTCGCCATCGAGCCCTACAGGTGACTGTGCTGGGTATCCTGAGTCACGTCAGCCTCGAGGCGGACGGCGAGCGCCTCGTGGAGCTGGAGGAGGCGCTCCGCGAGCACGAGCCCGCGCAGCCCAGCCACCACCAGCACCAGCTGCATCTCGCCATCGAGCCCTACAGGTGACTGTGCTGGGTATCCTGAGTCACGTCAGCCTCGAGGCGGACGGCGAGCGCCTCGTGGAGCTGGAGGAGGCGCTCCGCGAGCACGAGCCCGCGCAGCCCAGCCACCACCAGCACCAGCTGCATCTCGCCATCGAGCCCTACAGGTGACTGTGCTGGGTATCCTGAGTCACGTCAGCCTCGAGGCGGACGGCGAGCGCCTCGTGGAGCTGGAGGAGGCGCTCCGCGAGCACGAGCCCGCGCAGCCCAGCCACCACCAGCACCAGCTGCATCTCGCCATCGAGCCCTACAGGTGACTGTGCTGGGTATCCTGAGTCACGTCAGCCTCGAGGCGGACGGCGAGCGCCTCGTGGAGCTGGAGGAGGCGCTCCGCGAGCACGAGCCCGCGCAGCCCAGCCACCACCAGCACCAGCTGCATCTCGCCATCGAGCCCTACAGGTGACTGTGCTGGGTATCCTGAGTCACGTCAGCCTCGAGGCGGACGGCGAGCGCCTCGTGGAGCTGGAGGAGGCGCTCCGCGAGCACGAGCCCGCGCAGCCCAGCCACCACCAGCACCAGCTGCATCTCGCCATCGAGCCCTACAGGTGACTGTGCTGGTTATGGCTGGCCCAATTCAAATTGGGCAGACTTCAAACACCTTTGAGAACATTATGGAGAACTCAAATGGGCAAGTTTCCCCTCACGATGTTTCCTTAAACGCACATAATATCGGAATAAATAGTTGAAGACTTGGAGACTGACAGGCTACTTTTTATCCCGCAAAATCAAAGAATTCCCGAGGCATTTTAAAAACTAAATTCACGCAGACGAAGTCGCGGGCATCAGCTAGTAATATTATATAACTTAATTTCAGAGCTCCAGAGTTAATATTCCAACCTTCAATGATGGGAAACTTAGAGGCTGGCTTAGCAGAAACTATGGAATATGTGTTCAAGCACTTCACTCCCGAAGATCAACTATTGTTAGCCAATAACGTGTTCCTCACGGGTGGTTGTGCGCAATTTCCGGGTATGTGTAAGAAAACAATAGTTTGCATTTTTATCTCCATATTTGCTCAACAGGATTGAGTATCAAAATGAATCTAGTAGCAGTTTAGGTAAAAAGCCATGTCATACCTACTGTAGATTAATTTAGTCGCTTGTCTTCAATTTACTCTCATCAAGTCTTACAGCGATACAGCGATTTTTGGAACGAAGTTCCTTTTCGGACGGTTTGGTGGATGGAGGCTAGGCGAAAAAAGTAAGAACTTTCCGTCACGACACGTGTTGCCTTCGTTTATTTTTATTACACACGTTGCATAATAGCTTTAGTAGCGTAGCGGATATACGAAGGAGTGAAACAATCGGTTCGGGGATTCGAATCCTAACTTCAGATTATTATTTTTTATTTTATTTATTTTCATTACTAATTTATTATTAAAAGGCACTTCGTTCCAACCGAGTGTTCGACGACAAACACGCATTTTTTTTTTGTTTTAGTGTGATTTAGTTTTTGACGCTCAACTCTGACGCAGCCCAAGATGAATATCGCTTTGAGCGTTGAATCGCCTACGGGTAGTGATAAACTACGGTAAAATGGCGCGCCTCTCCATACTAATAATAATGAACTATTAATGACGCCTCAACAAATACTTGGGTTTATTTTTGTTTGACGGCCGTCTCAGCACGCACACAGTATGTTTTGGCGCTTGGTGGCCCTTTGTAAATGCTTTCAAACGTTTTGAATTTTGGACGTGCGCGCAATGTTATCGTAGTTAATCTCTAATGCAAGCCCGGTCACGAACGTTCTCTAAGTAGGTAACATTAAGAATGATTGCAACGTAGATTACAATGCGTCCATAGTTTATTTCGTAAGTCTTTTATGACTAAATTATTTCCTCAGGTCTTAAAGAAAGATTAGAAAAGGAGCTGCTCGAGATGCGGCCGTTCCAATCAACTCACAAAGTAGTAATGGCAAAAAACCCCAGCCTCGACGCGTGGTATGGAGCCAGAGACTTCGCCGGCAGCAATGAATTCGAGAACTGGTGCATTTCCAAAGAGGAATATTACGAAATGGGCGGAGAGTATTTGAAGGAGCATCACGCGAGTAACAAGTACTACAAGAGTCCAGCGCCTATCATAGACAATACTCTGGCACCGGCGGGGGATGCTAACGTGGTTAAAGAAGAAATTGTCGTTGACTGTTAACAGGATATAATATTGCAATTTGCAAATACCAAATACGTGTTGTATAATGTTTAAAAGCAAGCGTTCCTTTCCGAATGTCTTTCTTGTATAGGTGGTTCTAGCAAATTATTGTAAAAATAATCAAAGAGGATGTAATGACTACGTTTTAAGAGTCTGCACTCCCCAAAGAACTGAAAATATAAAATGTATGTAACGTGCGCTATCGAACAGCACCAACATTACAAAACTTTTTAACGATTACGTAACAGCATTATTGGCAACATTAACAACTCAAGTGTCAAAAGGGATTTGCTGCGCACTGTAGCACATACCTAAGTATCGATTGGTATCGACATGGATAAAGATTAAAGGGATGACCACAAATGGGCGACCTCACGGTGAGGTCGCCCATTTGCATCTATCTATAATATAATAAAACTGTAACTGGACGAATTCTGTACATTAAATATATTTTAATTAATATATTGTAAATTATGATAATGACTGCTTGAGTTTACTAAAATCAAAACGATTTCATGTTTTATTAAGCTGTCAAATATTTTTGACAATCTCAATAGCCCAGTAGTATTTTAACTGTGAGGTCTCGGTTTCGATTCACGGCGGGATCAATTTGGGAATTTATATTGTCTCTGATCCTCTAGTGGGAGGCTGTGGCCGTGACTAGTTACCACTCTACCGTTTTAAGTTTAGCAGACGTGCCGCCAAGCGATTTAGCGTTCCGGCACTATGGCGTGTAGAAACCGATTAGGGGGTTGAATGTTCGTGCCATACCCCTTCCAAGTTTAGAGTTACTTAGTCCGCTACCATCAAGTGAAATAGCAATCAACGACTATCTTGTCATCGAATAAAAAGATTTTCTTACACAAGCATGGCTGTTTCATATTATCCCTGTACCTACCTATAGCTTTTCCACATAACTCCAAGGGGTTAAAGCTAGGTTAAAGTAAGTTGCTGTTTTAACGTAGTAGAGTAGGTACCACTTTTTATTATCTATACTTATAATAATTATTATGAAGAGGAAAGAATTACAAAAAAATCCCCCGAGGGAATTTATCATGTCACAATAGTAGCTTGTGTTCTAAAATTTAATTAGATCGCCTTTATTATCGTATAATTATAAATGCGAAAGTGTTTGTTTGTTGGTTTGTCCGTCAATCACGCTGCAACAAACTGACGTGATTTTTGGATATGTATACTTAGTTCAGAACCTGGAGGGTGACATAGGCATCCCAGAAAATCAGAGTTCCCGCGGGATCTAACTCCACGCGGACGAAGTCGCGGGCATCAGCTAGTATTAGAATATTGATGGTTTTTTTTCTATGAATTTACACCGATATTTCTAAACTGATAATGTTTTATTTTAAAATGGGAAAAAAAGGGTAGGTAGATAAAAATCAAACAAGAGGTTTAGGCCACAAATATCATGGCACGTTTATTTTTCTCCACTACATGGCGACCTCTAAAAGAATCGTGACTTGTTATTTTGCATTCATATAATTTTCTTTTCATAGAGCCCTTCCAAAAAGAGCACTAATAATTTTACAATGTATATTTTCCATAAAATTAAATAAACTCTGTATTTTTTTATTTTGATCTCAATATAAATCACTATGAACATAAAAAAATCGCTTTGTTAGTTCGCTAATTATATTGATAGATGATACTATTATAATAAAGAGTACATTTAAAAAATCACATTAAAGCATATACATAATGCTGACTACATAATTCCCTTACAGCCTCTTTACTTAGTTGTACAAGTCGCATACTCGAGTAGGAATTAACGATAAACAATATCAAAATATAGTATAGAAAGATTCAGTTTAAGGTGATGATAACACCTAGAGCGATTTATACCTACTTGTAGCGTTGAGGTCAGTCTCAAGAAATTATAGATTATAAGTTTTTTTTTTAATTAACCGAAATAATACACATACATTTGTTATGATAAAAATCAGGGCTTGAAAACCGGAAAAATCAACCGGTTACTTCAATTAAACTGGTTAAAGAGTGCAACCGTGTATCAGTCCATAACCATTAATTTCATATTTTAGCAAGCAAACAACAATCAGGTTGTGGCGTTAAAGAGTAACAAACATCCATCCATCCATCCATACATCCAGCCTCACAAACTTTCGCATTTTATAATATTAGTAGTATCCTACTAACATTTATTATGAAACCGGTAAGAAATATGATTTCGCTACGTTCAATCAATAAAATTAACGCGTAAATTGAAACACTTTTCGAGCCCTGACATAAATATAACATAATACAGGACTGATCCAACGACATCTTATTTGATTACGTAGTTCATCACCTTAGTCTCTATCACTAGCTGGTAAGTGTTATCAGCCGCTTAATTGTAAAGAACTAACAATAATTTTATCACAATCTATTCAGACTAAAGAAAACAATATCCGCTGTAAAGGAGGCTGTAAAGGCGATACCATATTCACGTGCAATGTAATACACCACAGTTAACAAATCTAACTTATTCGATAAAATATAAACTAGCCTAAAAATTTTAACAATTAAATAAAAACAGTTGTATGTATTTAAAAATATTGGTCAAAAAAAACTCTGTAGAGCTATAACTAAATGACCGCAGTTAAAAAGAATCATGCCATGATTTTTGCTCGTCAACTTTTAATTAAATAGGAATTAAAAGTATGTAAAGTACTCCAAAACGCGTCGAGTTTGGCTCAGAGCCACAATTTGTTAGTAACGTTTATAATATTTATAGCTACAAATTGTAAAAATCAGCGACTTAGAAATAGCTCTCAGTATATAAAAAAAAAGTTAAAATCCTTAGGCTGTACTCTCGTATGATTATGACGTAAGCAACGCAATATGTTGGCAAAGCGGAAGTATGCGTAAATCTAACGATAACATAGAACTAAATATTTATGTAGCTTAGAAGTACGATTACTGCGTCGAGTATCACGGCTCGCGAGTGAGACACTGCGCGCCTCGGCCCGGACTAGTGTGGCTTGCCTCCACGCGTATACATTACACTCGGGATAAGGATATGTACGATTTCTTTAACCGAAGTTATGAGTTACGTGAACTGGTTGGTCCGACACCACAACCGCTCTGAACATTTTAGTAACGGAAATAAAAAAAACGACCTGCGTAACGTTTGCCAATCGTGAGTATACTTGCAAAGTTGTGGGATCGTTTTTGTTGGTTCAGTCTTTTCTACGGTCGAAAAAACTACAGAAAAGAAAATATTTTACAACATAACGCTCCGACGGTTACATAATCAAATACATAGGTTAATATTACCCTCTAAATATATAGTAACTAACATCGGTATGTAAAATAGTTGGGGCAGAGAAGACACACAAATTCATGAACCACTAAGGACTCGCCTAACTATTAAAGATGGTTCCTGCTCTAATTTATGCGTCTTAACTGTTTGATTGTGACCTCGATCAGTTACGAACGACGCGCCTGGCCCTACTCGATGCGTAAATATGGGTTGTAAATTTGGTGCGCCTTTCGTAACTTAACAAGGTCACTAATTCATTTCTTTGCCTCTCTCCCGACTCGGTGAGAACGAGACAACGATAGATGCAATATAATATAATAAAGAAAACAATCGATAAAGACAGAACAGATAACAACACAAATATATTACTACATAATTCTATAATTCCTCACAGAATATGCCCCTCTCGCCGAGTCAGACGAGACGCGATAAACATTTATATACTTTATATGTTTTACCTAGTTTACTATGTTGGTGTTTCTATTCCCATCATAATATCTATGGATAATACAACGGTACCAACATTGATAAACACCGACCGCATGGTACTTGACAATGTTGCTACAAACTATTGGTAAATAACGTTTTTTTTTTGTCAATGGCTGTTTCTTTCTGGTAATTGAAGATTTTACACTACATTTTAAACCAAAGTTCTAGTTTCTCTAAATAATACTGTTCTCAATGGCTTGGTAGGAAACTTAATAGAAAAAGATTTTATAAACATGAAAAATATATTTTGACGCTACTATGTATTAATTTCATTCTAAATTTTCTGGGAAACTAAATGCATCCGTCATGTCACTTTATCTTAAAGTATCGTGTACATACATATTATTCATTTCATATGTAAATGATAAATGAGATATTGGCCTATTTTCTCGTGTTTCAAATACAGAACTATCAAAATATAAAAAAATATTGAGGACTATCAAACAACATCCATATGTATATTTATTATCATTAGGTATGTATATCTACAAGGAAATTTTGATTTTAATACCCAAAAGTATACTTCTGTGCTAAATACTCTATGATTAATTCCAAATTTTTATTTCATCAGTTCGATATACTCTATGATTGTAGAAGAAAAACAGTTCTACAAATCATACACTCTTACCTTAATTTTGAATCATATTATTTCTCCATATCATTCGAATAAATAAACCCTACCAATATTTACAATTTCGACCCTCAGCTCAATGGACACACACCACATCGTGGAAATAAAATAATGTATATAAACAATGTGAACAGAAAACAAAACAATATATTATTAGAAGTCAAACAAAATACAAAACAGTGGCTCAAAAGTCGGTACTCGGTACATAACACTACGAGAAGTCGAGTTCTCTACAATATTTTATTTCCATCTACCCTGACCTGCAAACTTAACTAAACTTACGCTACCACATCATTTACAGAGAAATGGCACCAATCTATCTTTGATATCAATAATGGCAAACCTAAGGAACCCCCGCAGCAGACACGGTACTCTGCACTGCGCGTGCGAAACAACGTTGTCTCAAGGTTTGGAAGACTACTGCGCTATACTCTACACGTTATTACTATTATTCGAATTAAACAGCAATGGTAATAGTAATAAAGTCTTTAACATCAGCCAAAAATACTGTATTGTATAACAAATTTGGAAAATATCCTAAGTGGAAAACAAAATGAAATATTGGCTTCCGTACACGATAAATGGACATCCTGATCGCGATCAAACTCATAGATAACATAAGAATCTTAAGATACACAAGACAAGGAAGAATTACATGTTACAATTGATTACAACAATGACACGCACAATTATTGTGTGGTTTAAATAAAAAAAAAACTAATGCTCAAATCACGCGCGGGACACTATTGGTTGGAACGAAATATCACGTCACAGAACATGCAAACATCATCACAATCATTAGATTCTGATGCGAACACGTTTTGAAAACCAGCCAAAACGGAGGAGTTTAAAGAGTCTAAATTGGAATAACCGTTTTTAATAATGATTTTGATGTAATCTATACATAATAAAATACTTGTGCGAGCATATTATATACATTATATTATTTTCATGTATGATAATAATTTTTTCGTTCTATGGTGAAGCAAATAATGAATTAAAAATATAAAACATACATGATACAAATTGTGATCTGTGGGAGTCTTATGCAATCTGCGATTATGATCGCGGCTCACGATCCATGTTGACCGTGTACTGGCTGCCTATGTGAAACGTAACGTAACTACGCAAATGAGGTCGAGACGAGTGACAAAAACGAAGCGTCATCAATGGTGTTATGATCGATATTGCCTAACATCGCTATCTGCTAGAAGGCACACAAAGTTCCAGAAGCTTCACAACTGCACGCTGTAGATGCCGCGCCCGCGACCTCGGCCGAGCCGCGCCCCGCGCGTCTCGCGACGTTCGCGGCGAACACACATTAAGAACACCGAACGTAATTTCATTATGAACGAAATACGATTAAAAAATATTGCCAAATTTATGTTGCAACAGGCACTTCTCTGGATTACTCCAATAAACATCATATTAAATTTATTCTGTGAAGCTTATTATTGCCTCCGAGGACTCCGTGACATTTTTTTTTTCACTTTGTACTTGTACTTTATTATTATGAAACCTGAACCAACCACATTATTAAAGCGTTCCTAAGGATCGGTAGAAGTATCATACTAAAGAGTCCCTTAAATTTCTCACCGTTCAAAATACTTCACGTTATATCGGTAACAGTTCTATAAAATTATCCAACTCCATCTACACTGAGACAATCTAAGTTAAAGCATCGCAATAAGATATCGTTACATCATTACGACTAATGAAGACGGGGACGACAAGCGTGAGAACGTTCAAAATTTAGAATTTCAAAGTCGGTGATTCACCATTCACGATACCGAAAGTTATCACTAAGCAAATTAGAATATGAGATCAAAAATTTAGGCCTACAATCTATACGATGAGAGTTAAGTATCGATTTATATATGCCACCACGAATTAATATAATCGTGTGATGGTAGAGATAAATCACAGTTGTGGATAATAATCACAATGCAACCATAGGCGGTACCGCTGCGTGACTGCTGGCTGCTTCCTCGACTCGGTGTCGTGTGCTGCTCGAGGGTTGCTGCCTCGCACCCGCCCTCCCCTCCCCTCCACTCCGCCACTGCGCCCGCGTCACGGTCGACGAAATCAAATGGATAAATAAATAATATAAAATAAAATCTGATCTGTGTACAAGTCCACGCTGGACGTTTAAAGAGGTCCGGCTCTCGAGTCGGCGCGTTCTGTGAACGAGCTAGCTGCGCTGTGGCTGCCTCAATCTCTATATTGCACTCGGGCTGCTCGCTGATCAATCGACGGATATAAAAAGTTCTGAAACAATATAAAACCCTTTACAATCCCCTAGCATTTAATATGTTTCCCACATTATTCATCTTCTTTATTAATCGATGGGCGTCCACGGATGGACAAAAGTCTCTTGCGTGGACTTCCAAAGGCCTCGGCCCCGCATAATTGTCCGCTCGGATTTAGGTTTCTTAATATCCTATGGAAAATTTTGGCACTCCAGGGATAAATAGCTTACGCCAACGTTATAATCGGTTCTGAAATTGAACTGTGAGGCCCGCTTGCAGAGACTACTACCAGCTACCCCAGTGCAGAGTACTTAATTACATGGTAGAGACCATTGGTCCTGTGTGCTGGGTGCCGCGGACCAAATAATGCACACACTTTTCAAGTTTAACTCCCTCTTATTAAAGAAACCGAGAATAAAAAGAGAAATCAAAACAAAAAGAACTGAGTAAAAGCCAGTTATAAAAAGAAATATAGGTAAATTAATTTTTTCCAATAACCGGTAAAAGCTAATAAAATATAACACTTACGTAGTGCGGATCAATCAGCGTGTCGCAGGGCGGACATTGGCGGCTGCGGCGTGGGCGTATGCGGCGGCGGCGGGGACGCTGTGCAACGACAAATAATCACATTAATAATTTATTTTAAAATATCTTTACTCTTTACACAAAATTTTCTATGCAAGAGCACTCCAACCGAGACATCATCATCGTCTTCAACTAGATATCCGGCTCGAAGGACCAATTTGTGTTAAGAGTTATAGATTGGTGGGACACCTTTATTTATTGTTTGTTACAACCGCGGCACCCACTACGTCACACTTGAAGTATGTACCATTAAAACTCAAATAAGTGTGTAGGTACTCTATTACTACTGTTTCAGAAAGCGTTTGGTCAGGTTTTAGGTTGGGAATACACGTCAGATTTTGTTTCCGACTGTCTGATCAGACTATGTGATCGTATTTACTCGATACACATCCGATTCTATCGTCAGGCTTTTACTGAATTCAGAAGTTCCCGAGCTATCATCCCAGAGGGCCGACAATAAAATCGTAAACGCAGGCGCGCCAGTTTCCTACTCGGACATCCGATCCGGCTATCGTATCAGACGTGTGTTGAATGTTCAAAAAAAAATAATGAATCCAATGCCTTCCGATAGGCGGATCCGACTATTGGATGAAAAATCTGACTTGTATTCCCAGGCTTACATTTTCATAATCACCCCAAGTGTTGCGAAGGTTCATACACATAGTTAGACATCCTAATGCCGGTAAAGAAGTTATATTCGAGAAACGAATTGTATGTACCTACGTATTGTTGTTGTTAAGCAGTTCGATCCCGAACCTCTGACTTTTCGGAATCAAGTGCGTTATAGCAATTAAACATCACTTGCTTCAACGGTGAAGGAAACATCGTGAGGAAACCTGCACATCTGAGAGTTCTTCATAATGTTCTCGAAGGTGTGTGAAGTCCGCCAATTCGCATTGTGCCAGCGTGGTGGACTATGGCCTACCCTTCTCTGAGAGGAGACCTGCGCTCAGTAGTGAGCCATTGATGGGTTGCTAATGATGATTGTATGTACGTTGTCGGTACAAAACTCACACATAGAGGCGATCGACTGCGGCGACATCGCGGCCATCTTGCTCTGGGTGTCCTGCATCGACACCTGCGTGCCCTGCGACGTCATGTAGCGGTTCACCATCGGCACAAAACTGATAACAAAAGTGTTTTTGTTTTAAGTGTATTACACCACTGCAAAAAAAAATTCAAAATTATTTATTTCACGTAGGCCAACCTGCGGCTCTTATGACACGTCATGACTCTACCACCGGGTCGGAAAGCGGATTCTGCTGAGAAAAGCCGGCAAGAAACTCAGCAGTTGCCCTTTACAAAATAATCATTTTACAATATACTAATAGCTATCACATTGTAATAAGTTTTTTTATACTATCTTGTGGGCAGCTGGATGCTAAGCCGATTTAACCCATGCAACTTTGTTAGAATAGAATAGAATATAATATTTCCACAATGAGGGGAAGTTCCAAAAAAGCGTAGGTACTATAATTCAATTCATGTTAAGACGGCCCTGTATACAATTGTGTACGCTGCACAGGTTTTGCCTTACAAAATGACAGTTGATTCTTGTGCAGATTTAAAGCGCCCCCCCGTGAGCATACCGGAAACTAAATTGACATCCTCAATACAATTTAGTAGCACTTTAGTTCCAAATACCTTCACTCACACTTTTCTTAGCAATCAACGCCAAAATTGTGATAGCAAAGTGCTTAAATTCCTAGCGTCGTTTTACTTGTATATTTGATGTAAACGCATTTTCTAAACTTCCAAAATAAGTTGCCTTGTTTTGGTCAAGCTACATAATTTATTCCACAAGACCTGAAATTAGGTTGTATAATTATAATATAGGACTTCGTTTCGGGAATAGGATTTTAAGAGATTGAACATGCCGGGAATAGGACGAAACAGACATTTTGCACGTTCGGGGAATAGGATCTTACGGGCCGTAGGGGTGCAAAAATGGTGAAAAGAGACCTCTTGTTATTCGTCCATCCGACAACGCCATACCTGAGGTCGCACACGCCGGGCGAGTCGTAGTTGCCGTTGCTGGAGTTGTTGGCGTTGGCCACGCTGCCGATGGTGCCGATGCTGTTCGCGGACATGTTGCTGTGGTTCTCGCGGTGCACTCGGTTGTGATGCCTGCACAGAAATCATGTATTCGTAGAATAAAAAGTTTTTTATTCAAATAAACTTTTGAATCAGCCACTGATTCGGAACGCTATTCCAAAATAGAAGAACAAGTAAAATCCAGTATTTTGCTTGTTCTTCTATTTTGGAAATAGCAGCGGCTGCTAAATAAATATTCAAATAACAATATTACGTTGTGTAGCAATATATTGCCTCACGCAATGCTAGAAAAAATCAAATCTTGTGAAATTGAACGTGAAAATGTATAAAATGTCACGCCATTTCCTACACACATTTTCGGACTTTCTTGAGGATTTGGAGGAATCTCACGAGCCTATTTCGATTTATTCGAATTGCATGTAAACGTAATCGAGCACAGATCGCGGTTTGAGGCTTGTCTGCCACGTGTGACACATCTGTTCCATGCACGTATAACGAGCTCACCGTATGAGGTAGCTGTCGCGCACGAAGGTCCGCCCGCAGACGCTGCACTCGTAGCACGGGCCGCTGGAGTGCGTGCGGATGTGCAGCGCGAACTGCGACTTGGACGTGAATGTCATCGAGCACCGCTCGCAGTTTAGAGGCTTGTCCGCCACGTGCGACCATCTGTACAAAAAGATCTGTCCTGTTTGACTGATCTATGTCTGTTTTTTTTAACAAACGAGTACCGAAAATTTTAACTGCGTTCCTATTGGTCCACGTAATCAACCTAAAATAACCCATCTCACTTTGTCAATATCGGTAATATGCGAGAGACATACTCAGTACCCAATCCATAACTAGGACCCATCTCACTCTGTCTATATCGGAAATGTGCGAGAGACATACTCAGTACTCGTTTGTTAAAAAAAATAGACTATAATAATATCACAGCCTGAGTTGCTGGGATTAGAAACTTGAATTTTTAATTTTTACTGTCATATCAATTCAATTTGTCATGACGTCATATAGCCCAAGTTCGTCGGATCGCTAAGATTTTTGTCAGAGAAGTTTGGCAATTATAAGGGGAAGTAATTCCCAATTAAATAGATACATAATAAAAGCAGTATATTTTTCACTCATAAAATCCAAACAACTACTCATACGATTTCTATAAGGTATGGACTATCGCTTATTTAGTAAGGCATTGTCTTAGCGGTTCGAGTGTTATTTATGACGTAACGAAAATCACAATATGGCGGATATGACAAACAACAAATGAATGGTCTCCTTACATAGATTCCAAAAATATATGAAATTTGTATAAATAAATATGAACGTTCGTCTGTATTATCAAATAAAGAGAAGTCGGGTTCAGTTTTTTGTGTTAAAATTCTGTACCGCGTTTGTACTTAATAATTATTCGGGTTAAAGACATAGAAAATATTCTTCTCTTCAAAACTGAACTCAACAAGCATCGTAGGAGCAACAGTAGGTAACAGAGATATTTTGAAAATTTCAAGGTATTTCAGCCACAGAAAAACCCTAAAATTTTGTACTGTAAAGCTCGGATTTCCCCTGCCTGCCTCAATATTAATTTATCATCGTCAGAAAAATCATATTTCCGGCCTCTTGCAAGGGATAAAGAAAATTTCCTCTACATATTACAGATGTAATAATGATTTACCTGTGTGCTGTAACATAGCTCTTCACCGCGAACCGTTTTTGGCAAATATCACATGCGTAAGGTCGTTCCCCTGCAACATACGCGCTATTTTATTACTGCCCTTAAAATATTTGAAACGTTAATAAGGCTAAGCGATGAGTACCAAAACGATAAGCTACGATATCAAAAGAAAAGAATACAAAGCAAACTGAAAGCGAGTATCGTTAAAAAGACGGCAATATGCAATTAGACAGTATGATGAAGTCTGAAATTAATGGATTCAAGCTAATAAATTATAATAAATGATAGAAGACTGAAACTTAAACGATGATGCAGCGTATGAGTAAATGAAATAGAAATAAGTTGTCGGTGCCACATCATTAAGTCCAGAATCAGTGGATACCTGTTATCGCAGTTTGCCGTCTTCAATGCATCTCCCAAAAACGCAGTGGATACATTCACACAAAAATAAAAACAAAAATATCAACACTAATAATAATTAGTAACCCTGTGTGAATAATCACCCATTATTAATTAAAAGCGGAATGACGAATAGCATTAGTTTCACTCTCTTAATAACTCTTATAATATAACAAAACATATTACATCAGTCTGAGTACAGTAGACCCGATTTATAAGTTACATCGAAAATTATAGACTTATTTGTATTTTCTGATATGTTATTTATATATGGTAATTAAGCTTTAACTTGGTAGACGGTACGATATTATTGAAATCATTATCGTCTTGAATCAGTTATACATAATAATATGTAATATAATAATTCTTAATGTAAAATTAATAAATAATTTGCATGCCAGCTTTGAGGGAACATGTTTGGATCTAATAGTAATTTGTCATCTGTTTTTGTACAATGTTTACTGCATTTAAACAATTAATTTATTTATAAAAAAGATTATATTTTACCATCGTCATACAAGCATTGTTGCTTGTAAAAAATTAGTAAAAAAACACGAGTCGTGCTGTCTCGCTCGTAACTGCGGATGCTACCGTGGCGCTTACGAAAGTCGAAACAACCAATAACGAATCCAAATACAAAAAAAAATTCTACGCAGGTTATAACTTACATATAATAAAACTGTAACTGGAAGATTTCTGTACATTTAATATATTTTGAAAATTTTAATTGGGGGATGCTTTACTATCGATACTGAGCCCAAAACAGATTTTTATTTAATTTTTGTCTGTTTGTTTGTCCTTCTTTCACGTAAAAACTACCGCACAGATTTCTACAAAATTTTATACCGTGGTAGCTTATTACTCGGGTCAACATCTGGGCTACTTTTTATCCCGGAAAATCAAGGAGTTCCCGAGGGACTTTGAAAACTAAATCCACGCGGACGTCGCGGGCATCAGCTAGTAACTTATAAAATTAGTCAAACATGCAATGCTAACCGTCATTCTGTCTAAGCTACATGTTGCAATAGGCATCGAAAAGAAACAGCTATAGTTTCTTTCAGGCCTTTAGCACATCTCTACCGTGAAAACGTAATAGCGAAACCGCTTAAGTTCCGTTATGTCTTATCCGTTGTACGACATGAGAAACAGAAGGGAGTTTCCTTTGTATTTCGAATGTCACACAACAGTATACCTATTTTAACGTAGAGATTTCTATCTTTTTCTTACGCGATTTTGGAGTTGTACTCAAACCCTGCTCGTCGCGGACCTGTGCTAGGGGCATCGGTGATATCGGGTGGGAAAAATTTAGATTCATAGTCAAAACTCTGCGCACGAACAGGAAGTTTCAATTCTGTCATATAATAATCCATTTTCCTTAGCCGTCTTAAAACGTGATGGTATGAGGTGGTAAAGGTAAAAACAAATGGATTTTCGCGGCGTAAGCGATTTGCATAAGACGTTCTTACTGCACTCACAATGCTACAAGTTAAAAACCAAACTTAAGAACGTCGTAAGCGCGCAATTACGTTCGTTGATTACGCGTTACTCCGAAACGACTTCTATTTATTTACCATTTAAGACAGCTAAGGAAAAACAGGTTTTAAATGGGTTCAGGTTTTCCCAGATTGTCATGCTTCTTGAGCGGTTTCGCTGTACGAGTATTATGTCGCGGAGGAGGTCTGCTACAGGCCCCAGCTACCGACTGCACACTTTATAAAAGTCCACGCTAGAAGGGTCGCGGTGACCGCGCGTCATACCGGTATGAATTCGCTTGTGAATGTTGAGGGTGGATTTCTGCGTGAAGCGTTTGTAACAGACATCGCACTCGAAGGGCCGCTCGCCAGTGTGCGTGCGCATGTGTATTTCCAGGTACGGCTTGCAAGTGAACGCCGCCGGGCACTCCATGCACTGATACGGCCGCCCTTGCACTGGCCATCATACACACATTAAACGCCTGCTGTGCGGCTGGCAACCAGCTTTCGGCAGAGGTGACACTGGCCTGTGACTCTTATGACCGTTTTCACCAATATTCCCTTACTTTTACAGGC
Organism: Oeneis ivallda; assembly: GCA_029955525.1. Classification (NCBI taxonomy): domain Eukaryota; kingdom Metazoa; phylum Arthropoda; class Insecta; order Lepidoptera; family Nymphalidae; genus Oeneis; species Oeneis ivallda. Next base: position 11,433,355 of record JARPMR010000019.1, on the reverse strand, counting down.
TACTTAAGTTAGGTAATGCTTTCTGTCAATTTTGTATTCACGAACCTTTAGGGAACACTTAAAGGTGAAAATGACATTGGGTACGGGATTGTTTAAAAGGCTACCTAAAGAAGACTCTTACTTTGTGGATGATTTAGGTATGGTTGGTAAGAACGGGCATTGTTCAATTACATAATCGCTGACAATTTCAGTCTGAACGCTCGACCATTAAGTCGTGAGTTGCATCGTGGCTTTAGAGAAGAAAGAAGACAAAAATTGTATGAAGCGATACTTAAAAAAACAATCATGAAACGAAATGAGTTTAATGCGAAATGAGTGTACAGATTTTTATTTTTTATGGCATCTTACAAGCACGCATTTCTGACTGTGGTTGAAAGCGATTGTTGTACTCGCCGCCGCCTACGCCCAATCCAAGGCCAAGTCACCTAAGCCAATAACCGGTTGCCAATTCCGTATAATATGCTTGTTAGTATTTCGCCCGACAACCGGACGCTACCATCGCACAGTCACTATCACGTACGGCAGATATGTGGCACCGACAACTTAAATATCATCAAACAAATAAAGATTCGTGATAAGTTTAACAAGAAAATGGAAGGGGTGAGTGGCCAAAAGGGACTGTGACTGACCTGTGTGCGTTCGTTTGTGTATGTTGAGGGTAGACTTTTGCGCGAATCTCTTGAGGCACACGTCGCACTGGTAGGGCCGCTCGCCGGTGTGCGTGCGGTTGTGGATCTCGAGGTACTGCTTGCACGTGAAGGCGGCCGGGCACTGCAGGCACTGGAAGGGCCGGCCCTGCACTGTAAGCACACGGATGAGTTGCCGCGGGCGCCGACACCCGCCCGCCCGCGCCCCGCCTCACGTACCTGAGTGCGTCCGCTTGTGGATGTTGAGACTCGACTTCTGCGTGAAGCGCTTGAGGCAGATGTCGCACTGATAGGGCCGCTCGCCGGTGTGCGTGCGCGTGTGTATCTCCAGGTATTGCTTGCAGGTGAAGGCGGCGGGACACGACAGGCACTGGAACGGTCTGCCCTGGACTGGTGCCCAACACATTCATTATAGCAGCGGCCGGCCCGCAAGGGCGCTAGCCGCCCTCGCTCTACGGAGGTCGCGGCGCCGACTGGTCGCCGCTCGCCGCTTACTCCGCTCCAAATCTTTCCGTTCGAGCCGATACGTAACGCGAACTGCTTTAGTGGCGACCAACAGTGCCAACGCGAGATTCGGAGGAGAGAGTGGGGGTCGGAGTGTGGGGGCGGGCGGGGGCAGTCCGGCCGCGCGTCGCTTCACCCACCTGTGTGCGTCCGTCTATGGATATTGAGGCTGGACTTCTGCGTGAAGCGCTTGAGACACGCGTCGCACTGATAGGGCCGCTCGCCTGTATGCGTGCGCATGTGAGTGTCCAGGTAGGGGCGGCGGGCGAACGCCGCGGGGCATTGCCCGCACGTGTAAGCTCGCCCTTGCACTGCGCCCAGTGCACACACAAAAGCGAGTAACGCACGTCGCCGACGCAGGCGCCTCGCCTCGGCCCCCGCCCGGCCCCGCCAATCCCCGCTACGGCCGATCGCGCCCCCCGCCGTCGAGCGGCTCTAGCGCTCGTCCGCGCGTTACCCAATTTAGATACGCTGTGCCGAATAGCGACATCGAGGCGCCAACATTGCGTCTTTGCGGCGATTGCATTACCGCTTTTGTGAAAGAATTAATAATCATGAAGATATGATGATAACAATAATGAAAACACAAATCTGAGGTGACTAAAATGCGATGAGGGAGCGGCCGGCCGATCTAAGAAAGGCGAAAGGATCGGCGGCGAGTGCAGAAGTAAACGTAAAGCGCGCACGTAATAAGTTAAAAGGGCGAGATGTTAGTCGGAAGCAACGAGATGGAAGCTTTCGGGAGCGAACTCAACGGGTCAGGCGGGCAACGGAAAAGTGGGAGAGAAGCATGACGCTAAATGAAATGTGTGAGCGTGTGGCGGGTCGCAGGTTACTAGTCGTATCGAAAGAACTGCTTTTATAGTGTATATGTGGGCTACTAACCCGTATGTATCTTTTCGTGCAAATTGAGCGCGCACTTCTGCGTGAAGGACTTGAGGCAGACGGTGCACTGGAAGGGCCGCTCGCCTGCGCCGCCGGGGGGACAGAGAAACAAAACAAAACCACGATGGACAAATAATTCCACTCTCCGCTGAGCGCCGCACACCCTGCCCACTACCATGAGGGAATTACCCGTTATTTGTCCATCAGACATTCTGTCGCCTACTATAAATAACAAAATTTCACAACGTACACATGCTTTACTGTTAAGTGTTTGTGAATAGTTTTTGAGCGCGTTCGACCTGCGGTGACGATCCGCTTTGTTATGCTTTCAAACACAATTTAATTATTGTTTCACTATAATTTTACTATGACACTTCCAAATCGCTAATCTCAATCGACTAAAGAATCGGTAACTCGGGAGCCCTTAAACTATTCACAAATAAGGTGTCAAAGTCACAACAGCTGTCTTTGAAAGGAGAGAAATAATCGTTAGGGTTGTGACTCAGAGACCGTAGGGTATAACGAAATATCAAGGGACCCACCGGTGTGTATACGCTTATGAGTGCCAAGGCTGGACTTCTGCGTGAACCGCTTGTCACAGATGTCGCACTGATAGGGGCGCACTTTGTTGATCAGCGATTGGATGTGCTCCTCTAGAAATAGCAACAAAGTTCAGCTACAAAAGGGGTTCCGCTGATTCCTCCAACGACATTGCCTAATATAAGTGACCACTAAAATTACATAATTGATTGTCTACTTAAGGATTTGAGGGCAAATGCCTACCGGTGTGTATCTTTCCGTGTCGGCCCAGGCTGGACTTCTGAGTGAAGCGCATAAAACAGATGTGGCACTGGTACGGCCGCACTTTCTCTAACAGGGCTCGTCTGTGCTCCTCTATAAGGTATACGAGTATCGATATAGCGTCACTGCACTCACTCAAACAAATATATAGCATTTACACCTAACGAGTAACGAGTCTACTGCACACGCATCCACACACGCAGGGGGAGGTTGGCTGGCGGGCTCAGCGCCTTCTGCCTCGAAGGGAGGTTTCGAGTGAAAAATGGAGGTGCACCACCGTAGTGTTGCTAAACAAATATCGGTCTTTATAAAGGCTATCAACGGTGTCAGTTCGTTTCGTACAGTTCGATTATAATTCAGCAAATAAAAAGTTATATGAAAGGATCAAGACAAACAGCGTTAAGACATAATAGAGATTAGAGGAAGGGCAGAGACCCACCCGTGTGTATTTTCTTGTGTCTGTTGAGGCTGGAGCTCTGCGTGAAGCGCATCTGACAGAGCTCACACTTGTAGGGCCGCTCCTTCACCATCAAAGCGCGCATGTGCTCATCTAAAAGCGAGCTAACTTTTGATCCAAGCCACTTCGCAGAACGCACTAAGGACTCGCGTTATGAACGGGAGGAGACCGTAGTGTGTTCCATACCTCCCCCTGTTTACCTCTCGTCTAGTCTTCCTCGCGCCCTGATATTGTTCGATACAGTACTACGAGACACAACTCAAAAACTATTCACATCTTAATGTTAAGCATATGTGTTGACGGTTGGCCGCGAGCGACCTGTGAGTCGCACCAGTGTCGTAACTTTGTTATGATCATTTGTATAATTTGATTCATACTGCATAACAAGTAGTACGGGCCATTACGTATTACCAGTCTCTTACTAGAATTGCATTAAATAAATGAAGAAGATAAGTAAAATATGTTCTCTAATTAAACTTAAGTTTTATATCATTAAAATATTGTATGACTGATATTATAAAACAATAAAAAGTGTACCTACATACATCCTATTGTTGAAAAATTATTGTTGAAATCTTCCATATGCCGAGCATATGCTACATTAGCTGTTACAGTGCAGACATTGCGTATAAGATGTTGTCTATTCAAAAAACTATTTGAGCATGTCCCCCTTAAAATTAAGGACCCCTATAAATGTTACTACTGCAGCGTACATACGTAATGTCTGACTTTTTATAATATGCTCGATAAACTTACGCTCGGCAGGATTAATTTAATTGATTATTAAGTTTTGAGCCGCTATCATATAAGTAAAATGTTACATTCACAAAGATTATAAAATATAAACTTATAAATATGAGAAATCAGGGCAGCAAAAAAGATAAACTATATAACGATAAAAATAAGAAGTTCAATATTATACAAAAAAAATCGGTGTCGCGGAAACAGGAGGAGGTTGACTTGATCGGAAATATAAAGAATGTAAATAATTATTGTATTTGCTATCAATGGCTATTCATCAAACAATCCCCTCATGGTAAGATTTACATGGGAATGTTGGTATTGTAAAAGTAGTAAGTAAATGAATTTATGTGCAGTTTTCTATGTATTAGGTAGACAAGTGATGTAACTTCCATAGAACCTCCTGCTATAAAATCGAAAATAAACATTATTTTGCAATTCGAGCAGTAATAAAATAAAACACTAAAGTGAAACAACAAAGTGAAAATTGTTTTGTCAAAAAGCATCTTAAAATGATGCTATTTAAAATAAAAGAACCAAAAGGAGTAATTAAAAGTAATCATATGGAAATTACATTAATAGCCACATCAGATCATGAGAATGCAATCAAATATATAGTTATAATAGCTCTATTACTTATTTACGCCCGGTTCCTATATTCAATCTATCACCAATCTGTCGATAAGTTACCTAGCAACCATCGAAAATGCATAGTCCAAAGTCCAAGACCAAAATGGCTGATTCATCAATAGAAAGATTGAATATAGGAACCGGGCGTTAGCTCACATGGCATATTTTGACCTCATGTGAACCTAAATGGGTTAATAAGGTTAAGGATATCTCAAAACACTAAAAATAAATTCAATTACAGAACAGATTTATTTATATTAGTAGTTTAACAAGATTATTACTCTTAACACAATAATGTGCATCGCAAAATCTACAATAGGGTAGTTGAGTCGAGTTTCTATCAAAATAAAATTATGTCGCTTAAAATAAAAAGTAAAAGGAATTTGTAATTCCACAAAATATATTAATAAATTGCGAAGTCGTCTTTCTTATACTTGTCAAAATACAGAAAAGGGACGCACAAACGAGCAGTGACGTCACCGCCATTTTGATTTAGGCGTGCGAGGGAGATAGCCAGATGTTCCCAGTACGGCACTATTCTATCGCATACCTACATCTTCTTCTTTATAAATAAAAATGAATGTTGGTAAGCGCATAACTCAAGAATGGATGGACCAATTCGGTTAATTTATTTTTTTGTATGTTCCTTAAGTTCCACGGAAGGTTTTAATACAAAAAAAAAACAAAAAACTAAATTCACGCGGACGAAGTCGCGGGCATCAGCTAGTATTATTATTAGTCTCATTTCCCAAGCATTTTCATTTTTGTTTTAACAGAAACGAACAGTTTTCTTTTTCAATGTTTTTCATATAAATTAAAAATAGGCAACTACCCTATTAAACGCGTTGTTTGTACTCCTTAAAACAATTTAAATCTGTTTTGTAGCATAAGTCAAAGGCGTCATCATCATCATACTTTGCTGGTCGCCAATATTTCAACAATAAAAATGGAGTAACTTTATTATTTAACTTTTTTTCCTTAGACATTTTCAGAATTGGGTATTTGACTGTTGTCAAAATTATATTCAGTAATTTTAATCAAAAATTATAATATAAGAATAACATTTGTAAAAACAGATAATAAATCGGTCAAAAAATAAGTTATAAGCGGTTTAACTGTGACTGTATCTGTCTCTTTCTAAAACAAAATTTTCTATGTTTTTTAATTTTCTATTTCTATTATGTATGGAGCTACTGACTTGTGACATCACAATTCAGTCGCGCTCTCTCTGTCTAACAGGAAACTTTAAAGCTCTAAACCGAGACTAGTTAAGATATTTAAAAGGGAAATAATATGGCATTGTGTATAATAATGTTTTGAAACGTTATTTTAAATAAATAAAAAAATTTCAGTCAAATACCCATTTACTTATGGGTACTTCAGTAATAAGTAATTACAGATTAAATCCGATTCGTCATTCTGTAGGTACCTACATTATTATTTGAATTGCAGTGTGGTTTATGGTAACAAAATATTGTGGTTGGGTAAATGATTAACCATAGAGTTCTAGAGCATACTGATAAAATCAAAGGCTGAGGACCGGCGACCAACAACACGAAAGAATCTGCCTGCACTAACAGATCCATGTGGATAGTAAAAGTAAAGGTGTACACTCACCGGTGTGGACGCGTTTGTGCGTGTTGAGGCTGGATTTCTGCGTGAAGCGTTTGAGGCACAAGTCGCATTGGAACGGCCGCTCGCCGGTGTGCGTGCGCATGTGCACCTCGAGGTACGGCTTGCGGCAGAACGCTGCGTCGCAAACCTACACACAATAAGAATAATTATAGCTAACTACTACTAAAAAAATGGCAAATTGCGAATCGAACCCGCTCACGAAGGGTTCCGTACAAGATTTATCACCAGTACACTTAGTACAAGATTTGATAGTTAACTATGAATAGTAAACTGACATTACCATCAAAGTAAAATAAACCATAACAGTATTGTGCTCAATTTCGTGTATGTATTCTTATACGTTTACGTAACGAAAAAACTCCAAATTAAAATCGTCTGCATCGAATTTGTGACTTTAAATCGATAGTGTTATGGTTCATTTTACTTTGATGCTAATGTCATAGTCTACTATTACGATCAAACGAATTTAAACTGACTAACCACACAGCTTTTATTAAGATTGAGCAAAACAAGTTATTGTATGGAGACCCTCTTTAATTTTTAACTTTTACTTTTTTTTGTTATTTGATAAAGCAGCAATAGTGTATTTATTTAATAGATAACACATTCTGTGAAAATTTCTAGAATTCTCATATTACGATTCATGAGATACAGCCCGCTGACAGATAGACGGACAGATGGACAACCAAGGCTACTATTATATAGCAGGGTAGGGTACATTGGCACTCATTGGGTACAGAACCCTGAAAAGGACATTACTCTGCCCTCATAGGTTCGTCGAAGAGTCAGGGCAGACATGATGCTTTTAGCAGCGCTAATCGGTGTTTTTGGGATTTTTAGTGGCTTTTCGGAAGCTCGATGCCGCATGCAAATGGAAAAACACCGATAGGCGCTGCTAAAAGTATCGTGTCTGCCTTGGACCTAAGAACCAACAGTCATAAAACCTTCATTATTGGGTACAGAATAACACCCAGGTATATATCCTTCAGATAATTTATTTACTATCAAAAAAATTTTAGATTTTGAGGTTATTCAATATTGTTAATTGTTGTTTATATACCTTTTACTACTAGTTTAGATTGTTTATCTGTGTAATAAATAATTTTCTGATTTTAAAGGATATATTAAGTAACAATGCGAAGCAACGGCTGGATCATGCGTCATGCTCGTGAACGGGTTCCACCGGCGGGAATGGGGCTGCTTTCTGTCTCCGTCTTAACATAAATTGAATTGTAGTACCACGCTTTTTTTGGAACCTCCCCTCATTGTGGAAATATTATATTCTATTCTATTCTAACAAAGTTGCATGGGTTAAATCGGCATGGCATCCGGCTCAAGATAGTATTAAAATTACTACTTAAAATTACTAATAGTAATTAGTGGGCACAAGATAGTATTAAAAACTTATTACAATGCAATTTATATAACACAATTATATTATTATTATTATTTTTACAATTTATATATTATATATATAATAATATGTAATAATATGCTGTATAATAATATTGTAAAATGATTATTTTGAAAAGAGCAACTTGCTGAGTTTCTTGCGGGCTCTTCTCAGCAGAATCTGCTTTCCGAACCGGTGGTAGAGTCATGACGTGTCATAAAAGCCACAGGTTGGCCTACATGAAATAATTAATTTTGAATTTGAATGTAATCTATGAAAATTAGAAAAAAGAAATGTTAAAATCAGGTAGCTTGCATTGCAAACATTTTTACCGTGCACTGGAAGGGTTTATTCCCTGAATGTAGCTTCATGTGGACGTAGTACGACGAAGCGGATGACAGCACTTTACCACAAACCTGAAATAAACTATTTGATTAATCCTTACTATCCTTATTTATTTATTTTTTTATTCAATGACAAGATAGTCCTTGACTGCGATCTCATCTGATGGTAAGTGACGATGCAGTCTAAGATGGTAGCTGGCTGACTTGGAAGGGGTATGGCAGTGAACATTCAACCCATACACCTAATCGGTTTCTACACGCCATCGTGCCGGCACGTTAAATCGCCTGACGGCACGTCTTTGGCGGTAGGGTAGTAACTAACCACGCCCAATCAAAGTCTCCCACCAGCCACAGACAATTCAGAAATTTTAAATTCCCAAATTAACCCTGCCGGGAATCCAACCCGAAACCTCCCAGTTATAAGACCACAACGCTCACCACTGCGCCAGGGAGGTCGTCGAAAATGTGCATCATGCAGCAACAGAGTATTTTCTTTTATCCCGGAAAGAAACGAATTACAACAGGGTTTTTAAAAACCTACTATAAAGCAAGCAAAATCTATATTAGAAAATATTATAATATGTGGTTTAAATTGGGTTATTTTTCTTTCGGATCCTTTACCGACCATCGATGTTTACACTACGATCAAAATTTTCAATTATCTTAAATATTTTATATTAATAAAAACGAAAGTTCATAGGGAGGGATGGATGGATGTTTGTTATTCTTTCACACCACAACGAATAAACCGATTTGGCTGGGAATAGTGATAGCTCCTCCCCAGGATTAACATATAGGCTACATTTTATCCCCAAAAATTAAGAGTCTCCCTTGAGGAGGAGGAGACTATAATAATAATCGTCTGGCTTTATAAACAATTTTAATCCATTATTTTATTATGGAATTTTGTATAAACTTAGATACAGTAGTATCAAAAAATATTTGCTCTGGTGATGTCAATCTATACATATAATAAAACAGAAACGAAACCAATTCTGTACATGAAATAGATTCAAAAAAGGGTTTTTGCTTCTAATTGTGTTCAAGATACAGATATCAAAACAGAAGATAAATTTTTTTTTGTCTGTTTATTTGTCCTTCTTTCACGTAAAAACTACCGCACAGATTTCTACAAAATTTTATGCCGTGGTAGCTTATTACTCGGGTCAACATCTAGGCTACTTTTTATCCCGGAAAATCAAGGAGTTCCCGAGGGACTTTAAAAACTAAATCCACGCGGACAAAGTCGCGGGCATCAGCTAGTAATAAAAAAAAATAGTACATAAATACACGCATTTCCAACTTTCTTTAAAAATATTTGAAAATTTACCTTACAAGCTTGTGGCTTAGACCGTGGTAGTCCTTGACCATTTGAAACTTCCATCTTTGTTTGAACTGATCCCATGTCCACGCCCATACTCTGTGAACAACAAAGGTAATAAAATATGAGCTATTTACGATACGAACTACTCACGATATTGTTTGCGTGGGTATCGTATTCTTCCCCCCCCCCTCTCCATAAACTGTGAAAAATGAAGCCTATAACTACCCCAAGAGTAAATTCAACTACTAATGATATAATTTTACGAAATCAGAAACCCTACTGAGATGAAACAAATTGTAAAGTATCAGTGCCTATTTTTTTAACCAACTCCAAAAAAGGAGGTTACCATTTCGACACGTATGTATGTAATACTAGCTGATGCCCGCGACTTCGTCCACATGGATTTAGTTTTAAAAATCCCGCGGGAACTCTTTCATTATCTATACTAATAAAAAGACTTGTCCTGACTGACTGACTGACTGATCTATCAACGCACAGCCTAAACCACTGAAGCTAGAAACTTGAAATTTTGACAGTAGGTTCCTTCTATGACGTAGGGGAGCACTAAGAAAGTATTTTTTGAAATTCCACCCCCAAGGGGGTTAAATGAGGGGTTAAAGTTTGTATGAAAGTCCGTCATTTTTAAAGTTATACCCATGAAACTCGGTATTTGGGCTTTAAATTAAAAATAAAGAGTTACGTGTTTCACAGTTTTTGAAAAATCTACCCCTTTGGGGGTTAAATAGGGGTTGAATGTTTGTATGGTAGTCTTTCATTTTTCAAGTTATTTTTCAAGTTATGTTTATAAAACTTGGTATTTTGTTTCTTGATTGAAAATAAAGAAGTACGTATTTTACAGTTTTTGAAAATTCTACCCGCGAAGGGGTAAAATAGGGGTTGATAGTTTGTATGAAAGTCCGCCATTTTTCAATTTATGTTTATGAAACTTGGTATTTCGGCTGATGATTAAAAATAAAGAAGTACGTATTTTACATTTTTTGACAATTCTACCCTTTAAGGGGTAAAATAGGGGTTGATAGTTTGTATGAAAGTCCGCCATTTTTCAAGTTATGTTTATGAAACTTGGAATTTGGGCTCTTGATGAAAAATAAAGAAGTACGTATTTTACATTTTTGAAAATTCTACCCCCGAAGGGGTAAAATAGGGGTTGAATGTTTGTAGGATAGTCCTTCATTTTCCAAGTTATTTATCAAGTAATGTTTATGAAACTTGGCATTATTGCTCTTGATTAAAAATAAAGAAGAACTTTTTTTAATTTTTTGATAATTCTACCCCCTAAGGGGTAAAATAGGGGTTGATAGTTTGTATGAAAGTCCGTCATTTTTAAAGTTTTATCTATGAAACTTTGTAATTAGGCTTTATATTAAAAACAAAGAAGTATGTCTTTCACAGTTTGTGGAAAATCTACCCCCAAAGGGGTTAAATAGGGGTTGAATATTTGTATGATAGTCCTTCATTTTTCAAGTTATTTTTCAAGTAATGTTTATTTTGATTAAATATAAAGAAGTACATATTTTATATTTTTTTTAAATTCTACCATCAAAGGGGTTAAATAGGGGATGGAAAGGGTCCGTCTTTTTGAAGTTATATCCACGAAGCTTGGTATTTTGGCTCTTGATTAAAAACAAAAAAGTACGCATTTCACAGTTTTTGAAAATTCTACCCCTAAAAGTTTTAAATATTGGTTGAATGTTTGATTTTTTATCCCGATAAAACCAGCCGTTCCCACGGGATTTTCAAAGAACCTAATTCCACGCGGACGAAGTCGCGAGGGCAACAGCTAGTCCAAGATAAAAGTAGCTCTCCCGGTCTGAGGAACCACTACTACATCCATTACTATACCCATGCAAAAAATCGCATCAATCCGCTGTTCTGTTGCCTACGTGATTGAAGGACAAACCAACAAACAAACACACTTTCGCATTTATAATAATATCAGTAATGCTTTATTATAACACTTTTTATAATTGTCAAACTTTTTACCATACCTAACCAAAGACAAAATTACGTTTAGCTGCCATTTACGTTTTGTTATTCCACTGTCATTTGCGTTTTGTTATTCCATGTCAGATTCGTTTTTGTTATACCACGTTTTATAGTGACTTGACGGAAACGCGGTCGAACGGGATAAAAAGTATCCTATGTCCGTCTCCTGGTTCTAAGCTACCTCTCCACCAATTTTCAGCCAAATCGGTTCATCCGTTCTTGAGTTATAAATAGTGTAACTAACACCACTTTCTTTAATATATATATAGCTGCTGGGGCTGATTGACTGATTCACTCACTCACTCACTCATTGATCACCTCTCCTGTAAAATTTTGTATGAAAAAATTTTTTTTCACCGATGGTTTCGTATAGAGGAAAAAAATTCATTCGGAGGAAAAATATGGAGATAGCTGATGATTGAGGATTTCGGAGACGGGTGAAGAGCACGGCCAGGGTATCGAAGATAGATGGGGGGTGCTCTAACAAATGTCAATCGAAACCTCATCCAATTCGCAGTGAGCTGAAAAAAAATTCAAAATGGCGGAAAAAAGATGGCCGCCATACAAACTTCGTCGGTGTCTATCTCGGAGAGGATAAAGGATGGAAGAGTGGTTTCTTGGCAAAAGATGATCAGGACCTGAAGGTCTATTTGACGAATAGAAAAAAAAATCAAGATGGCAGATTTTTTTTTTCTCCATACAAAATATATGAAGAACAACTAGAAGCTGAGAACTATGCAAGACTTTGATACGGTTCCTTTTCAAAATTGGTTTTTATAAAGGAATTCTCATTCTGACAAAATAAATGATGAGATATGATGATCGAGGGTTTGGAAGGAGGGTGAGGAGCACGGCCAGGGTATTGAAGATAGGTGGGAGGTGCTCAAACAAAAAATACTCGAAACCTCATCCAATTGGCAATGAGCTGAAAAAAAAATCAAAATGGCGGATTCAAGATGGCGGCCATACCAATTTCATAGGCATCTATCTCGGAGAGTATAAAAGATGGAAGAGTCGTTATTTGATAGAAAATGATCAGGACCTGAAAGTCCACTTGACGATAGAAAACCGCGGTCCGCTTGCGGGCCGCGCACCCACGCGCCCTACTAGTTTATATATATAGATTATTGGAACTGCAAAATCCTACTAATATTATAAATGCGAAAGTTTGTGAGGATGGATGTATGGATGAATGGAAGTTTGTTACTCTTTCACGCCACAACGAATGAATCAATTTGGCTGAAATTTGGAATAGTGATAGCTCATACCCAGGATTAACACATAGGCTACATTTTATCCCGGAAAATTATGGAGTTCCCGCGGGATTTAAAAAAACCTTAATCAACGCGGACGAAGTCGCGGGCATCATCTAGTATTCACATAATGTGATCTCTTCTTTCCAAAGAAATATACAAAATTTCATAAGTGTAAGTTCATAAAGGTAATTATGTATGTATGTTTGTCCACGCATTACTCCAAAATCACTAAACGGATTGTGATCATTCTTTTTTTTATTGATTACTTCGACTCAGGGAAAAGTAAAGGTTTCATCAAAATCGGTTCAGTAGTTTTCAAGATATGGACACTTTTCCCTTTTCAGTTATTCTTTATTTCGGTATTGAAGTCAGTTTAATTTTTCCTAAATTATAGCTTGTTTGTATTTTGCAAGCAACAACTTATGAAAGATTTATTTTGTTAGAGTATACTCTATATTCTATAACATTGACAATGCATTAGTTGTAGTTGTACAAACCATAAAATAAAAAAAATGTCAGTTCTGCAGAAGTCAATGTATTTGGTTAAGGTACCTGAGAACATTGCCGGCCGTCCATATCCATTTCAACGCCTTCATCTTCCATGCCTTTGAAGCTTAACTGTAATTTAAAGAAATACTGTATTAACAATTATTTCTTCACACTGGGTAAGTTTCTGCATCTTATGTGTGAAATGTACATAATATCACAAGAATTGGTACCAATTTTAATCATCATCATCTCCTTGTCCTTGTCCCACGCTATGTGGGGTCGGCACAACATGAGGTACCAATTTTAATAATTTAACTTATCTTCTACTTTCTATTTTATATCAGCCTGGTAGTTACTCAATCTATCTTAAGTATCATATTATCAGTGAGTACCCTACACTACACTAGCGGCACGCTATGATGGCCGGTTTGACGTTTGTGCGCTCATGAAGTTCCGTATTAATTGATAACGACTTTGAAGGAAATAATTGTATTACTTTATTGACGATAGTGATGTGCAGAGATTCATAAATTTTATCGAATGTAGTTTTAGGTTTAGGACTCAAAATTTATTTATTAAATTGATTTCTAAAATGTATACAAGTGTAGAAAAATCAGTTTGCACCATTTAAGGGGTGAATGTACTTGTGAATATGAACAATTTTCACTATGTGGACAAACCTCTGAAATCGCAAAAAAATATCAGCTGTTTCATACAAAAGGTAAAATTTTTATTTTTATATGATATATACCACAACTCGGCATTTGGTTTTCTAAATTGAAAATTTTTAAAAATGGAATCTAATACGATCGTCACATAGGATCGCTGGCTAGCACAACTACTACCTCCGGCAAACTCGCGTCAATGCTCAATGCAAAACAAAGCAGTTTCGAATTGACGTTGCTTCGAAAAGTATAAACTGTCAGTGCAATGCGATTGTGATATAGTTTTGACCTGGCTTTGGATTTCAAATATTGATACTGCATTACTGTTGACCCTTGCTCGTTAATTTGGACTCTGTTCAAGCCCTTTGTTGTGGATTTCGTCGATATGACCGAACGTACGCAGAGAACTGTTCTAAATAGTCAGACACGTGAGTTCGTAATACGCCTTCGTAACTATTTCGATCGTGAAGCTCAAAATGGAGGGCCAATTTTACCTATAACGTCAGTGGTTGAACGCGTAGCTGATGCGCTTAATATTGGACAACGAACTGTTAGACGGATAACTAAAAAAAAATATGGCGAGACTGGCACAGAAGAAAATAAACTTCACACACCAAAAAAGAGAAAACGAGCAAAACCAGTCGTAGGCATCGATAGCTTTGATGCCGATGCTATCCGAAGACATGTTTACGGCTACTATTTACAGAAGGAGTATCCAACAAGAAAAAAGTTGGTGCATTCACTGAAGGAAGCTGGATTATTCTTCGGTGGGGAAAGTTCTTTAACGAAGATTTTGAAGACCATTGGATTTCGATACAAAAAATGTAACAAACGCAAAATATTGATGGAAAGATTTGATATAGCGATGGCAAGGTATACTTTTTTACGGCAAGTGAAAGAAATCAAAAATTGGCAAAATGTTGTGTTCTTGGATGAAACATGGCTTAATGCTAACCATACTGTAGGCCGTTCTTGGAACGATGACACAGCAGCATCTACTTCCAAAGTTCCTGTAGGAAAAGGATCGCGACTTATAATTTGTCACGCCGGAACCATCAACGGGTTTGTCGAAGGTTCTCTCATGGCTTTTGCGTCAAAAACCACTGGAGACTATCATGAAGACATGAATGGAGAAAAGTTTACTGAATGGTTTACCTCAATGTTGTGTAGCCTCCCTGAACCATCTATTATAATTATGGACAACGCCCCATACCACTCGATGCAAATTGACAAGCCACCTGCCCAATCCCAAAAGAAAGCTGATATCGTCGCATGGCTTCGTAAAAATGGCGTAAATGCAAACATGAATATGTTAAAAGCGGAATTAGTACGTCTTTTAAAAGAAAACAAACCAACCAAGATCCGATACGTCATTGACGAAATAGCATTAGAACATGGGCACAGAGTTATACGGTTACCGCCTTACCATTGTGAGTATAATGCGATTGAGTTGGTGTGGGCTCAAATTAAGGGATATGCTGCAAGACACAATACAGAACCCCCATTTACCACAAAAAAAATGCTAAAATTATTAGAAGAAGCTTGTGAACATGTGACTAAAGGAGACTGGGAAAAGGTTGTGAATAGAACTGTTAAATTAATAAGGGAAGATTATGAAAGAGATGTGAAAATAGATAATATTATAGAAAACGAACATATAATTATTAATGTAGGTGATGATAGCAGTGACGACAGTGAAAATAGTAGTATGGACGAATCTGATTAATTATGGCCTTTTGTGGCACCTTTTTTGGTATCTTTTGTATTCATATGTTTCTTGTGTGCATATAAAGTATGTATATTCATTTTCATTCAAATATTCAGTTCGTTCAAATAAATTAAATAAACATATACATTTTTGTTTTATTAAACCTATTTAATCAGGTACAAAAACAAAACTTAATTGTTTTTTGTTCGTGAATAAATTGACATTCCACATCACTATTGTAATGTGTCAAACCGGCCATCATAGCGTGCCGCTAGTGTACAATAGCGGCACGCTATGATGGCCGGTTTGACACATTACAATAGTGATGTGGAATGTCAATTTATTCTCGAACAAAAAACAATTAAGTTTTGTTTTTGTACCTGATTAAATAGGTTTAATAAAACAAAAATGTATATGTTTATTTAATTTATTTGAACGAACTGAATATTTGAATGAAAATGAATATACATACTTTATATGCACACAAGAAACATATGAATACAAAAGATACCAAAAAAGGTGCCACAAAAGGCCATAATTAATCAGATTCGTCCATACTACTATTTTCACTGTCGTCACTGCTATCATCACCTACATTAATAATTATATGTTCGTTTTCTATAATATTATCTATTTTCACATCTCTTTCATAATCTTCCCTTATTAATTTAACAGTTCTATTCACAACCTTTTCCCAGTCTCCTTTAGTCACATGTTCACAAGCTTCTTCTAATAATTTTAGCATTTTTTTTGTGGTAAATGGGGGTTCTGTATTGTGTCTTGCAGCATATCCCTTAATTTGAGCCCACACCAACTCAATCGCATTATACTCACAATGGTAAGGCGGTAACCGTATAACTCTGTGCCCATGTTCTAATGCTATTTCGTCAATGACGTATCGGATCTTGGTTGGTTTGTTTTCTTTTAAAAGACGTACTAATTCCGCTTTTAACATATTCATGTTTGCATTTACGCCATTTTTACGAAGCCATGCGACGATATCAGCTTTCTTTTGGGATTGGGCAGGTGGCTTGTCAATTTGCATCGAGTGGTATGGGGCGTTGTCCATAATTATAATAGATGGTTCAGGGAGGCTACACAACATTGAGGTAAACCATTCAGTAAACTTTTCTCCATTCATGTCTTCATGATAGTCTCCAGTGGTTTTTGACGCAAAAGCCATGAGAGAACCTTCGACAAACCCGTTGATGGTTCCGGCGTGACAAATTATAAGTCGCGATCCTTTTCCTACAGGAACTTTGGAAGTAGATGCTGCTGTGTCATCGTTCCAAGAACGGCCTACAGTATGGTTAGCATTAAGCCATGTTTCATCCAAGAACACAACATTTTGCCAATTTTTGATTTCTTTCACTTGCCGTAAAAAAGTATACCTTGCCATCGCTATATCAAATCTTTCCATCAATATTTTGCGTTTGTTACATTTTTTGTATCGAAATCCAATGGTCTTCAAAATCTTCGTTAAAGAACTTTCCCCACCGAAGAATAATCCAGCTTCCTTCAGTGAATGCACCAACTTTTTTCTTGTTGGATACTCCTTCTGTAAATAGTAGCCGTAAACATGTCTTCGGATAGCATCGGCATCAAAGCTATCGATGCCTACGACTGGTTTTGCTCGTTTTCTCTTTTTTGGTGTGTGAAGTTTATTTTCTTCTGTGCCAGTCTCGCCATATTTTTTTTTAGTTATCCGTCTAACAGTTCGTTGTCCAATATTAAGCGCATCAGCTACGCGTTCAACCACTGACGTTATAGGTAAAATTGGCCCTCCATTTTGAGCTTCACGATCGAAATAGTTACGAAGGAGTATTACGAACTCACGTGTCTGACTATTTAGAACAGTTCTCTGCGTACGTTCGGTCATATCGACGAAATCCACAACAAAGGGCTTGAACAGAGTCCAAATTAACGAGCAAGGGTCAACAGTAATGCAGTATCAATATTTGAAATCCAAAGCCAGGTCAAAACTATATCACAATCGCATTGCACTGACAGTTTATACTTTTCGAAGCAACGTCAATTCGAAACTGCTTTGTTTTGCATTGAGCATTGACGCGAGTTTGCCGGAGGTAGTAGTTGTGCTAGCCAGCGATCCTATGTGACGATCGTATTAGATTCCATTTTTAAAAATTTTCAATTTAGAAAACCAAATGCCGAGTTGTGGTATATATCATATAAAAATAAAAATTTTACCTTTTGTATGAAACAGCTGATATTTTTTTGCGATTTCAGAGGTTTGTCCACATAGTGAAAATTGTTCATATTCACAAGTACATTCACCCCTTAAATGGTGCAAACTGATTTTTCTACACTTGTATACATTTTAGAAATCAATTTAATAAATAAATTTTGAGTCCTAAACCTAAAACTACATTCGATAAAATTTATGAATCTCTGCACATCACTATCGTCAATAAAGTAATACAATTATTTCCTTCAAAGTCGTTATCAATTAATACGGAACTTCATGAGCGGACAAACGTCAAACCGGCCATCATAGCGTGCCGCTAGTGTAGGTAAATTATTGATCCCAAAGATAAATATGAATAATGTTAGTGAAGATGCCAGAAATTTCCAACAATCTTAAAAGAAAATCCCTTGTATCATACGTGCTTTGAGGGAAGGTATATTATGTTAAACTAGCTGATGCCCGCGACTTCGTCCGCGTGGATTTAGTTTTTGATTTCCCGGCATAAAAAGTAGCCTATGTCACTCTCCATGTCAACTATACCCATGCAAAAAATCACGTCAATCCGTAGCTCTGTTGCGGCGTGATTGAAAGACAAACCAACAAACAAACACACTTTTGCATTTATAATATTAGTATGATACTTTTCTTTCTTTGCCCTAATGTCTATCTGCCATCGGCTTCACCAGACATTAGGGAGTATTCCAAATACTAATTAAAATGAATTTATAGGTTTACTCACATTATCTACTTCATCTTCGTGCTGCAGCTCCTGCTGCTGGTGCTGCTCCATCATCTCTTGCTGGTGCTGCACCTGCTGCTGCACTGAGAGGCTGTCCTTCGAGTCCTCCTGGTGGTGCGGGTTCATGCTGATGATGCCGTGTGCCGAGTCGGAGCGGACTATTGTTGGGGGGCCGGTGTTGATGTGCGGGTGTGTGTAAAAACTACAAAGGAAAACGTAAGCTGTTAATAAGTTCTTGGCTGGGAGTCATGTGGCCTATTTGTGACGGCGGATATCAAACAATCACGCTGATTGAGCAACGTTGACCCCGGTTGGTAACAAGATGGGTGACCAAGGTTGGGCGCCTTTTAACATTTAGTTCCCTCCGTGCCTCGGAGAGCACGTTATGCGTCGGTCTCGGGTATTGTCTCTATAATATCCGATAATAACCGTTCTTCACACCCCTACAGACGCCAGTACTCACCTCATGCTCTGTCCTGTAGGGCTAACGTGCGCGCCACGAGAAAATTTTGTCTACATGTTTTCTCGTGATATTCCTTACACTAGCGGCACGCTATGATGGCCGGTTTGACGTTTGTCCGCTCATGAAGTTCCGTATTAATTGATAACGACTTTGAAGGAAATAATTGTATTACTTTATTGACGATAGTGATGTGCAGAGATTCATAAATTTTATCGAATGTAGTTTTAGGTTTAGGACTCAAAATTTATTTATTAAATTGATTTCTAAAATGTATACAAGTGTAGAAAAATCAGTTTGCACCATTTAAGGGGTGAATGTACTTGTGAATATGAACAATTTTCACTATGTGGACAAACCTCTGAAATCGCAAAAAAATATCAGCTGTTTCATACAAAAGGTAAAATTTTTATTTTTATATGATATATACCACAACTCGGCATTTGGTTTTCTAAATTGAAAATTTTTAAAAATGGAATCTAATACGATCGTCACATAGGATCGCTGGCTAGCACAACTACTACCTCCGGCAAACTCGCGTCAATGCTCAATGCAAAACAAAGCAGTTTCGAATTGACGTTGCTTCGAAAAGTATAAACTGTCAGTGCAATGCGATTGTGATATAGTTTTGACCTGGCTTTGGATTTCAAATATTGATACTGCATTACTGTTGACCCTTGCTCGTTAATTTGGACTCTGTTCAAGCCCTTTGTTGTGGATTTCGTCGATATGACCGAACGTACGCAGAGAACTGTTCTAAATAGTCAGACACGTGAGTTCGTAATACGCCTTCGTAACTATTTCGATCGTGAAGCTCAAAATGGAGGGCCAATTTTACCTATAACGTCAGTGGTTGAACGCGTAGCTGATGCGCTTAATATTGGACAACGAACTGTTAGACGGATAACTAAAAAAAAATATGGCGAGACTGGCACAGAAGAAAATAAACTTCACACACCAAAAAAGAGAAAACGAGCAAAACCAGTCGTAGGCATCGATAGCTTTGATGCCGATGCTATCCGAAGACATGTTTACGGCTACTATTTACAGAAGGAGTATCCAACAAGAAAAAAGTTGGTGCATTCACTGAAGGAAGCTGGATTATTCTTCGGTGGGGAAAGTTCTTTAACGAAGATTTTGAAGACCATTGGATTTCGATACAAAAAATGTAACAAACGCAAAATATTGATGGAAAGATTTGATATAGCGATGGCAAGGTATACTTTTTTACGGCAAGTGAAAGAAATCAAAAATTGGCAAAATGTTGTGTTCTTGGATGAAACATGGCTTAATGCTAACCATACTGTAGGCCGTTCTTGGAACGATGACACAGCAGCATCTACTTCCAAAGTTCCTGTAGGAAAAGGATCGCGACTTATAATTTGTCACGCCGGAACCATCAACGGGTTTGTCGAAGGTTCTCTCATGGCTTTTGCGTCAAAAACCACTGGAGACTATCATGAAGACATGAATGGAGAAAAGTTTACTGAATGGTTTACCTCAATGTTGTGTAGCCTCCCTGAACCATCTATTATAATTATGGACAACGCCCCATACCACTCGATGCAAATTGACAAGCCACCTGCCCAATCCCAAAAGAAAGCTGATATCGTCGCATGGCTTCGTAAAAATGGCGTAAATGCAAACATGAATATGTTAAAAGCGGAATTAGTACGTCTTTTAAAAGAAAACAAACCAACCAAGATCCGATACGTCATTGACGAAATAGCATTAGAACATGGGCACAGAGTTATACGGTTACCGCCTTACCATTGTGAGTATAATGCGATTGAGTTGGTGTGGGCTCAAATTAAGGGATATGCTGCAAGACACAATACAGAACCCCCATTTACCACAAAAAAAATGCTAAAATTATTAGAAGAAGCTTGTGAACATGTGACTAAAGGAGACTGGGAAAAGGTTGTGAATAGAACTGTTAAATTAATAAGGGAAGATTATGAAAGAGATGTGAAAATAGATAATATTATAGAAAACGAACATATAATTATTAATGTAGGTGATGATAGCAGTGACGACAGTGAAAATAGTAGTATGGACGAATCTGATTAATTATGGCCTTTTGTGGCACCTTTTTTGGTATCTTTTGTATTCATATGTTTCTTGTGTGCATATAAAGTATGTATATTCATTTTCATTCAAATATTCAGTTCGTTCAAATAAATTAAATAAACATATACATTTTTGTTTTATTAAACCTATTTAATCAGGTACAAAAACAAAACTTAATTGTTTTTTGTTCGAGAATAAATTGACATTCCACATCACTATTGTAATGTGTCAAACCGGCCATCATAGCGTGCCGCTAGAATAAAAGATTTACTAGTAAATGGGTAGACAAAATTTTCTCGTGGCACGCATGTTAGCCCTACTGGTCTGCTTTACGAAAATGGATTTAGTTAGTGGCGAGTACGTCAACAGGGATCGTGCAGCGACCCCCACGCCCCACTGTGTCGGTATAATAATGGCGAAGTACCCGCAACTCCAGCACTAGTGTGCCTGGAGTCAATACTCACATCATAGACTTCATAGACTCACATCATTGACAGCCTTAATCTGCTGCTTTAACATATATATAGGGAAGTGTGGATCACTGAGGGTCTGAACCCCCATATAGGGAGCAGTGCTTACCTCATAGGCTCTGCCTTGATCTGCTGCTCGAACATGGATATAGTGCAGAGTAGATCACCTACCGACGTACTCTGCGCGTTCGTACCCCACATAAGGACCAGCAGGTTTACCTCATAGGCTTTGCCTTGATCTGCTGCTCGAACATGGATATAGTGCAGAGTAGATCACCTACTGATGTACTCTGCGTGTCCGTACCCCACATAAAGACCAGCAGGTTAACCTCATAGGCTTTGCCTTGATCTGCTGCTCGAACATGGATACAGTGGAGTAGATCACCTACCTATGTACTCACCGTGTCCGTACCCCACATAAGGACCAGCAGGTTTACCTCATAGGCTCTGCCTTGATCTGCTGCTCGAACATGGATATAGTGGCGAGTAGGTCGCCGGGGGGCGGCACGGGGACCCCCACGCCCCGCGCCACACCCCCGACGCCCACGCCCCAGTGTGCCGGGAAACTAATGGCGACTTTTCGGCGGCCCCATCCTCAACCACCACCTGCTGAATGGACACATTAAGCAGGTTAATTGGTTACAGAGACTTTCAAGTAAACTAACATTGGTGTTGGAGTACTCATTTAGTATGGAAGAGGAACCGGTAATACAACTGGTTATACCATAAGTAATACAATTTTAAGGATGGAATCACATTTTTCATCTTCAATATACATTTTATTGTTATAATTTTAATTAACCAGATTGGGCTTTCACAATTGTGTATAACTAAAATGTGTAAAAGTGTAACACTCGTTTTAACATACTAAATCATGCTTACACACATCAACGAATAAGAAAGGATGCTTACGCATGCGTATGCTCGCGATGCGTATAAGTGTATACCAAACCATCCAGGTAGGTACCTACATGCGAATTGATGTGAAGAAACATAATTCCCCTCTAACTTCCCAAACTTGGCATATTTCGTGACAGGCCTACTAGGTTCACTAGCATGTCATCGTCATCATCATCATCATTATCACCATCACCATGTTAGTTACCTAAGCGTTAACCCCCCCCCAATTATCTAAAAAACACTCAGCGCCCTGAACTAAACATGAACCTTTTGAGACAAACAAGGTGACTCGAGTATAAATATAAGTGAGAAAGGTGACTTGCATATTCATAGTATAGCAATAAGTGTATTTTTATTTAAATCTGGAATCTTTTGGGGAATTATGAGACTGCGACAGAAATGGGATAGCCTTAAAGGAAGATTTTTTGATCTTGACCTCTATCTACTATTTCAAAATAAGATTGACATAGTCCAAAAGTTGTTGAGCCATAAAATTTCCTCAAAAATGATTAAAAATAATGAAATTTAATATAATTTGAAGAAAGAATTTTTTCAGTTAGGGCACATCATACACATAATGATTTATTCTTATTTGAATATTAAGCAATTAAACTCATGAATGGAGTTGGTGCATTTTTATATGGAGCTTGGCTTATAGGTTTTTCTCAGTTTCTGTCACTGAACAAAGATTTATGAATAATTAGAAAACATCAAAACAACCAAAAATAAACATTAAGGTTGTAATTTTATATGCCATCTTAAAACATCATGGAACTCATGGAACATGGAACTTTATACATAATTATATTACATATACTTAAATATAATAAAACAGAAACGAAACCAATTCTGTACATGAAATAGATTCAAAAAAGGGTTTTTGCTTCTAATTGTGTTCAAGATACAGATATCAAAACAGAAGCTAAATTTTTTTTGTCTGTTTGTCTGTCTGTTTGTTTGTCCTTCCTTCACGTAAAAACTACCACACAGATTTCTACAAAATGTTATACCGTGGTAGCTTATTACTCGGGTCAACATCTAGGCTACTTTTTATCCCGGAAAATCAAGGAGTTCCCGAGGGACTTTAAAAACTAAATCCACGCGGACAAAGTCGCGGGCATCAGCTAGTATATTATATATGTTATATTAAGTTTTAACAAGATTATCTCAATTCTTGGGCATTATAGAAGTTTGAAGCCAAACACTTTCTCATTTATTTTAAAATCTTCCATATTTAACTAAATACTAATCATTAACCTTTGATCTTTAAATCCTTAAGCCTTTGTAACTGTGCTGAAGCTACCTTAGTACTAGTAAGATATTTTTACAGCAATTTGACTAAAGATACCACTATTATATTAATTAATATTAAAATAGGAATGAAACTTTTTTTTTTATATTGGGTGCACTTGAGTTCCTTTATCAAATATTTGGTAGATAATCTTAACAAATATATCTTATTTGAGGCAAGTTAACTTATGACTAGACATTAATTCAAGACTACCACCATTACTACAGAGTGAACAGATTTCTACTGAGTATGCCATCACATGGCAAATTGAAGAAGAAAACAAAGAGTAAAAGAGAGGAGTAGTTTTTAAATAAAAAAACAAAAATTTGTTATCAAATATATTATACTATAGACATATAAGGTACCTTTAAAACACCCTCGATTGTAACAAATGTATAATTAAGTTTTGATTGAACCTGATAAAATTGACAATCATTTTTTAAACTGCGAAAAAAATGGAGGAGGATTATTTTTTTTATAATCAATCTCTTCAGAATGAGAAGTTACACTTTGATTTCATCAACTTTCATGCTTATTAGGATTTTGTAAAATCTTGTAAGCAAATTTTACAGCCTATGTAATTAGAATTATAATTATAGTTACAGGTACTAGATTTATTTTATTACAAACATACCTACTCAGTTTACTTTTCAGCATAATCATTCTCATGCTATATATAAAAGCAAAGGAGTGAGTAATGTTTTAGTCTAATAAGATCTTTCTGAAATTCTTATAATATTCCTATCTGCTTCTGTTAGTATTGTTGAACTTAACTGGATTTAAGTACATAGGGCATTGACTCATGGCAGAGTAGGTCTAGTATGATATAGGTAGGTATAAAGGTTCTTGTAGAAATATATATATATACTTATTACATACATAGTTACATGTAAGCGCGCTTATCACGCAATGTATGTAAGCATACACTGTTTGTTTATACTTCTATAGTTAACATAGCAAATTCTAACAAGAATGTAAACATAAGAAAAGCAAAATGATCCTGAAAAATTAAATGGCCGAAGCTGACCGATTGTCTCCACCCAGCTTCACCCTGCCATCAATAAAATGGCCAATTCGTTATTGAATTTTGTCCCCAACGTTCAAGTCGAGGCTGCGCGACGCGGGTTGTTATGAGAAGCGTAATTAATGACCACTAAAATTGCAATGTAAACAAAAACTAGTCTAGAGGCTGTAAATTGCTATTAGCAAGGAAAGTTATGTCATATCCGATGTCTAAATAAGCAGAATGCATTTTTGCGATATTGCGATACTATCAATCGCTTACTTACTACTTGTAAACACACAGCGCTTGCAAATAATTACGCGCTCGACAGAAACGCTAATTTTACGTACTTTATGGAGGGAACGAGCTACAATTTTTTCTAATAGAATTATTGCATATAAATGCAAAATCATAAGTTTCATTATGCTTATTGACTATCGTTATATATAGCAAAACATTGTTTCTACTCACTTATGTAAAGAAACACCTAAAAATATTGGCGTGTGCAGAAACACATAAATTAGAGCACTAATTACACAATTTCGTAAGATTGGCCATTCGAATTATGTTTTTCTTGGGCACCGACATAAAATGGCTGCTACCTCATTGTTCTGCGCGTTCGTTCGTGCGCATAGAAGCCGTGAACGCTTGGGGACGACTTCTCCGCCAATTAAAATTGTGGCGCGAAATTTAAGGCATCCTTAATGATAATTACATAATTATGTAAATTGTAAATAATTATGATATTAATTACAGACCTTGATTAACACATAAAATAATATAAAAGAAATTACAATCACTTGTATAAATGCTAGAACGTAAAATATAAGGTCGCATTCATGTTCTTCTTCGATTTTGTCGCTTTTATCACTTTTGCTCATTATTTTGTGTCGGTGTCCAACACCCTCCAGATGTTGATTAAACTGGTTATAGGAATTTGTAAATATATCACAAACTGAACAATGCCATCGACGATATTTTACAACTTGTTTAGGCTTGTTTTTCTGCTTTTCTTCCATCTGAGTAAAAAAACGTGTCGTTTTGTTGAGTAATGACTACGTACATAATATCTATTGACGCTGTTTTGCAAAATGTGGGTAGGTATTTCAAAACTAAGAATTTCATATTTGAAAACAAGTTGGGTGCTTGGGTACTTTGGACAGCCCAATACCCACTCTTATTATTCTGAGAAGAGACCCGTGCCGTGCCCAACTGCCCAGTAGTAGGCTTCGATGGATTGAGACTTGAAATGACGACGACTTATTGTAAATATGTATTGCAGTTAACGTTCGTGGCCCGGTAGGTTAAACTTGTTAAGACGATTTGTAGAAGATTTCTTGCAGTCTCGTGGCATTTTTCGCAAAGTTATGAAGCTAGAATCTTTAAAGCGATTGCCGGCTGTAATCATGTAATGTCATTATCTCATGTCTGCTTTTTTTGCATGCAACGCTACACTGTAAACGCTAGGTTATAGGTACCAACTAGTTACTCTACGCAAGGCTTTGGTGGCTTGTTTACAATTTTGTGCCGGCTTAGTTGGCTCCTCGGTTGGTATCCATAAAAAAACATTTTATATGAAATTAAATTATGTTAAACTAAAAAAGTTATTTTAAAGCCTTGGATTATGGATATTCATTGGCTTGATGCATCATTCATCATTCTATAAGGTCATCATATAAAATGAAAATGACTTAATTAAGCGTAAAAGAGTTGCAGCGAGGCGAAAATCATAAAAATATGTTTAGGGAGTGGAGGCGAAAGCGAAACACTCGCTATAAACAAAGTGTCTTTTATTGGCGTAGGTAGGTATATATTGGTAGAAATTGTTTGCAATTTTATTTTAGATTAGAATAGAATAGAAATATTTTTTATTAATCTAAAAGTAGGTTAAGGTGGATTATACGGGTCTGCCCTCGAAATTCAAATTTAATTTAGTTTTTCGCAATTTGTAAACTAATACGACAAAGTAGGCTTATGGCATTCTAATTGCGACGATGCACGATGGCAGTATCATCTGCACAAGTTTGTATAAAAATCTTCACTTGAAAGTGTTCAGTTTAAGAAATCAGTCCGACTATCGAGATTGACGTGAGTTACTCACAAATTAATCGATATTCTGACTTATTTCTTAAACTGGACACTTTCAAGTAAAGATTATTTATATAAACCTGTGAAGATGATACTGCCCTTATACTGCCATCGTCGCAATTAGAATGCCATAAGCTTACTTTGTCGTATTATTTTAAATTGCAAAAAACCAAATTAAATTTTAATTTCGCGGGCAGACCCCTATAATCAACCTTAATACCATGGAAGTACGAAATAGGCCTAGGTACGAGGTTTTCTCAAGAAGAACGGAAGTAATTGTGACGGAAGTGACGTCAAAAGTTTACCTAATTTTTAACTCATAAGGCTACAAACCCAATAAGTAAGTTCTTACGTTCTATTAGCAACTTACACGAAACGATACGTGAGTTACAAGACCCAAGTAACTAGTACCTAATCTGTGTACAAGACTGTCTTTATTACATTGCGTTATTCATATTTTATCATGTTTGCAACCAAAGACCTTACACTTACTAACTAGACTGTGTACCAAACATTTTTGTTAAGCTAAAATGAGGTCTATTACGCTTTGTTTAGGGTAGCTAGTTCCTTGTAAGCGGTAGCTAGCCAAAAGCGGTCCTGGCGAGAGGGCCTCCGGTGGTAGTGTGTCCTTGTCTGACGTCTTGCTAGCTCATTAATTATTGGGTTTGGTAGAAATGGTAGAAAATTTTATATTTTGCTCTTTTATGATTTACCAAAACGAACAATCCATAAACTTTGAAACTTATTTTAATATTTCTACAGTTTATATAAATAATTATTATTGCGTTGTATTTAAAAAAATAAATCATGAATACTGAGTAAAAGTAGTACCGTAAAACGTGGTTACTTGGGACACTTTGAACTTTTATCTGGCCAAATGACTATGCTATATTTACAATATCTCTGTACAAATTGAAGATACATGTTAGTCACATATTCTTCACTTATTTACCACTCCTTTGACAATAAAATAAACATAAGATTTTTGTTATATTTTTTTATTGCTGTCCCAAGTTTCCCATTGAACCGTTGATACTTGGGACGACTTGAAATTCTCGTACTTAACGCAAGTTTTCACTTACATAAAGTATCTTGGGACAAAGACAAAAAAAAAATATAAACACTGGAGTAATAAGGATCACATTCTGACCAATAAAAACACAGCAATTGTGAAAAATCTCTTTAATGAAAATAATTGAAAGTGAATAGCTTTAACTTGTTAAGCACATAATTAAGAATTAAGTGAAAATTAAAATAACAAAAAATACAGATTTCTTTTAACAAAAAGTGTTTTTTTTACTCTAATGAAAATCAATCTTGGGACAATCTAATTCAACTAATATGAAGTTAACTTGGGACTTATTATAAGATAAATAAAATAAAATTGGCAAATTGGGACAAGTCAAAGACAAGACATTTAAAATAATTAAAAGTGCACACCGACAATGTCTTTAAAAATATGACGTCCTCTTCTGATGTCTGGTGGTAAAAGTTTCCGCATAACTTGTGATCTATTAATTTGCATTTCGTCCTCTATATTTGGAAAAATAAAAGTGTTCTCAGATTTTTGGCCCTTTCTCATAAATTTGCATGTAAAATTATTTGTTTCTACTTCTTTTATTTGTGCAATAAAATATTTTTCTGTCGGCTTTTTTGAATCTCTGTTGTAGGTTAGTTTTATTAAAACGAAATCATCTTTTTTAAATAATATGTTATCAGTGTTAGTATTTTCTTTGTCTTCATTAGTTGTACCTTTATTTTCCTCATAAATTTTATTCACATTTTCTTGGTCTTCGTGACTTAGATTATTATCATTGTATTGCTTATCTTGCTCAAAAAGCGGATCTTCATTTTCATTATCTTCGGCACTGCTCAAGGACGTCCTGTCGTCCTCTTGTGCAAACATTATGAAATCAAATTGACTTTCATTGAGTATATCATTGTCATTGACAGTATTATTTTCCAGTTCATTTATTGTTGGATTCTGTCTACTTGTCGAAGGATTTTGTGCTTGTGTCGTGTCATGTGTGTTGCGTTGTGTGGTAGTTGTCAAATCTTCAAAGTGTCTTTCACATACGCTTTCTCCTGGTTTTACATTAATTTTCGATCTTCTTTTCTTGACAGATCCATCTTTCTCTCTAGTTTTTTCAACATTTCAACAATTGTTTGTGACCAGAGTGCACCTGATGAGTTAGATTCTTGACTTTGTGGCAGCCTCTTGAGCACAGCTTGAGGGTCATGCGGATAGATTCCAGATGCTCTAAACCCTGAAATGAGGCTTGACGTCATGCGATCACCCATGGATTCTAATGCCTTTTTTAAAAGACTTGGAAACTTGTCCTTGGAAATTATTCCTTTATTTTTTAATTTCCACTCAGTTAATACCTTCCTCCATTCTGATTTGAAACCTCTAAATACTGCTACATCCAATGGTTGACATAAATGTGTGGAGTTTGGAGGGAAAAAAATAAATCGGATGTTGTTCTCTTCACACTTTTTTATAGTGCTAAGTGAAATGTGAGAGCTTAAGTTGTCTCCTGCAATGAGTTTAATACAAGGCAAGCCTTTTTCCCTGTCTATTTTTTTGCAATAGGGCAAAATAATAGTGTCAAACCAGTCTTCAAATAATACCCCATCAAACCATCCCGATCTAGATCTGTTAAATCTTGCCCCAGTTGGGCCATTTATAATCCAAGTTGAATGCAAGTGTTCTGCTTTGTAAACTATATAAGGTGGTAACATTTTCCCTGTAGCAGTGCCCGCAAACATAACTGATGTACTAGATTTAGAATGATCTATTACTCTGTCAACTCGCTTGCTTCCTCTCTTAACCAATACTTTTTTTCTCCCTGGGTCATCACTCACATTTGTCTCATCGAAATTGATGATACACTCTGGGTCTACTCCTATTGTTGAATTTTCCAAATTTTCAAAGTATGACAAGATATCTTCTCTTGATACTTGAGCTCGAGCTCGTTTTATATTTGAACATAATCTAGAAGATAATTGAGTTTTATGTCTTTCTAAAAAAGAATAGCACCATTCTTCTCCAGGCATGTTTCCTTTAAAACGTTGGCTTACTTGACCTTTGGCATCTAGGTAAGACTTCACAAGGAGCCTTAGATCCAAAGCGGTTAAAGGAGACCCCAATCAGCTAGAATAAGCAAACCTTGGACAAGCTTTTCTTCTTCATCAGCATTTAATTCAGTCGGTCGGCCCACTTTACCCATATGCAGATTGTTAATTTTTCTTTGAATAGTTGATTTCGGAATTTTATACTTCTCTTGTGCGGCTCTTAGTGTCAATCCCGACCGCACTTCATTTATAGCTTTCTCTAAATTAGTGAGACTCCAATCCATGTAAGGCCGACTGCCTAGAACTCTTTTGTGTTTTCGCGGCATTATCTGGAAAAATCAATTATCATTTGACATGGCATCATGGATAAGTTGGGACAAGAAAAGGTAAAGTGGGTAACTTGGGACTTGATCTAGAGTCATACCGGTAACTTGAGACGAGGTCCCAAGTATCCACAAAAATCATGAAAATTAAGAAAAAAAATTATAACCCATTAATATTTCTTAGCACTGCGATATGATTTTAACGGAAATAAAGCACTATGAATGTGAGATTCCATGGAAATTTTTTAACCCCACTCAACTTGTTCCGTTTATGCAGTGGAAACAGAAGTTTATAGCTAATATATCGACATAAAACTTCCTGCGACTTCTTTCTATATTTTATGGTTATTTATTGACTTATCACTGGCTCGGTCAATAAAAAAGGTTTAACTTGCATCAACACAGAACACATGGCGGTGACCGATCAAACATAGACTAAAGAGTTTAGTGTTGCCAGCGTCTTCTAAAAACTTACCGTTGTTGTCCCAAGTATCCACGGTATCCCAAGTATCCACGTTTGACGGTACTTAAGTTTTACTTAGGGTAGCTAGTTTCTTGTAAGCGCTAGCTAGCCAAAAGCGGTCCTGGCGAGAGGGCCTCCGGTGGTAGTGTGTCCTTGTCTAACGTCTTGCTAGCTCATTAATTATTGGGTTTGGTAGAAATGGTAGAAAATTTTATATTTGCTCTTTTATGATTTACCAAAACGAACAATCCATAAACTTTGAAACTTATTTTAATATTTCTACAGTTTATATAAATAATTATTATTGCGTTGTATTTAAAAAAATAAATCATGAATATTGAGTAAAAGTAGTACTTAAATGTTTGGCACTGGTAATACTAAATGCACATTACATATTATTCTTTAGGGTAACCATGAATTATGTGGATCAAAGATTTTTCTAATCTTTTCGTAGAAGTAGTTATGTAGATACGTAACGTACAGTAAATTAAATAAACTAAAAAATTATTTAATCAAAGTAAATCACATTAATATTATTTTACTTAGAAAGTCGCTTCTCTCAAGTTATAATATTTTAAGTTATTTAGGTGAAAATTAGGAGATTTATTCGAGTTTACTAAAATACGTAATGTCATTTTATTGAATCTAATTAAATGTCGGAGTATACAAGCAAATTGTCCTGTATTGGATAGAAGCAGGCGTTACTTTGCGGAAGTCCATGATTAGCAAGAAAAGGTTAGAATTATTTTGCTATAATCCGCCAACAGAAAAAATCTGTATAATTTTTACACTACTCTCGACGCAAGTTTCGCCCCGACACCGGAGCATCCTCAGGAGATATCGACTTTACAACCATGTCTTGTCTAGGACAAGACAAGAACGTGCGTCGAGAGTAGAGTAGTTTAAAAATTATACAGATTTTTTCTGTTGGCGGATTATAGCAAAATAATTCTAACCTTTTCTTGCTAAATTGTCCTGTGTTCTGTTTTATCATGGTCACTAGTAATTAGAAAGGGACACACTACCAACGGGAGCCCTCTCACGCGGACCGGTTTTTTCGCCATAGTGCACAGTCAGTTAGTGAGTGTAAGGTCTTTGTTTGCAACTTACAAGTAAAGCCACAGATAAAACTTGTAAGTGTAAATTGCGGGAAGTCTTTAGGCTAAAGCCCTAGACTTTATATAATACACTATAATGTACGGTATAAGGTCCATAGATAAGGTCTCAGTTACGTATTCGCCAGTGTCACATAAAATCTTTGGTACCTACGTCACTGTTTGACAATTGACAGCACAGTAAAGTTGACACCTCGGACGAAGGTTGACACCATGGTAGGTAGGAAATACATGGAGATGCCCTACCAACAAAAATGGGGTGCATACCTACAGAAATATATCTCATAAAATGGCCGCCATTAGGGAGTGTGCTTCGAAACTATCGACATTGATAAGGAGTGAAGCGATAATCAAGCATTTATGTATATGTAGTATTTATAGGTAATAATAATTACGTAACGTACGTTTGTACTCTATCAGGTACCTATTATTCGCGTGGATTTAGGTTTTTTAAAGATCTTGGAATATCCAAACAGTTTCGCTGCCGTTTTGTGAAATTGAACGAGATCACCAGATATAAAAAAGTACTCTATGTTAGATGCAAAACTGATTTTTCGGCTTGACTAGTGATTACTTTATATACTATTAATTTAAAATTTCACCTTTAATAATATCGACAAGTCGATACTCCATTGACACAAATAAACAATGAACATCCCTAAGGCTCATGTTTACATTACATTACATAATGTGTTGTATATAACACTCATAAAATGGTGGATGGCACCCGCCTTGACTAGTGATTACTTTATATACTTCATCTCCATCTATTTCCTACCTACCATGGTTGACACCGTTGACATCTTGTTGACACTTGAGAGTTTGACTTTGACATTTCAAGTTCTTTCAAAAATTTGTGATCATGGCGGTACGTGTTTTGTAAATTATTCGTAAATGTAATCGAATTTAATCAATAAGAAACACAAAGCATTTTTGTTTTATTTTCGAAATTAATGGAACATCTTTCAAAGCTACTTAGTGTTAGAGTTTATTTCAATAAATCAACGTAAATCAACAACTGAAAGCTAACCTAGTCGGTCTTGTGAATTCGGATGTTTTATATTTTGTGACTATCGTAAATTGGTGTTATGGGTTTCAGCGTGTACCACCGCCTGCAAATCCTGCGTTCAAGAAGGATAAAAAGGAGAAGAAGCCTCCCAAAGACAACTCCAAAAATGTTATGCGAAATTTGCACATTAGGAAATTGTGTCTGAACATCTGTGTGGGTGAATCTGGAGACAGATTAACACGTGCTGCTAAGGTATGACTTCCATTATTGCGTAGATAATAGCATACTTGCCTTCTATCTTGTGAAGTTTAGCTGGGAACATAACCTCTTACGATATGTTCCTCGCGTATTATTTTTCACAACATGCATACTTAAGAAATTATTATAGTCAGAATATCGACTAATTTGTGAGTAACTCATGTCCAACTCGATATTCTGACTAATTTCTTAACCTGGACACTTTCAAGTAAAGATTTTTATAAAAACCTGTGAAGATGATACTGCCATCGTCGCAATTAGAATGCCTTAAGGGGACGCAAGCCAGTACCTTCTTCATACAAACGTAGATGAGTGATTACTACTTTATTTGATATTGTACGCTCAAAACTAAGTATTATGTCGATTTGCCTCGTCATTATCTAGGTTTATTGATATATAAAATAGTGAAAAAAATATTCGCTAAAAAGTTACGAGCCTCGAAAGATCGTCATTTTCACACTAAATTTATGACAACTTTTGGCGCAAATAAATAACATAAGGAGTATGAAAATTCCAAAAAAAATTATCATTAGACATAGTTTATTTATTCATCAGTTCAAATAACTTTACTTTGTAAACATACATTTAGTAGTATTTTCTCAAAAACACTTTTCCCAAACGACTGTTCAACCCTTTTTGCGCGCTTGATTTCGGTGTAAATTATCGCGCCTCTCATCCGACACGGAGCGGGAGCGGGACGGTAGCACGGAAGTATGCGCGCATGCACTCGCTACACTGAGTCTATCTCTTTCTCACACAATGTTAGGTGAAATAGCAAGCAGGTTACCCACGTGCGCCGGCAACTTCCTTCGCGCATACTGAGCCCCCTTAAGCCTACTTTGTCGCATTAGTTTACAATTTGCGAAAAACCAAATTAAATTTGAATTTCACGGGCAGACCCTTATAATCAACCTTAACAAAACATGTTTTCAATACATGTCTCTTGCTCAGCTATTTTAATGTTTAGAAAAATGTCATAATGTTAAGTTTCAAGTAGTTTTACTCAGTTAAAGCGAATTGTTGATGTAACTTATGAAAGTGGTCTTACTGTGATATAAGATTGCACCCATATTTTAGTGGTAATAACCATGACTCATTATCATGTCAATTTCAACGGCCATGAATAAGGAAAATAAAAATTCCTGTAAAAAAAATCTGCTCAAAACTGCATGAAATTGTTCAAGAAACACATTATTATTGTGTTATCTTTGTATATTCATGCTAAATTATTATTTGTACGCAACTTCTGGGTATTATCAACATGATACCTAGAATTCTAGGCCAAATAACACTTTATCAACCTTTTTTTTTTCAGTCGACAGGTAGGAAAAAGTGGGGATATTCATCATCATCATCATTAACAACCCATCAACGGCTCACTACTGAGCGCAGGTCTCCTTTCAGAGAAGGGTTATAGGCCATAGACCACCACGCTGGCCCAATGCGAATTGGCGGACTTCACACATCTCCGAGAACATTATAAAGAACTCTCAGATGTGCAGGTTTCCTCACGATGTTTTCCTTCAATATTCTTACAATTTTAAATATTCAAAGATGTTTGTATGTCAATTCATTACCGAGATATGGCTTAACTTCGAACCTTTTTCCACCAAACCCTACTTTTCCTGCCTGTTGACTGGACTTAATGGGCAAAAGGATTTATAGGATCAAAACCTGCATTCTCTTGAAAGTCCAGTTAAAACACCAATAACCAAATGAGGTAGTTATTTTCAAAATCACAGACAGTTCTATTTTGTTTATTCATATAAATATTGTATATTTCCTAATAAATTATTGACTTGTGCTTTCACTGTAAAAATTAATTTGACATTCTAAGTGCAACCTTACCCAACTATTGAAACATCTGTAAACTTCAAGCTGGAATCATATCTGTGTGCATCGATTCACATTTTGTCAATATAAAACTGTCATTTTTCATAGAATCATGTACTCATCGCAATGCCAAATTGATGTGTACACAAAAAATACGCGAAATGCGTAAATGTCAGTTTTGTATGGACAAAATGCGAATTGTTCAACCGATGTGATTCCAGCCTAAGAGTTTGAAATACATAATAATATGTATGCCTAAATGAGAATAATATACTATATAGATATAGCTTATAATTTCATTGTAGGTGTTGGAACAGCTGACTGGTCAACAGCCTGTATTCTCAAAGGCTCGTTACACTGTGAGGTCTTTTGGTATCCGTCGTAATGAAAAGATTGCAGTCCACTGCACTGTGCGAGGTGCTAAGGCTGAGGAAATCCTTGAGAGGGGATTAAAAGTAAGTTTTTTTTAAATATATAGACTACTAGCTGATGCCGATGACTTCGTCCGAATGGATTTCATTTTAAAATCCCTCGGGAACACTTAAGTAAAAAGTAGCCTATGTCACTCCAGGTTCTCAACTAAACCCATGTAAACATCACGTCGATCAGTAGCTCTGTTGCGGCGTGATTGAAGGACAAACACACTCGCATTTATAATATTAGTATGATTGCTTGACTGAGATCTCACCTGATGGTAAGTGAAGATGCAGCCTAAGATGGTGTGTGTTTGCCTAGATGTCTATTAATTAACTCTTGATTTAAAGATACCCAAGTTATAGTTAGTTGGAAAAACTGAAGCTGGAAGGGCAATTTTTTCGCATATGTTAGGTTCTAGACAGACAAGACTGTTTGGATTGTAGACCAACTGTAAAATTGTAACTTGGATATAGTTCTATTGCACTTAAAATAATTACATCACTGCATCATAAACAACCGCCGACTATATAATCAATTGTATTTATATTATTTTGTATTTGTTTATGATGCTTTGGAATATATTTTGCATCTGTTTGGTAGCAAGGAGGCAGTATAAAGGTGAAGTAGGAATCATGTCTGCAACAATTGCCAACAATCAACACTATCAATAATAGGTGTGATTTCACCATAAAAATGGATGTACTTGTATACAGCTTTTTGCTGGCAGAATTTGAATCAGCAGAATCTACTTTTTCTACTGGTGGTGGAGTCCTGACTTGCCATTAGTCACAGTTTGACTATGAACTACATTAAATAAATTTAAATTCTACAAATATATCCACTTTATACATTCTGAACTATTAAACCATGATATTCTTGCTCCATACATAGGCGCCATCTCCACGGGCGAGAGTATCGCGATAGTCCCGTTGTGCCATCAAATTCAGTACGAACTCTATAGGTCTATCTCCACAGGGCGATACTATCGCGGCGATACGACTGGTACTGTCCAACGATAGTAGAACGGACTCGTGGTGATTCTCTCTCCTGTGATGATACCTAGAGTTCATATAATATTTACTGAGAAATTTGTTGTGTTTGCATGAACAAGTTGTTTAAGAAACATTTCAATAAGTGTTTTCTTCAGTAATTCATGCTACAGTAATATTTCCATTGCAACTTTTGAGCACTACTAACTTTACTGCTCAGAATACTCTAGAGAAATTACATTTTTTAAATGTGAAACATAAAGCTATCTACTACTAAGTATCCCATTGCAACTCTTTTATTCTGCAGGTTAAAAACAGAGTAAAGATAGCAATACACATTACATAATTCTACTGTGTTAAAAAGTAGCCTTTATCTATCTCAGGGATGCAAGCTATCTCTTTTCCCAATTTTGCAAACACTGGTACAGCATATTATCATCATCATCATTTAGGCCTTTACGTCTATTCTAGACCGTTTAAACATTGAGGCATTTTCTCCATTGACTGTGGAGACTGATTTTTTTAAATTGTTTTAGAAAACCTCATTATTTCCAGCATAAAATTAAGCTTAAGTCACTCCATGAATAGTTAATCCTCTACTTGCCTTTGTGAGTCTCGTCAAAACCTGTTGAGCCATTTCGAAAATTAACCTGTACAAACAGACACAGTTAAAATATCTCAAAAATGTGTGTTTGGGTTATGATATTGGTCAAATAATAATGTTATGATCTTTATAAGAAGCTGTATTTATTATTTCTATTTATTATGACTTATTTTTTACCTACACTTAGGTATCTCCACATCTGACATTTTCGGCAATGACTTACATCTATCATATCAAGCACTACATTTTGAAAACAAGTCAACACCCTCTTCACAATATGCAGTGATGATCTTCCATTACATTGATGTATCACAAGTTCATGTTTGTGGACACTCTAACATACTGTGTCACTCGGTGTAATAAATACTTATTGACAAAACGGCCTTGTTTTGTGAATATTTAGTTTTGTTCATTGAGTTAAATATATTATTTGTCATTATCCTTACAGGTAAGAGAATATGAATTGCGACGCGACAATTTCTCGGCGACGGGTAACTTCGGCTTTGGTATCCAAGAACACATTGATCTGGGTATCAAATACGACCCCTCCATTGGTATTTACGGTTTGGACTTCTACGTCGTCCTTGGAAGGCCAGGTAAGATCAACAGTGCTCATCAGCTGATTATTTATTTTTT